>OZ018321.1:154086410-154421705 GCA_963969495.1 Ceratothoa steindachneri | reverse complement strand
TTGGACTAGCAATTGAGCGGGTGCATGGCTGCTCAATTGTTTTGCGTCCATAAACGGCCACTTTTCAAGACTTTGTCTAGTCTTGACTTGAACTGGTCAACAGATTCACTGTTGACAACTTCCACTGGAAGTGCGTTCCACATACCGCAGATACTTTAAGTGAAAAAATTTCCACACAGATTGCGGTTGTAACGCTTCAGTTCAAGTTTGAAGCCGTGATTGCGCGTTCTGTTCTCACTCAGAGTGAAAATATCCCGGTAGTCAACATTGTCGAACCCTCGAAGTATTTTGAAAACTTCGATGAGCTGACCACGCAGTCTACGGGTTTCCAGCGAGAACATATCTAACTCCCTTAGTCTATCCTCATAACTTTTATGTCGGATAGAGGGAATCAGCTTGGTTGCCCTGGCTTGTACGCGTTCCAATCTCGCGATGTCCTTTCGCAATGAAGGACTCCAAAATTGTACGGCATACTCCAGGTGCGGTCGGACAAGTGAGTTGTACAGGCACAGTACAATCTCCTGGTTCCGATAACCAAACTGGCGCTTAATATAGCCTAGCATCCTTTGGGCCTTTTTCTCCGCCTCAATGCACTGTTTCGAGAACTTGAGGTCACTAGTGATTGTTACACCCAAGTCCTTCTCAGTGTCACTCGATTCAAGAGCAGTGCCCTTAAGGATATACTGAGATTGGGGGTTTCTGTGGCCGATATGCATCACTTTGCATTTGCCCACGTTAAAAGGCATTTGCCACGTGTCCGACCACTCCCCAATCTTCCCAAGATCTTCCTGCAGGCGGGCAGTATTTCCATCCTTTGCAACGTTCATACCAAGCTTGGTATCGTCGGCAAATTTGGAAATCTTCGCAACCATGTCACCGTCCATGTCGTTGACGTAGATGATGAATAGTAGTGGTCCCAAGACAGAACCTTGAGGCACCCCGCTAGTAACGGGCACCCACTCAGAAGACTGTCCATTTACCACCACCCGTTGCCGTCTGCCACTTAGCCAGTTCTCGATCCAGCCGGCTACCTTTCCGTCTATGCCAAGCGCTCGCACTTTCCGGAGAAGGCGGCGGTGTGGTACCTTATCAAAGGCTTTCTGAAAGTCTAGGTACACCACATCCACCGCCTTGTCCCGATCGTGCTCACTGAAAACGAAGTGGAAGAATTCTACAAGGTTCGTCAGGCATGACCGTTGCCTTCGGAAACCGTGCTGGGAACTCCTCAGTAGCAGGTTTGACTCTAAATACGACGTCACTTTGTCCACCATGATGCTTTCCATGAGTTTACCGACTATCGAAGTCAGACTGATAGGTCGGTAGTTCGACGGTTGGTTACGGTCTCCTTTCTTGAAGATAGGAGTCACCTCCGCCTCACGCCAGTCTCTAGGAACGCATTTGGTCCGGATTGACATGTTAAAGATAGCGCACAGATGTCGTGATACTTCATCGCACACTTCTTTCAACACTTTAGGTAGAAACCCGTCCGGTCCAGGGGACTTATTCGTCTTTAGGTCAGCGATCTTTTTCTTTATTTCTCCTTCGGTGAAGTCCATTGCCTCCAGCTTTTCCCCCGAGTAGGAATCCGTCGGCTGGGGAATGGGACCACACTCTTCAGTAAACACTGAAGAGAAGTAGTCGTTGAGGAGGTTGGCATTTTCTGCATCTGAATGCTTTAATGTCCCCTCCTCGTTCCTCAAGGGGCCAATCGTTCGACGGATTGGTTTACGGCTGTTCACATATCCAAAAAACTCCTTGGGATTCTCTTTACAGAGTCTCGCCACTCGGAGTTCCTCAGACCGCTTAGCCGCCCTTATGCTGGACTTCACTCTCCTGGCTAGCCTCCGGTATTCGTCAAAGTCACCCGAGATCTTCGATTGCCGGTACACATTTCTCTTCTCCCTAAGCAGTTGGCCGATTTCTCGATTAAACCACTTTGGTTGAACAGAAGACCGACGGGGGCATTTCAGAGGGATAAAACGCGATTGAAGACTCATGAATGTGGTTTTGAAACTGTTCCAAGAGTCTTCAACCGCATCGCACTCCTCTAGCCTCGCGTCAGTCAGTCCACCGCGTAGACCTGCAAAGTCTGCTCTTCTCAAATCGAGTTTCCTTGATTTACTAGTTGCAGGCTCTGCCTTGGGGACTTTGACTACAAATCTAATTAGTCGGTGGTCACTGCCACCGAGCTCTTCGCCAACAGAGAGGTCCTCAACGATGTCATCCTCAGAGGTGAAAACCAAGTCGAGGATATTGTCTCCTCTCGTTGGCTCTCTCACCCATTGAGTGAGGAACTCGTTGTTCGTGAACTCCAGGAGTAGTGCGTTCTCGCCACAGGGTTCTCTGGTTTCCCAGTCAACTTGTGTGTTGAAATCACCCATGACGATACACACTCTGTCTTTCACAAGTTCTCCTAGTAGCTGGTACAGATCTCTGTCCTTTTCAACGAGTTGGGCAGGAGGTCTATAAAGCACCAGGGTCCTGTATTTGGCAGCACCTATCTCTAGGTCAACACCTAGTAGTTGATGGTCGGATACGATGTTGCAATCCGTCGAGTTGAGAGTATCCTTGACATACAACATCACACCGCCACCCTCTCTGTCTGGCCTATCTTTCAAGAAGAGCTGGTAACCGGGAATCGTGAATTCACCTTCAAAATCTCGGCTTGAGGTTTTTATCCACGACTCCGTTATGGCCACCATCTCCGGTTCTTCTGTTGCTACGAGGCCACGGAGCTCAAGAAACTTATTCCTGATTGACCTCGCATTGAACAGAAGAACTTTGAGGGAGTCCCCTAGTGTAGGACTCCCTACGCTCTTCCGTTTCCCGGCTTCTCTGTTTTCGTGGTCACACCCTTTTTGACCACCTCCGAGAAGGTCGTTCCAGGAGTGACACGGGCATGCTGGCGCACGTCCGCTCTCGCTGTTTCGAACGCTCCTTTGGGTGCGTTCCACGACATCTTGAATTAGATTGGCGAGAAAGGCCTTCCCTTTAAAGGAGAGATGTACCCCGTCCCTTTGGTAGAGGTCGTCTCTACCGATAAAGGTACGATAGGGGTCCACGAATAAGACTCCTTCTGCCGTGCAGAGATCCGCCAACCTTTTGTTCACTGCCACGTTTCTTTCGTGAGCGGTTCGGGATGGACCTCTTCTCGGAAGCATCCCAACCACCACACGTTTGCGGGTTTTAAGCCCTATGTCGTCCACGGCTCCCATCACTGTTTGGATGGTCTTACCACTGAGGCCCACTTTACCCCCTCTGAGGTAGATGTCGTTGCCGCTCACCATCAGAGCAACAACAGAATTCTCAGAAATCTGAGCTTTCTCTGCCTCTACTCTGATGGTGTGGTTACCCCGTCCTGACAGGCAGCTTACCTTCACGCTAGTGCGGAGGCGGGCCGCTAGCAGCGGCTGCAGATCCCGTGTTTGCGAGTCACCAATGAGGGTGACCTTCGGACACTTGGTCTCTGAAGACGGGGTCTTCCCTTGCGGAAGAGGCCTCCCCTTTTCCTCTTTACTCCCCACATTCTTATCTTTCTTTTTCTTCTTCTTTATCTGTTTTTCTTCTATTTTGGGTTCTACTCTTGTTTCAACTATCACCTTTTTCTTTTTTTTCTTCGTTTCTCCTTTCTTTTTCTCCTTCTCTCTCTCTTCAGCTGGCTTAGCCTCAGATGATGCCGGAATGTCCGCTTCATTACCAGGGGATTCCGAAACGTCAGTGGGAGGCGCCTCTTCTAGGCATCGAACCTGAGCTACGTTAAGGGCTTCGAGCTTCTCCAACTTTCCCTCAAGGACCTTAGCTCTCTCCTCTGAGGCTCTATAGAGGTCTTTTAATTTTTCCACCTCTCGCGTCAATATGCAAGTAGTGCAGATACTTTCAGGGCTGCATTTTGAGTAGCAGCCCTCCGGAAAGTCAACGCACCACTTTTCTAACTGGCATATTGCACAGTTGTGTTTGAGACGAACGGGTCCTTTTTTGCCTGTCATTTTGAGCGCTTTCTCTCTCTCTGAAAACTCGTGACCAATCAATGATAAAAAAGGGGGGTTGGTGAGTTCTCCCAGCGTGAGTCGCTCCCGCCTATCGATCGGAGAGGTTTCGGATCTTTCAGAAGGCACGCTCCATGTGCTACTGTTCGTCCGACCGAGTCGTCAAACCTCGGCGTGCCGTGGCTCCCAACCAAGCAGCACTGACGGTCCCCGAAGGGGCCATCGATTTCTCACCAGGTGAACAACAACGAAGCACGCCCCGTACTAAACTCCTACTAGTTCCCTTCACAACGGCCAGGATCTCGGAGTAGCGTTCAATGGATATCCCGCCACACCAAGGAACTCGACCCAAGGCTTTTTATTGGCCTGGCAACCAACATGGGAACAAAGGGCCGTCACCTCGGACCAATGCTACCATAAGCACCCGTCAACGGTCACTGGGAACGGTCAATAATTACGCGCCAGGGAAGGGGTTAACGAGGCACTACCCTCATCCCATTAATCGTGCCCCAACGCCTAGGACACCTCTAGTCCTAGTCTCTCGCAACCAGTGAGCGTCGATTGGCGTTGTTTATAGAGGTTCCAAAGCCTCTCTTCTGACGCATGAGGTAGCTGCCAGGTCCTTATAGGTAGATAGAGGAAGAAAGGGAAAGAGTGACACGATAGGAGTAGGCTTTTTTTTTTTTTTTTTTCTTTTTGTATGAGTGGGAGATAGCATAAAAGTAAAAAAAAGGAGAGGGATAGAGTAGAAAAAGGAAGGAATGACGCACTTAGTCTGGAACCTCGTTTCCGACCAAATCGACAAGGGAAGCCCTACCAGAGGTACCCAGAAGAGGTACCCCCGCCGACATAGCTCGAAAAGTCCAAATCCACACAAGCTCTCTTCCCGCGACAAGGGGGCGTCACCTCTCCCTCTATTTTCGTTACCAAAAAAAAGAAGAGAGAGAGAGAGAGAGAGAGTAGAGAGATAGAGATAGAGAGAGAGAGAGAGAGAGAGAGAGAGAGAGAGAGAGAGAGAGAGAGAGAGAGAGAGAGAGCGCGCGAAAGAAGAAAGAAATAGAGAGATAGAAAGCGATAAATTATCTTCGTTGGTCTTTTCAAATAAGCAAAAATGAGTTCTTTTAAAGGCAATTTTCCTCGTTGCCTTGACGAAATTTTTCTCTAAAAAAAAAAATCTCTATGGGACAACACCGTTTCTTTACATCCCTTCTAAAAGAGAATCTGTTAAGGACCTTCTTCTTCCTACCCCCCCCCCCCATCCGCTGTGTGCTTTCCAAACAAATCAACCCAGTAAATATCTTCCCAAGCCTCAAATAAGGTTTTCAAAATAGACGCTAACAGAATATGAACGATTAGAATAAGAAGGAGGAAGGGAAAAGACAGACAAATAAAGAAAACTTACGATGAAAATAAGGTTACGAACGACTCCGACAATCTATTCGGCAAAACCTTTGGGGGGCTGGGACCGAGTAAATAAATCATTATGTGGCACCGAGATATCCGAGATTTTGTACAACTAATATCACTACTAAGAAATCGAACCATAGACGAGAGCATCTCCGCCTGGAAGTTTCTAAGGAGAAATTTGTAAACAAAGTGATGACCGAGGCCAGTGAAAATGAGTTCAACATATACAGCCTTGGCCAAAAGTATTAATTAGGCCACCCCAGTGTTTCTAGGTTCTGCTATCTGAATGTTAATGAAACTCGTGCACATGGTGGTTTATGGTATATTTCACAATATACATTAGTTTTAATATTTGGTTGACCCTCCTTTAGCTTTAATTACCGCTTTTATACGGTTAGGCATAGAATCAACTAGTTTCTTGCAGGTGCTAGGCGCAATCTTAATCCATTTTCCTCTAAGTTTTTGGTACAAATGCTCTTTATTTTTAATTGTTGCGTTCTTGATAGTTTTACCAAGAGTTCCCCATAGGTGTTCGATCGGATTTAGATCGGGGCTTTGAGCTGGCCAATCCATGGGAACAATACCCTGTGTCTCGAACCATTGACGAGTATTTTTTGCTGTATGACATGGAGCGTGGTCCTGTTGAAAGATAACACTGTTTTTCGAAACTCCTGGATGCAATTTAGCATCGATGGCTCTAAAACATCCGATAACATGGAGACATCGGTAGCTGAATTCATCCTTTCCTGACATAAAAACATTTATCCGGGTCCTGTGGCAGACATGCAGGCCCACACCATGATAGAACCACCCCCATGTTTTACGGTTGGTACCAGACATTCAGCTTTAAATGCTTTCCCAACTTTGCGACGCACGAAAGTTACACTAGATGTGCCGAAAACTTGAGTAAAAAACATGAACCATAATATTATCCTTATGTTGGATATTTCTTATATATTTTGGGCAAAAAAACACAGATATTTTGAGTTTATATGTTGATTGAATACTTCTACTATCTTACCCCATAGTTACTTTGATTAGACCATATGACTCGACCATTGCTCACTGGTCCAATTTGAGTGGTTTTGGCCCACTGAAGACGTTTATTCATATTTGCTTCAGAAATCCATGGCTTCTTCTTGGCTTTACAGCCTTTCAGACCGTACTCTACAACCCTTCATTAACAGTTCTGGTTGATATTTGTGATGTACCTGCCTCGTTGAAGTCCACACAGAGCTCTGACAATGTTTTTCTCCTGCTTCTGAGCGACTGACAGATAATGGATCCGTCATCACGAGGCGTTGTAACCTTTTTGCTACCTGTTCGTTGTATTGTCTTCACATCTTTTGTCTCTCTGAAGCGCTTGAGAGTCGTTTGCACCGCACATCAAGAACCTTTCATCTTCTGAGCAATTTGCATTTGAGACATTCCATCTTTATGATGAGCTACGATTTGACCTCGATCACACTCACTCAACTCCCTTGTTTTAGGCATTTTACTCTTTATTAACTGTATTTACAACGTATTTTAGTATAAAACACTGGAATAATCAAGGAAAAATAAGTTAATTGTGGACGTTGGTTTTACACATAATTGCTTACATACGTACAGTATAAAAGAGTTAATTGAAGCTAAAGGAGGGTCAACCAGATATTAAACTAATGTATATTGTGTAATATACCATAAACCACCATGTACACGTGTTTCATTAACATTGAGATAGCAGAACCCAGAAACACTGGAGTGGCCTAATACTTTTGGCCAAGGCTGTAGAGTAATGTCCTAAACTCGAAAACAAAATAGCAAAATATACATTTTCTGAAGAATACTTGCTTAATTTTTAAAAAAATGCAGAGAATATTCCTTGAAATTTACCTGTGTCCAAGTTATATTTCATAGAATCTCGGCTCAAAAAAGTTACGAGGAAAGTAATGTATATTTTAAAAAAAGAATGCGTCCAAAAGCTAGAAAAGGATAAGTTAAATATAATCAGAAAATAACAATCCCATAGAAAATTGAACAATTGTTGATAAGAAATATGCAGGCCGTTGTTTTGAATGACTTGATGAACAAATCTTCGGCCGCAGGACTTCACCAATTTGTCACATTGCTCGGGCGTGATTTTATTCCATTCTTTGCAATAAATCTTCAACATTCGCCGGTCTCTGTCATAACATTCTCACCGAATAGCTTCCATCGGTTTTCTATCAGGTTTAAATTAAGGTTCTGCGAAAACCACCAGTTTATCACTTCGATATTTTAAGCATCCAAGAACTGACTCTTTGTTGTCTGGCACGAAGCATTGCAATGTATCAAAACAGGCTACAGTACCTTCGATGTTCGGAGAGAGAAGGGTAACATGTTCCTGAAGCAGATTTTGGGAACCCGCAGGGTTTTACTTTACCGCATAAACGGACTAGTGGACAGACAGACTCCAGCGCTTGTAAACATGTCCCGCACCATAACGCTGCCACTTTCAAATTTAACGGTCCTTTTGGTGCATATGGAATTCAATCTTTCACCTGCACTGCGCTTTACATGCTGCTTCACATCCCATCCAAAAATATTAAGCTTGCTTTCGTCATTGAAAAACGCTTTCACACTTTTCAGTACACCATAAGAAATGCCTAGTAAAGAATGCCAACGTTGGCATCTATTTTTTTTTTTTATTTATGGGTGATTTCTCAGCAGGGGAGCGAAGTATGTCCTGTATGCCCCACCTCTATGATGCGACAGTGTGACGAGACAGGCTTGGGTTCTCGGCAACCTGAAGTGAAATGCCTGATTCTCTCTCAAATCGGTTCTTCATCGACCTCCGTTGGGCATCGCGCGATCTTCAGTGGGAAGAGTATTTCGAGGGCGATCCGATATCTTCGTCGAATCGAGGGACCCAGTCTTCGTATGGAGCTTCATTATGCGTGAAATCCAACTTTTTGAACCGATTCCAATGCATCGAAATGCCAGACAGTGTCATACCTTCACTATTCCACGGGACAACCTGCTTTCTGGTAGTTTTGTCGATCTTAACACATGTCATTATCATGAGTAATACAATCAGTAGTAGCAGTATACAATAAACATGATACGGTGTTGCCATACATACGTGACAATTTACGTGTAAATTGAAAGTCATGTCATCGTCTCTACATTGGGACGCATCCTTTCTTCAAATAAGCCTCTTTCCTATTAGATTCTTTATACAATGTTTTATGAAATGAAACTTGGATACAATCAGAGGAAATTTTCAAAGACTATTCGGTGCAATTTTCATGGAAATTAAAAGAGTATTTTCAAGAAAATCTCGGTTTGGGATTTTGTTCTCTCGTTTTGGGGATGCGAGGGCATGCAATTCTCCAGGTCACCTACATCGACATGTGCGTTCGTGAAACGCGAGTAGTGACTACCAGCGTCATGTATGTATGTTTGTTGGAGGGAAAGATTAATTAATAATCGAAGACCCCCCCCCACCCCCACCGAACCTCACTGGTGTAACAATCGATGGCATTTTTACTGAGTGAACAATGAGAGAATGGATAAAAGTCGTCAATTAATTGGCTAACGAAGGCAAATTAGTAATTTAAGTCTCGATTAACAGCACAAACGAACCCAAAGGTAAGAACTTCCGCTCTCCCTAGCGGGGTTGGGTAGGTGGCGGAGGAGGGTGCCCGTGAGAAAGGAGTCTCACGTCCAGCCCAAATCGAGCGAAATAAATACGATAAACAAGGCCATAAAAAGCACTGAGCGCACAAATAAATGAAAGCCTTGGGTGACGCCTGCCCGCGCGCCCATATATCAAGATTTAGGAGGACGCCGCCACTGAGCGAGGATTAAATGGCTCTCCGATTCCCCTACTTCCACACCCCCAATCAGAGAGGGTGTGGGGAAGAAGCTGTGTTTGTTAAGAGCTGTTCGTAAAAGGAGTGGTGAGGTTGAAGGAAGGAACGTCCAAACTTGCTCAATCTAAGCCCGGATGAGAGTAGAGGCCGGGAAGGTCACGCATTTTTTTCAGATGTCAACTGTAGCATTATTTCCAAAGCTACACCTGACAATCCCTTGCACGGGTAGAGGAAGGGGACTAGGATGATCAGAACAATCCTTGCGGTCCATGCCGAGAGGTGTAACTTGAGAGAAAAAGGTTTCCATTCCGTGACTAAGGAGGGAAATAATGAAGACTCGCCAATCTCGTCTTCTAGGCGAGAAGTGAACAAAAACACTACCAAGCGGACGGATGAGCAGGAACTGTTTCGCAATCGGAGATCAATTGAGGATTTAACCCCCCTCCCCCGCTGAAGTTGTTTACAACTTCGGCAGGAAGATCCTTCCATGCCGGTCATATTTTATACCTTTTTCCAAACAATGTCGGGCTCAGAACTTCGAAAACGCCACTTTTCAACCGTGGTGTCGTCTTCAATTGTGAACAAATTAGGGCGATATTTTCGAAGCTACGAAGGGTTCGGGGCAACTCTGTCAGCTGACCGCGCAGTCTCCGGGTCTCGAAGCAAGATGAGAAGACGGCATTTGCGGTCTTGTTTGAGAGCGGATGTGCCGAAATGAAGGGATTCGATTGGTGGCTCTACCTCGCACTCAATCAATATCTAATTAAAAGGTTGTGGGACAAAAAGTACTCAAGATTAGGCCGGACCAAATAGTTAGGCTGACTACATTTGTCATGTTGCAGCGATGGAGATGTCTTTCTATATAATCTAATTCAGACGTTACTTCGATACTTTTTTTAAGCTCTTAGATACTGAGGTTTGGACATTTTTAGATACTATTACTACTACTACTACTACTACCAAACAACATTGGATAGCGCACTTCAAGACCAAGGGCTATCAGGGGGCACATCTATACCATTTCTAATTCTACTACTACTACTAATAATAATAATACCATGAGTGAATCATAAAGGGAAATTCACCAGGAATTTCCCTTGGCTACCCACGTACACAACTAGGACAAACATGGACCCTCAAACAACTAAAAACTAACCAAAAGAGTACAATTACGAAGCAAGTCTTTAGGGCGACCATGCACGTTCCGGTACCGGGACAGGTAACGTGCACGAAGATCACCCAGACTGGGACATTCAACAAGAATGTGCTGAACACAGTCTGGTGAACAACACAGTCGTCGCAATAAGGAGCAGGCGAGCGTTCCATCAAATGGCGGTGCGTCCAGCGGGTTTGTCCAATTCGGAGACAACAGAAAGCAACCTGAAACCGTCGCGACATTGGAGGATAGATCCATGGGATCGGTTATAGCGGAAAGGCACGCAACTTTAAGTTCCCCTCCTCCATCTCCCATCTTTTTTGCCAAGCAGGGTAGATGGCTGCCCTGATTCCTGCCATGTAGTCGGTGTGAGGAAGAACGAAATGCTCGTCTGGTCACCCAGTCCTCGGTGACCATTTGGCGCCATCATTCCTCGCAATCCCTACATTTCCAGGAAACCAGCAGAGGATAATCACAATATATGCTCGAGTCGCGGTAACCGTAGCATCACGAAGAACTCGAACAATGTGGTCCGCAGTCAAGCTTCGAACGAACAGAGGATGGGTAGGAAAGCTGGTCAGTAGCCCTATCAACACTAAAAAGTGCTCGTCGATCAGGTCGGTAAGAACCAGACCTTTGGGATTGATCGTGTAGTTGCCCCAGAGGGGGTACCTACCGTTGACACCTGAGGAGGAGAAATAGACTCGGCAGCCGTGCTACGACGCGGAGGAAGTCCCACTCGTCGAAGTCGGCTAAGAGTGAAATATACGCAAAATAACAGTAGACTACCAATCTAGGTGTGACTGCACTGCCATACGAGGTTTAACTATTGAAGCATAAGAGGTTTCAGGTCTCACCAGAAGCGACAGACCAAGTTCTTAGCCTCGCGAAAAGAAAGTACTGGTCCATGAGTTCCCTGGAATAAACCACCTGTTTCAAGAAATTCAGGGTAGTGTGTGATGTCAGCTAGACTGGCGCGCCATTGAGTGTCCGAAGAGCACTAATAATGGCCGCCTCGGAAGGGTACGCCGTATTCGCCAGAAGGTTCGCCTCCGAGAAACGGCTGATCATCATTCTCCAGCATTGGAGTGAAGAGCTAGATAGCGTTTGAAGCCAGCCTTACCGAAAACACCAGGTAGTCTCTCAATGAGGGCCCCCGACGCCATCGAGGCTCCGCAAACCGCATTAGCGACTTTGAATTTTGTCTCCATGCCGAGGGTGCTTCCGGGCAGAACGTAACGGTCTTGGCCTAGTCGCTTGCCAAAATGGCAACGGACAAGTCCATTCTAGTAGACTAAGGAGGGAGAATAACCCCTAGTCCTCTTTGCATTCTTCTTTTCTTTCGGAGATAGGAAGGCGGGGAGTGAACCCGAATGGACCAACCTCAGAGATTCTTCTCTGAACTGGAGATCTTGGTCGGCAAAAAGGGATCAGGCGGGGTAAGAGCTCCCTCCTCTCCCTCTGAGTCCTCGGGTGGCCGTGCCGTCTCATGAAGATCTTGAACAGGGGCGAACCCAGGTTCGTTGTCATCTCCCACCAAACCTCACATCGACTCCATGGTAAACCACACCCTCTGGGGCAGGGCACCTCCGAGACTATCTCCACGTCAAGAAGGGGCCTCCAAGTGCCTTCTCCCAAGGTGTCGGGTATCCCTACTGGCGACTCATATGGCCTATGGCCAATTACAAACGTCAGTGGGCCGGCATGCCGACTTCCATTGATAAAAGTGGAGAGTGGGCATGTGGGCTCCTGAAAAAAGCAAAAGGGGACCCGCCGCTATGCAGGAGTCGTCCGAAGACAATTATACGAAAGGTGATAAGGAAGAATCCCTGAACCAGTAGGCATAGGAGAGAGAGGAGAAATGCACCCGAGAACGGCCACGGGAAGATAGTCAGCCCATTAAACACAGGGAAGGGGTTATTGGAGTCTTTGATGGAATATGCAAAGAATCATCCATTAAGAACTCGTTAACGATAACCAAACACAGATGAAATCTACTGTCTAAACCCCCCGGCGTTTGAAAACAGCCCATGTTTTGCTAACAAAATAATGGGCATTCACTATTTAGATAATGCACGTCCTCATACGTTTTGATTAAATCAAAATCACAGATGTATCGTCTTCATTCACCATACTTTTGCAACCTTGCTCCAAACTATCATTTTTTATATTTTAATGTATAAAAATGAACTCGAAGAAAAGAGAGTAAAAATGAGTTTATCTCTTATTTGACGCTAAAATGTTGGGAATTTCACAAATCGTAGATAAAACTTGTTAAGTAATGGAATAACTTTATTAAATGAGCCAAAAGAGTATATTAATAATTAAAAGTATTTTTAATCGCAAGGATATTTGATTTTAAGTAAAATTAAAAACAACTTTCGTGACCCTAATAGGGAGAGGTCGGATATCAATACTAGAATGGTGACAATGAAGAAAAATGTCAGAGGCATTGTTGTGGCCTCTGCTTGTTTGCCTCGATAGGATGAGAACACACGACGTATATAAAAAAAAACTAACCCAAAGCAGCAAGAAAAAAAATCTAATCAATGAGAGCGTTTTCAATCAGTAAGAAAAGATAAAGGAAAGACGTCATTGAAGATAAATATAGCGAACAGGACTATATTTATCTTGAATAATGGGGCCAGAAAGGAGAAATTATCGGCAGAGCGGGACAAGTCCATACGTAAAGCAAAAGAACTTCAAATTACGAACTCCAAACTCGTAGCGAGTGAATAGGAGGCAAATATCAGAGCATCGGGAAGGCAATAAAAGGAGGAAAGATGAAAAAGAGGAAGGTCTAATATTAAGTACAGGGAGGTTGGGTAGACGGACACGCAAATAAGCAAAAAGAAAAGAAATTGGTAGGGATTTTACCTCATTTATTTCTCAGTGGGGACCTGCAGTTTAACGTGGAACGGACCACGGGTATAGATCTAAAGGGTATAGCACCCGCCGTGAAGGCGACCCGAATCAGGATTCCATCCGGTGACTATCAATACCCGATGTGGCTGAGGTTCGCTGCAATTAGAAGCGGTTGTTTCCACTCGACCATAATAAGATAGGGTACATGGGCGTGTAGAGGGAGTAGGGGGTGAGGGTGAGGGAGGAATATAGAGGATTTGTGAGGGTATCAAAAGAGCACGAGATTTCAATTTCCCCCGGGGAAAGATTGCCTTTTGAATTTAGATGGAGGGGCGAGGGGTAGGAGCGGAGAGGGTGTGGCACCTCCCCTCTCCCGAGTGACACCTGTTTGTTGCCTTCGCGCCGCCCCGAGACGCATACTCTCCCGCCTCAAGTGGGGTGCATGTATTCATGGGGGGTGTGGACTCAGGGTGTGCGCTGGAGCGTGTGGAGAGGAAAGTTGTGAATAAATTATCGTTACTTGAGTGGAACGCGTGATGGGTCTTAAGAGGAAGCGGGGTGACTTTAAGCGGCTTGTACTCCGGAGGGAAAACATTGCGGTTTGTACTCTAAAGAACCTCGATAGATTTCGCTTTTCCCTCGAAAGAGGCTATGTAGAGGAGGGAGAAGGGGGGGGGGGATAGCAAGGACAGAGCAAAGATAATCTGTACTCTGATCCCTTAATATATTTTAGGCACTTGAAGGACAACCGACCCTGGCACGATCGCTATAGCTTGTACGGGAGGGGCATGGGTCGAATACGGATGAGTAAGCGTCCAGAACCCCCGTCCCACAACGAAGTCTCGTTGCGGTGCCTAAATCCTTACACACGGGGGAAATGACGTACATCAAAACGTTCGCAGGAATTTCCGCACGAACTGAAGCCATCTTTAACAAGGGAAGAATACCTGATACCACGGCGCAATCTCACGGGACGACACAAGTCGCTCCCGCCAAGTATCTACTCGATTGGGGTACCAGTGACACTGGGGGTAACTGTGTGAGTGCCGTCACATTTGGCGATCGTGCCAGACGAATTGACAGACGGGATGATTTGGATTGAATGCGTAAACTTCAACTCGAAATTAGCTGCCGACCATGAAAATAAGGAGAAGAGGTTTGTCAAAAAAAAAGAAAAGTGGCAAAATGCAAATGTCTAGAAGGAATAAAGCCAGGGTAGTCTCAATCTAGCTTGAGACTACCGGTGCTACTAGAGCCGAGAGCGAATGCCGTTCCTCCAGATACCAAGTGTAAGTGTACACAGCACACCCACTTGTGGGGTCAGCTGACACAGGGTTGCTCCTGCTACGCTTGACACTTACTTCAGGAGGTGAGGGGGTTCATGGAGAGGAGTGTAGGGAAAGTAATGAAGAGAGGGAGATAGTGTGTGTGTGTGTGTGTGTGTGTGTGTGTGTGTGTGTGTGTGTGTGTGTGTGCAATGTACTTGGCTCGAATGGTCTGAAGAAGATAATACTTAGGGAGACCTGGACCTCGAAGGCGTCTCCAGGATGCACCTAACCTCGGCAATTAAGACAGGAGAGAACCCCCCCCCCCCCCAAGTCGGGCGTAGGTATAATAAATGCGGAGTTTGCCCAGGATTGGAGAGGAGGGCAAACCTATATCGGATTGGTACAGGTTAAGCCTTCCTCGCTGTGAGAGCTTTAAGGTGGATATAGGGGGAGGGGGGGGGGCGAGAGAGATGTGGGCATATTTGTCCTTATTGGCGAACCTAATCCCCGAAGGGGGTTCAAACTCGTATTTTTGAGTGTGTGTATGTGTGGGTGCGTGTTCCGTACGAGATCCTCTGCCCTCCGAACTCCATGGACTATTGAGGATCGACGCGAATTATGACAAACGGACCTTTACCCTTCATTTTCCCATTCCGTCTTCTCTCCCCTCTGAAAAAGAGGCTCGCAAAGATTATTGACTTATTTTTATAATTGAATACACCTTAAATATAATTTAGTGGTTTACCATAGCTCGCGTGCCCTCCCAAACCCAAGGTCTGCAGTTACGTGTCCTCCTAACCCCAACGCCTGAAGTTCTGTGCCCTCCCGCCCCAATAACAGCATGAAGTTCTGTGGCTATGCAGCACCGTCCAAAAAATAAGAACACCTGTATTTCTATCATAACATCTTCCATAACTTTTGCCAGACAAAATCCAAGGTTTCCAAAATTGGTGTACAATAACCTACAGGTATAAATTATGTAGGAAGGTTATGCAAATTTGGACGAATAAAATAGAAGTTATCAGTAGATGATGATTTTACTAGAAAAATTGAAGTGCCCATAAAGATCAGAACGATTAGGTTTCTTGTAGAGAGAACCGGCATTGTTTGTATACCAACTTCTATCCAGCTGTGGTGTAGGAGGCAACATGGCAAAAAATTGTCAGCCAGCGCTAAACCTATGACATAACAGATTTATGTAAATCAACCGGTGGTAGGCCGAGGAAGAACTCAAGAAGGGAAGACAGAGCCATTACCCAAATTGTGAAGAAGGACCGTTTCAAGACGGCTGCAGTAGTTTCTCGACAGATTAGTGAGATTTTGGGTATGAAAGTGTCCATGCAAACCTGTCAGGTCGGCTGGAGGAAGACGATCTTTACGCTCGCACACGCGCGGTCAAGCTATTGATCAGTGCGAAGAAGAAGAAGAAGGAGGCTCGTCTCGCCTTCGCCAATGAGACCGTTACATGGGCGAATGGAGCCAAGTCAACTTCAATGACGAATCTAAGTTCAATTTGTTCGGATCCGATGGCAGGAGGAGAAGGTTCGGTCGTCGCAGAGCAAGCGAAAGATTGTGTCACTGTACCAACGAGGGTGTGAAGTTTGGCGGGAAAAGTGTCATGGTCTGGGGCGTGATTTCGGTAGAAGGCACTGTGCCACTTGTGCGTTTATGGGGGACAATGAATGTACAAGTATACAAGGAATTGCTACGATAGCATGATTTGCCTCATCTGCCAGCCTCAGAAGCCCAACCTGCAATTATCATGCATGATAACGTCGGCGAAGACATTCCTGGACGACGAACACATCACTGTTATGAGCTGTCCTACACAGAGTCCGGGCATGAATCACAGTGAAAATGTTTGGAAGAGATTCGGAGAGAGGTTTCTAAGCGAGGAATAGGGAAACAGTTCAAGAACTCTGAGAAATTCTTCGAGGTGAGAAAGAAGCAAGATTACTGCGCAAGAGTATCAACAATTGTGTCGTTCCTGTGGCAGGAGATGTCAAAGCATCCTCGAGAATAAAGGTCTCCACACTAAATACTAATTACTTATAATTTGTATCAATATTTTCCAATGATAATTTAATTTTCATCTTCCAATATACATTCGTTTCCGCTGTCGTTCGAATCATTTTTCTCATTAATTGCTTACCTGCTCATAACTTTCTTTTTATTAATTCAATTTTGGATAACCTTTACTTATGCGTAGTTTGTACTTGTAGGTTATCATCGTACACCAGTTTTGGAAGCCATAGATTTTTCTCTTACAAAAGTTAGAGAACATATGATAGAAATATGGACGGTACAGCATATCTTACACATATTTTCACTTTTCTATCTTCACTACTTTATTTACAGATCTTTACAAACTTCCAGGGGCCGATGCTCTCGATAGTTTTCGTTTAAATAGTAAACAAATAATAACTCATGTGAACTGTTTTGAACAATTAATTCACTTCATTTATAAAGACGTACATATTGAGTGGTAATGTCTTTGACCTAGTTTAGGAACCTGGAGTATGAAGATCGATAAGGTACATTACTAGTAACTTAGATTAGCACCACCATAGATTCCCCCCCCCCCCCCCGAACCTTGAGTGTTAAACACAAACACCCTGTTCAGGTCGCAATCTCCCGCTGTTGCGACCGGGGCGAAACAATAATATTTTCGTCATCAGCGATCGTGTGGAGGAGGAGGAGGAGAATGAGGAGGATTTGCATGAGTAAAAAGGGCGCGTGAAAAACGCGTGATCTTCATCAGCTGTTATTGAGGGGCTCGTGAATCAATGCCAAATCTCTTTCACACCCTCCCCTACGTTTCTGAGAGGAGGGGGAGGAGGGCAGCCATGGAGTACGATAGATCTTTTCTTGTAAGCAAAGTGGAGTAATCCGACGAAGGAATTTTCACTAAAGAGAGGGTAAGAACGGCAAAGAAATAGAGAAAAAAAGGCGGAGAAATAAAGGGAAGGATGACAAAGACTGCAAAGGCAAACTACCTAAACCTAGGACTTGGGGCCAGAGGGGCGTATTATAAGCACGACCAATAAATAGGCCAGACGATCATCCCGAAATATCAATTCAGCGGGGGGGAGGAGACCCCAGGAAGAATAGACAGGAATAAAAAGTAAAAAGCATAATGAGATTATGAAAACGAGTCGAATAGAGAAAAAAATAAGACAGGAAAGAACCCAATGAGGGCATAAGCCCCCGAAATAAAAACACGACAAAGGCACGCTCATACAATGAGGAACCATGATGGAAGCTAAGGGGCCCGAAAAGGGATCAGGACTCCCTCTTAAATCAATCTCTATCTCAAAGAGAGCCATTCCGAACGGCGGCTCCCATCTTTTCGGAGGCAGTCGCTTAATTGCGAAATCGTGTCACGGGCGACGGCGGAAGATGATCGGTTCCCGGTGCTAAGCAACTTCATTGCCCAAAGCAGTGTCTGATTCAACGCGGAATAGAGAGGGAAAGGGGGGCTGAGTCGGTCCCCACCAATGAGGGGGCAATTGCTTACATAATAATCGCATATGGTGTGATCGGGAGGGAAAGGGGTAAGACAGTAGAAAAACGAAAGTGATAAACGATTGGAGAAGATAAGGACGGAACCAAATTGAAACATTAACCCGAACTGATGGGATCGCAGGAGGAGACAGTTCAATGAACAACTGTTTCTCAAAGACTTGGAAATCTATTCCTTCGGATTTTTTTCTACGGCGAAAACCATCGGGAGAATCTCTGCTTGAACCTTTGGGAAATATGTTCCTAGTGAAATGGGTGAAGTTGGGACAAGTGAGAATGTGTGGAAGGTACTCGCTAGTTAACCAATAGAGAAAATTAGTTGATGCGGTATGGAAGGTAGGCGACTGGGCTGATAATTTCTTATTTAGAAGAAGGAAGCTCCACTTATGAGGCAATGGCCAGAACTCGGCGGCTTATTATAGGTGTAGATCACACAGGGAAACACAACCTCATTATTTGGTAATTAAGCTCTTTGAGAAGCAACAAGAGACCCCCCACCACCACACACACACCTTCTGGGCAGGGCAAAACAGCATTGTCGTCCACTGGGTTTATTTCTCCAAATTAATCTTTAGATATTTAAATTTTCTTCTGGCGACTGTTAGCAAGGGCAGAGCCGCATAAATTACCACCAATTATTCTCTATTAGTTAGCCTATTTTTAGGCTATATTAAAAAAGAAAGCAAACTTAAACCCACACAGAACTAAACAAAACACCACTAAGATCCCTCAAAAGAAAAATGCATGATAAGGTGCTGGAGGGAGAGTAAACAAGGTAGAACACAGAATGAAGATGACCAGAGCATCTACCAGAACAAGGGTCCTAAACATTAAGCTTTAAATAACTTCACACTTACCTGCAAACCCACCATTCCCAATCCCTTTGACCCCTTTTTTCCAGTGATCCCGAGTAATCTTATCTTTGACTTCCATTAGCTCGGCGACGCTATTATTTTCGGCTACTTGACGGCTTACTGAAAGGTTACATTCTAGAACCGCTCTTCGAACATTATCTTTTACATTGCTTTTAAGGTGCGAGTTGGAACGGTTTTAAAGTCTTATTTTGCAGAGCTAAGATTTGATTGTAAGGTATAATGATCTATCGTTTAGATGACAACATAAATTGTATTTTTCCAAATCAATCGATTCTTTCAGCGTAATTTCCTGATTAAAATAATGGTTTATACGTAATATTTTGCAACTACTCGTTTTCTTTCCCCTCTTTGGCTTTCCTCCCAGTTAGGTTTATCCTTGAAACTCACTAGGCTATCTTTTGCTGATATTTTTTTCATTGTTTCATGCTGCTACATTTTAAATGTCTTTACTCCAGGTTCCACTAATGCCTGAATGCCGCTTACCGTCCTATGAACATATATAAAAGAAACCTGAAAATATCTTTTAAAAACTTGTATTTTATTTATAATGTTATTTCGTTTTCGGTTAGATTAATATTTCAAAGTACTGCCGCCATCAATTCCCTCCGGAATTCTAGGTAAATTTAGTTAGTGGCTTCAAAGAGAAAAATAATAGCAAAATGCTACTGTAATGACTCTACAGGGTGGCCCGGAAGTCCCTACCCATCCATATATTATTATGTTCTAGTTATTTATTCATCAATTAATAATTTCTTTCTTCTTTTTCTGAGGAAAAAATGGCAGATGAAAGTCCATTTACACTTGAAGAGCGTCTTGTGACAAGTACGTGGGTACAACAATACTGGTGACACCCTGGATACAATAAGATATATGGATGGGTCACACTGTAGATTGCAGGAATTATTGAGGTCTATAAAATCACTTACATTCGTGTTAGGTCTTTTCGTTAGGCGTCCAAGTTATCTTTACCCTTATTCACCCTAACCTTTCCGTAATTCTCTTTACCCTTACCCTCCTAGTTCTCTTTACCCTTACCCTCCTAGTTCTTTTTACCCTTACCCCCTAGTCCTCTTTACCCATACCCTCCTAGTTCTATTTACTCTTATCCTCTTAGTTCGCTTTACCCTTACCCCCTAGTTCTCTTTACCCTTACCCTCCTACTTCTCTTTACCCTTACCCCCCTAGTTCTCTTTACCCTTACCTCCTAGTTCTATTTATCCTTATCCTCTTAGTTCTCTTTACCCTTAGCTTAGTTCTCTTTACCCTTATCCTAGTTGTGTTTATCCGTACTCAAGTTCTGTTTACCATTGCCCAAGTTCTCTTTAAACCTTAACATAATCTCTTTACCCTATGCGTAGTTCTCATTACCCTTTCCCTAGTTCTCTTTACCCTTACCCTAGTTATATTTAACCTTACTCTAGTTCGCTTTACATTTACCTTAGTAATTGACCCTTAACCTAGTTCTCTGTACCCTTAACCTATTCTCTTTAGGCCTTATCCTAGTTCTATTTACCCTTACCCTAGTTGTTTACCCTTTCTCGATTTCTCTTTACTCTTACCTAAGTTCTCTTTAGCCTTACCGACTTCTCTCTACCCTTAACCTAGTTCTATTTACCTTCACCGTAGTCTTCTTTACCCTTACCCTAGTTTTCTTTATCCTCACACTAATTCGCTTTACCCTTACCCTAGTTCTCTCTACCCTAACATAGTTCTCTTTATCCCCACCCTAATTCTCTTTACCCTGACCCTAGTTCTCTTTACCTGTAATTAACTAGAAAACACTCAGCGTGCGCATTCCCGCCCCAATGTCAGAGAATGCAACATCTCGTCGCAATGTTAAAGAAAGTGATTCCGAATCAGGCTCTGGATCCATCCCTGATTTTAATCAGCTCTTCCGTGACCCAAGGCTCCGATGACTCTCCAAAATTCATCGAAATTCGTCAATAACTTTTTGTGATATTCTGCACACAAACCAACTAACGGCGGTCATCGCATAACCTCCGCCGAGGTAGTAAATTAAGGAAAAGTTCCAAGATAGTTTAAAAGAAGCATTTGTTTACAGTCATTTTTTTAATACAAAGTGTGGAGCTCTGGTTAATATCCTAGGGCGTTGGATTTCTAACGCCTAGGCAAGGGGCTTGATGCCCAGCAGGAACAAGCAGAAAAAAAATCAGGGCCATAGCTATTTGGGACATATAGCAACCACAAGTCCTCATGCAGGCATTGGGGACGACAGAATGCAGAACTGGGGACAATGGAACCGGGAGGGCGTGCAGTTCCTCCAGCTTTGTTGTAACATGGGCATTGCCCGTGCTTTGATGGGAAAGGGGAAACGCCCCTGCTTCCCCAGGCCCCGTCAAATCAGCCCAGTGAGCCAGGAATCCTTACGGGCACTAGGGCGATGAGGACGTACCGCTCCTCCAGGTACGAGATGTACCAGTCTACGTAGGGTACCCCCCTCCCCAACTCCGGGTAGAGCCCTCACTTATAAGATGCGGTTCTTTTTTAGTATCTTATTAGAAGTCCTTAGAATACTAAACGGTTCCATTAATGTTGAATTGGGTGACCGAGCGATCACTAGAAATAACGGGGTCAAGCTTCTAACATTTCACTAACACAATTTTTCTGGCAGAAAATTACTCAGATATGGAATCATTTACTTTGGAAGTGGTTGAAACCACCCAAAAAATATATTTAACGCTGTCAAAATGTGTTTCTTTGTGGGTGGGTGGGTTGCAAAGATATATTTTAGGGTGAATTCGCTTGAAAACTTGGCTTGACGGTTAAGTTCAAATGACATAACATTCAAAATTCTAATCCTCACATGGGACATCTAAGATCCACTAGGCTTTTGCTGTGGGACACATGGGGGCCCCAAAGTCCGACAAAATATTTTCGGGGACATAAGCCAACAATCCTGAAAAAGCTAAGAATAGAATTTATAACTATCACTTTAACATATAAACTTCCTTTATTGGATTGGCCCAGAAATGATTAAAAAAAACAACGAGGGCATCTCGCGCGCAAAGTTTGTAAATAGAGACACGTAAAAAAAAGTGGTGAGGAAAGAGGACGCTGCCAAACCTGGAGGGCACGTCAACTGCAGTATGCTGGCCCATGCTACACCTGACACGCCATCGCGCGGGCACTTCCGAGTAGTCCCGTGGGGAAGAGGACAGTCAGAGGGGGAGAAGGGAAGGAGGGCTCGTGACAAGGACGATTGCTCCGCTTCAACTTCTTTTCAGGGACTCGCAAGGGCGAGCCCCCTCACCCCCAGAAATCCCTTAAGGGAAGGGGTCGGGAACCATGCATTCCTTCCCACCTAAGGGGGAGGGAGGGGATCAGGGTGGTCAAAACCATCATCCGTACAAATCCCGCCATTTTGATGAGGCAACGCGCGTTAAATTACTTCGAGGCAGAATTGGGATGGATGGTATGTAGGCATGTGCGTATCGCAAGCTTTTTCTCTATTGTGTATGTATTGGGGGTCTTCGTCATTGTGTACGCATCCAGTGTACTCATGAGTAAACGTGTTTATGCATGTGTGTACATACTTGTGTGTCTATGTGCAGGTTTATATATCTTCATGTGTGTACATCCTGACTTAAGCTGGGCTGAATACAAATGCAAAATCGTGGCGCCAGTTTAACAGTGTATTTACACCCGTGTGCGCGTCAGCATGGTGTATGTTATTCCGACCGGTATGTACACGTGGTGTGGGGTATGCGTGAATGGGCGCTACCCTTCTTCCGATCCGACAACGGAGGACATCGAGAGGTGGGAGTCACTGATGAGAGGAACAACACGTCCCACGGCGCCCCAGCACCGCTCCCGCACGCCCCGCCGGTAAGCCCCCAGCCCCACATTACCGCCCGCGTCAACAACGGCGCCGAAGCGTCGTGTCTTGGACCCAACCAGCGGGAAAATGGACGACACAATAATCTGCTGGGGGAGAGAGTCTTGGGGAGCATTCCCCCGCATTTTTATCCGGAGGGGGAGAGGGAGTTTCCAAAGGAAGCCGCCGAC
This sequence comes from Ceratothoa steindachneri, assembly GCA_963969495.1. NCBI lineage: Eukaryota > Metazoa > Arthropoda > Malacostraca > Isopoda > Cymothoidae > Ceratothoa > Ceratothoa steindachneri. The sequence goes on along the minus strand of OZ018321.1, from coordinate 154,398,764 downwards.
AGCGCCTGCCGGTCTACGCCCGAACCCAGCGGACCGTGAAACCGGCGTTAATCGAGGCTGAAGAAAAATCTTAGCCGAGATTGGAGGAAGCCCCCCCTCCCTACCCCCAGCACATTCCTGGAATTGAAGACCAAGACGAAACAGAATCTCGAGAACACGGAATCTGAGACCCCAAGGACGAGGAGGTAAAAAACCGGGCGGGATCAGGTCCAGACTAACCCAATTTCGCGATATCAAGAAGAGCCAACCCAATGTAAATATCCAAGAAAGGAAAAGGTTAAACATACGCAATGTTGATTCGATGAAAAAATAAGTCAGATAGATCACATTTAACACCCCCCTAATCTAACCGAAAGTCCTATATTCCAATTTGCTGTCATTATTCCAATTTTCTCACTCCAGCAATTTCATGAACCCAATGGGTTCGATAGTCTTGGCATGATCCGATCACTTTCCTTTCATACACATCATGATTGTATCTTATCTCCATAGGAGAATAATTGAAAATTAAGACTTAGTTTTTGTCCATTCGCATTTTAAGGGAACGTTTTGAATACCTCCCCGTATGAAAAAAATGATAGTGGGGTGAAGATGAGCGAAGTAAAGAAGGGTGGAGGGTACCTTTGAAAACGGGCAATTCTACTGAACCTGCTATTTGGCAAAACAAAAATACAAAATACCAGCAAATGCAATTTTTATCCTCCCCAATAAGGGGAAGGATAAAGGATTCGCCAAATTTCTAAAAGCACAGAGGGAAGTTTTCCCAATTGGGAAAACTTAAGTGAAAAGTGTCACCCTCTCCCAGCCATACCCAATTACAAACACTTTCGGGGGAATATTTTTATATATCTGGTAAATGCCAGCAAGGACATAACTGCGCCTAATGGGGGATATCGACAAGATGTGAAGACTGAATGGCACTACCTACAAACTCTCTTGTCATTTCGTTGCCATTGACTTGAAAGCAATTTGAGAAGGAAGTCAATCTCAAAAGGAGTCAACCACCCTTGACTATTAGTCATTTTTGTTCAAAGATTATAAGAAATAAGGGTCAACAATAACCAGTATACTCGAGCACCTTTCAATATTTAACTCAATAAAATGGTGATCCAAACAGTCCACAGAGCTACCATTAACTCCCACTGCCCTCCAGAAAAAAATCCGCGAAAATCCCCCCGAATCGAATCGAGTCATATGCAATTGTTGCTCGTCCTTGGCACGGCAACCTTTTAGTCAAGACAACAACCAAAAGAGGTTTTTTTTTTTGTCGCGTCCATCTAGCAAGTGCCTTCAAGGATATAAGTAACCGTAATTATAATTTCAGCGTAGTACTAGGCTCCTTTAAAATCCCTCAAACCAAATCAAACAAAGAAAAACCGAAACAAAATAAAAAGCAAACAAAAATTAAGGAATAATAAAAACAAGAAGTAAGCACAATTCGGGGTCGGGGGAAGGCAAGCCTCTCCCTGGACCGGGATCAAATAAAATGGAGGCAAAAAGCCACAAGTCTGTGTGCTGGAACTCGACCAGAGAACGAGGGCAAATTGCCCAGTACATTCTTGCTCGGTATAAGGACAAGAATAAGCCGAACAGCTTGGGCTACGACGCAGACGTCACAGTAAGTTGAAGGGTAGCGCTCCATCATATGGCGGTGCGTCCCCCGAGTGTGCGCAATTCGAAGACGGCCTAAAGCGAGCGGAAGCAATCGCGGCATTGGCGGGTAGGTCGATGAAAACAATCGCGGCGGAATGGCACGCACTTTAAGTTGCCCTCAGTCATCTCCCATCTTCTTTGCCAGGCAGCCCGGAGAGCGACCCTGATTCCTGTCATGTAGTCTGTGTGAGGAAGAACCAAACACTGGTCTGGTCGCCCAGCCCACGTGGACTCTTTGTCGCCCTCATCGGCGCGCTCATTCCGAGTAATACCCAAAATGTCCAGGAGCACAGCAGAAGATAATCTCGACATCCACTCGGCTCGCCTCAACAGTGGCGTCACGGATACCGCCCACCAGGGTGCGCGGAGATTCCAATGCTCCGTTTTCTTTACGAGGCAGGAAGCGTTATCTCCCGTACCAAGTGGTGTATTGCAACTAGCTTGGCCTTGAAGACCGGCGCAGAGCCTAGTAGAGCCCCGCTAACTTCAAACAGGGATCCAGCGTGACACGAAGAGTGCTTCTAAAAGGTCGAACGCAATAGTCACGGCGCTGTGGAAGCTTTGAGAGCAGAGACGTGGAGACAAAGAGTCAAATGTAGTACCCTCCAGGGGGGCGACCTGGACAGAACCATAGGCGCCACCGGACCGAGAGTTACACCGAGCTCTCGAAGAAGTTTTCTAGCCTTGTACCCAAAGGGTTTATGGTATGACTGGCATCTTTCGGTGCCATAAGCACCGGCGATATCGGCTGCGGGTGCAAAAGGAGCGGTTGGCGATTGAGGGAGGCGCAGAGCGAGTAGCATCTCCTCAGCATCGACGAGAAAGCTCTCAATGGGGAAAATGCGGAAGGCACCGGTCGTCAGGGAGAGACCGGTCCAACTTCGGCAATCCACGCTCGGCTACGCATGCATAAAACTCGCATCAGTAGTCAAGCTTTGAACGAACAATGGATCGATAGAAAAGCAAGGCACAAGCAGTATTTTTTACCCGAGGTGCTGAACGTGACGGGTCGAAACAAGATCATGGGAACGGTGCGATTCCAAGACTTCCAAGAGAACCCGTTTATGAACAAGTCCAGGGCGAGGTAGAGGCGCAGTTAGCGGCAGAAGTGCACCACCTTAGTTTTGGGCAAGGAAAACCGAAACCTGAGCGCTTCGGCATACGAGAGATGCGGTTCAATAAGTGTTATGGTGGACGGCCCAGAGTTGGTATCTAGGCAGCACCAAAGAAGATCAAAAGGTTATCCACGTATAACGTGGCGAGATTTTTTTTTTTCATTTTGGGAGCCCATCTGGCGACTGCCTACTTTGGCATAAGTCGTCGTACACAACACAACCTACTACGAGGCTATATTAAAAAAAAAAACAAATAACGATAAAAAAGGACAAAGGCTAAAAAAATAATAACAACAAAACAAAGCAAAAAGTCAAGAAGGAAACGCGGACCGGCGTCGGGGCTCGGCTCGCCTCCTCCCGGCACAGGCACATGCGACCTACAAAAGAAACAGTCCACAAGTTGGTGCGCACGAAACCGTCCTGAGTACAAGGGACAAGCAGTAGCGACCCGGCTCGTCCCGGTACCTAGACAGGTAACTTGCGCGAAGATCACCCAAACTGAGACATTCAACAAGAATGTGCCGAACAGTCTGGGGTACAATGCAGTCGTCGCAGTAAGGCGCAGGCGAGTGTTCCATCACATGGCGGTGCGTCTCGTGAGTGTGTCCAAATCTCCGAACAGTAGAAAGGGCATCAGCAACCGTGCCACGGTGCGGCAGAAGTCCCCTGACGGTGGAATGTACGCAGAAATAACACTACCTGATATTCAGTGCAGTTGCACTGCTCCTGTCAGAAAGGAGGTATTTAAAAAAAAGAGGAACGGAGATATCATGCCGGCTGTAAATGGCGCATCTTCCTGATCGACCACCATCCGATATGGTGGGGTAGCGAAAACCTTATACCAGTGGGAATGCGCCCAGTAAGATCGCTAACGGGGAACGGGAGGAGACGGGCCACCGCAGCTCCTCTAATTTGGATAGGAGTCCGCGGCAATTCCATTGAAGGAATATCCCCACCCACCCCGACCTAGCGAATAACTAGAATGTGTTTGAAACTAACGGGCTGGAAAACGTCAGGTAGTCCCCAATGAGCGGCCCCGACGTAATCGAGGCTCTGGTTAGCGCACTTGCAACTTTGGTATCGGTCTGGGGCCCCTCGTGCCAGGACGTGTATATTTTGGCCTAGTCGCTGGCTGAAATGGCAGCGGAGCCGTGCGTCCCCGGAACCCCTACGGAGTGAGAGGAACATTTAGTCCTCTTCTTGTTTTTTTTCTTTAGGGCAGAGGAGGGTAGGGAATGAACCCGCGGAGCCCCAAGGCCAGATGAGACAGCCTTAGCAAAATCTTCTCCGAGTTGGAGAATGTCTTAGCTGTTAGAGTGGCACCAACCAGGAGAGGAGGTCATTTCTCTCCTTGTGAGTCTTCGAGGGCAAGAGCCGTATGAGGAGAAGCTTGCGCAGGTGAGAACTCAGGTTGAAAGTGTGGCACCGAACCCGGGTTCGACGCCATCGAAGATCCTGCCATATTGGGCTGACACTCCTACAGCACCATGTCCATTTTAGGGGGGAACTCCGTGTGGCCTCCACAATTCATCACAGATCCCATTCGAGGTATCTTCCGTCGCAGTAAAGTCTCTCGCCGGCGAACTCAGTCTATCGGGGAAGAGAGGGAAGCAGTCACGCCGACCTCTCGCAATGTTAAGATGCATGATTGCAGGACTGCAGGGGGGACGGCCCGACGAGTCCCGCTTTCCCTTGTCAGCCTAAGTTGGTTGGCCTTATTAAGTCGCTCCCATCGGGAGCGCTCGATTTTCGACCGCTTGCCTACTCTCTTGGCAGCCCCCTGTGATAGAATACGGCGAACTGCAATTTGTCGAAAGATGGAATCGTCCATGGGAAACTTCACAGAGAGGGTGAGGGAAACCTATGCATTCGTAGGCCTAGGAGAGGAATAAGCCTCCTCTCCGGTTGAGGATGGTTGGAGGGGGCCCCTGAGAAAGCACAGGGGGAGCAGCTCCTTTTCAGAGGTGGATCTGACTGAGAGCGGCTCCAAAGATGGCAAAAGGAAAACCCCTTTGCTATCTGCGATGGTGAGAGGGGAGCCCCTCCACCGGTCGAAGGAGTGCCCCGATTTTCCTCATCCTCCCCGACAACTAGGGAGGACGAGGCCGCGCTTGGAGGAGGATCTCAATGCGCTTTCCCAATATTCCTTTTAATTTTCGCCATGATCAGAATAAAAAAGAGAAAAGGGGCCTCATGGAAAATAGATACTATGAACTCCCGATGAGTGGAGAGGTTAGGGGAAAAGACTCCATGGAAGCAGAAATTCCAGAATATGATTGATTATTTACACATAATCGGTCCCGGCCATCTATTTAGGCGAAATTGTCCTGGAGCTTTACGATAAACGATGGTGCCGTAGTAACCACCATTTATGCGTACCGGCGGAAATGGGCAGAGTCGACGGCACAGCACACCCCGTACCGAATAATTGCCCTAGCCAGCGAATCTTCGGCCCTCGCAGCAGGTAGGGAGGGAGGGAGGGAGGGACCTCACGGTATACACTGCCACTCGACTAATTCTCATAAGAGGGCGAAAGTGGTAAGCCGAGCAGCCAGAAACTCTGCGTGGGTAGAAGAGCAACTTTGGAAAGGGGGAGGAGGGAATGTAATAAAGAGAATTAGAGAGAGGTAGGTCCACTAACGAGTAGGGTGGGTGAGACCCTATTATTATCATACCCTGGGGCTAGGTGATCCTGGGATGGCATGCAGTCCACCAAGGCACCGTGGTTACCGCCGAACTCTGTACGGGTGGAAACACTCCTTCTGGTGCAAAGTGCGGGGCGAAAAGGTTGAGTGGAGCAGTAATGGTAATAATAAATAATACTTATAATAAATATTAATAACTTAAAATAATAATACTTAATACTAATCATATTAATTATAAATAATAGATAATAATAAATAATAATAGCATACTAATAATAATAACTAATACTAATCATAATAAATAATTATAATACATAATAAATACAATAAATAATATAAAAATCATGCTAAATAATAATAATAATAATGTTAATAATAATAACTAATAATAAAAAGGTAAAGTAGTGCTGAGAGGGGGCGAAGGGAAAGAGCACCAACAACCAGGCCTCATCAGAGTCCATTGACATGGACTCCCGAATTCGCACTCTAATGGTATGCTATTTTAAAATCCAAAAACAAACAACAACAAAACAAAAACAAACAAACTGCAGAGGCAAGAATAAGAGGATAGAATGCTCCGGCGTCGAGGGGAGGCGACAAGCAGCCGGGAAAGTCACCTCCCGCGGGTTTGAAAAGGGAGTTCGTGAAGGAAATGGTGAGGTTAGTAGAAGACAAAGTGTGAGGAAGTTACATAGCCTTAAACTACTTCAAGAAATAGGGGGGCAGGAGGAGGAGCCTTTATCCTGTACTAGGTTACGTTCCGCAACCTAGGCAGGGGCCATAAGAAAAAGCTGATCACCCCCCCCCCCCCCCCTCTAAATTAGGAAGATGTTTAATTAAGAAAACTTATGCGGGTAAGATGTTGAATTCTCAAAACTTTTGATGTTAAAATAGGTACATTAGGAAATGTGATGTTCAATTGCCAAAACAACTAGGGGGGGGGGGTACAGGGATGAAGAAAAGGCAAGTGTGGAACTTAGGAGGATCAAAACGACCGATTGGGAGTCGTTTGGAAATTGGCTCCATTCCAATCCAATTTAAGAGACGAAGATTCCGGCCATTCCCAAAGGGGTGAACGGCCACATCTATCCCAAATCCACCTGATAGCTATCACAGGAGAAAATGCGATAAACAAGGATGGCATCTTAAGGAGTTTTGGGAAAGATGTTTGTGTGGAGAAATTGATGGAGTTAGGGGATGCGAAAATCAAATACTGCTCGATGCCCCGAAAAGGAAAATGCATTTGTGACGTTGATCAATTTAGGAATAATGAAATTTTTATATAAGGTCAATATGACAATCGCTGGTCGGCCCGAGGGCCCCAGGGGCCGGTCTTCTTTTGGGAAGAGGTGCCAGGAAGTATTATGTTTTGACACCAAACAGCGTTCAGGTGGAAGCCTTCGTCACCTCGGGGGAGAGGGACCTGTTGCGCGTCAGAGGTACGTGGATATAGATACCCATCTGCAGGATTCCTTGGAACAGAAAGTGTGTACGTGTGTGTGATGTGCTGTGAAGGCGGGAGAGAAAAGAAAGCAGTGGTGTGATTGGCTACGTGTGAGGTGAGAGGTGTAAGATCTACCCACCCGAAAACGGGGTGAGTACAGCGCGTCCACCAATCGGTAGCCAGATCTCTCCGTGCGCTGACGTTTGTGTCCGCTCATGCCGGGATTCGGAATCGAACCCGGTACCGCGACGTTGGGAGGCCAACGCCGTATCCACTCGGCTAGCATGAATTCTTCTTCCACCAAATTTAGAGCAAAATCAACAAGGGCATATCCCACAGCAAGTTTTTATTATTTTTTTTTTAATTAAGGGGCTATCTGGCGACTGCCGACTTAGGCATTAGTCGCCGTAAACAAACAGCCTAGTTCTAGGCTACTTTAAAAATTAAACAGGAAACAATAAAAAGAGATAACAATAACAATAAAAAAGCAATAACAAAAACAACAACAACAATTAAACTGGGTTAAATGAAAGGGAGAAGGCCAGCCTCCCCCAAAAAGTCAATAAGTCCACTAGTCATGGAGCACGCACTCGTCCCGAGTACAAGGGACAGGCGGTAGCGACCCCGCCCATCCCGGTACCGGGACAGGTATCGTGCGCGAAGATCACCCAGACTGGGACATTCGACAAGAATGTGCCGAACAGTCTGGGGGACGACGCAGTCGTTGCAATAGGGCGCAGGCGAGCGCTCCATCAAGTAGCGATGCGTCACACGAGTGTGTCCGATTCGAAGACGACAGAAAGCAACCTGAAGCCGCCGCGGCATTGGGGGATAGGTCCATGGGAACAGTCGCGGCGCAATGGCACGCAACTTTAAGTTCCCCTCGACCGTCTCCCATCTTCTTTGCCAAGCAGTCCGAAGAGCTGCCCGTATTCCTGCCATGTAGTCAGTGTGAGGAAGAGCGAAACGCTGGTCCGGTCGCAGAGTCCTCGCGGACTCTTTGGCGCCCTCATCGGCGCGCTCATTCCCCGCAATTCCTACATGTCCAGGAACCCAGCAGAAGATAATCTCGACATCTGCCCGGCTCGCCAAAACCGTGGCGTCACGGATATCGCGAACCAGGGGATGCGGAGATTCCAATGCCCCGAGAGCACTCAGGGCGCTTTGTGAGTCGCTATAGATCACAATCCGGTCTCCGAACCGGGCACGTCGCGTAATCTCCCGTACCGAGTGGTGTATTGCCACCAGCTCGGCCGTGAAGACAGACGCAGCGCCTGGTAGAGCCCCGCTGACTTCAAACAGAGGGGATACGGCGTGGAAGCCGACCCCCTCTTGGGACTTGGAGCCATCCGTATACACTGGCACGGTACCAGCGTGACACGATGTGTGCTCCAAAAAGGTCGAACGCAATACTCCCGGCGCAGTACAAGCTTTGGGAGCAGAGGCGTGGCGACAAATAGCCAAATGTGGTACCCTCCAGGGTGGCGTCCTGGGCAGAACCAGGGGCGCCACCGGCCCGAGAGCTATATCTACTTCTCCAGCAAGTTTTTAAGGAGGGGAGATCTGTTGAGAACGTACTAAAGAAAAAGGAATCTACGAGCGTTAGGGTAGGGGAAGGGACACGAATGGTGATGGATATTGCATGTAGTAACATGGGTGACTCGGCTTTCGTGTAGTGAAATAGTTTGGACTTAGCTTGTACTGACGTGGGTGACTGGTTTCGCGTATGAGGGATAAATCGCTATCCGTGGAGGTGTACAGAGGTGGTGTTTTATGGGGATGACTTTAGGTCCGGGGGGGGGAGACTGAGGGAGTACGAACGTACCCTGTGGAGAGGCGTAGTGTTTTGTGTATTTTGCAGTGCGTTGCACTCCGTTGCTACGTAATGGGTGCCCAGGTCGTATTAACATAGGTGAGGGGCGGATGTACTGCCTGAAGGTGGTTCTTATGACTGCTCGGGCTTCACTTGTGTGTTTGCCCTACATGTTGAGCTCATGTGGTGTGATTTAGTCCTGGTTCAAGAGCAGGGATGTGGAGCCGGAGCCATGCACTTAAATATTACGGCTCCGGGCCACGGCTCCAGAGGTTTATTTCACCGTTATAGTATACTGAAATTCCAAATTATGCATTGACAAGACAACTTACCAATAAGTTGGGCTTTAATAGTTTAATTTGTAAAGTTAATAATGAATTTAAAAATGAAAGTAGTAGAGTATATATTTTGGAGATTTTTGTTCTGTGGCCTTTTTGAAAAGTTTCCAAATAGAGTGATTCAATCACAATTAAAAATATTAATATTTGCTAATTACTATGTTTGCAGTGCTTGATACCTGTCAGGGCGGTGCCCGCAAAATCTGGCCTTTTTTTATAACTTAGGTTTCAATTTTGTTTTTTAGCTAACTGAAAATTTTGAATAATGAATTCTTGTTCATAGTTTGAAACTTGAAAACTTTTACAATCAAATAAGATTATGCAATAATATAATGTTTTTAAAAACAATTACAACTCATTACGCAAATGAAGACTTTTACTATCCTCTCATTATAAATAAATATATATATATATATATATATATATATATATATATATATATATATATATATATATATATATATATATATATATATATATATATAAAATAGGTTGCTCGCACCTAAAAATATAATAAATGATAAGATATATAAATATGCCCACATGAAACATTGCAATAATAATAATTAATGTAGAGCGGGAGCCGTGACCAAAAAAATTACGGCTCCGGCTCCAGAGCCATAGGTTTTTTCGGCGGCTCCACATCCCTGGTCGCGTGACCCAAAATGGTTGATGGATCAGCACTTGGATTTATCGTGGTAAGTTTTTGATGCGAGGTTTGCCTTGGGTTCGTCGTTTCAATGATTGGAGTTTGAGGGTAAACTCCGACCTAAGTTGTGGAAGTGTGGATTCTCTAGGTGAGAGAGAGAATTACGAACCAGCCAGGGGTGAAGGACGACGAGTAAAAGATTTTTTTTTTTTCTAAGCACCAATCTAGTGATTGCTACCAAGTGTATAAGTTGCCTAAAAAAACAACAACAAATAAACCTTTCGGCTAATCTTAGACTAATCATTTAAATGAAAAAGAAAACAAAAGAGTAAAAAGGCACTTTCTGGCACCAGAGCATACACTAAACACCCCAAAATGGTAAAGTCAAACAAGATGTAGGTCAGCCTCCTCCAAAAAGTCGGCTAGTAGTCTACAAGTCGGTGGACACGAACCCCTCCCGAGTACAAGGGACAAGAGGTAGCGACCCTTCTCGCCCCGGTACTGGGACGGCTAACGTGCGAAAATCCACCAGACTGGGATATTCTATTAGAATGAGCCGAGCAGTCTGGGGGACAACGCAGTCATCGCAGGGGAGTGCTCCATCAAATGGCGGTGCGTCGTGCAAGTGTGCCCAATTCAAATACAACAAAAAGCGACCACAAGCCGCCGAGGCATTAAGGGGCTACGTCTACGGCTACAGTCAAAGCGCCGCGATGGCATGCATGGCCGTATCCAATCTCCTTTGCCAGGCAGCCCGAACGACCTGATTCACGCCATGTAGTCAGTGAGGAAGAAGGAAACGCTAGTCTGGTCGTCCAGTTCTCCCTGCTCATTTGGCACCTTGATTCCCCGCAATCCCTAGATAGTCAGGAACCCAGCCGAACATAATTTCGATAACCGCCAGTCTCGCAGCAACCGACGCGTCGGGTATACCGCGAACCAGGGGGTGCAGATATACCAATGCCCTGAGAGCAGTTAGGGCGCTTTGTGAGTTGCTAAAGATCACAATCCGGTCTGCGAACCGGGGTAAGAGAAAGAGAGGATATGAATAAAGGTATAGTTCAACAATTAATTTACCCTAAGGCTGTATCTTAAAGTATTATTTATTGATTCTATTATTAAGTAGACAGGGTGACCCGCCAAAAAGCGGGCCTGCACACACTTTTGGTAATATATCCTTCATTCATTCACTAATCACCCTTACTTTGCAGAACATGACAGAGGCAACACCTGTGAACACAACTAGATCTCAATGGGAGCTCCAGCAAAGAATATACTGCGTCAAACATTACTACGAGACAGGCTCGTTCAAGACGGTGCAGGACACTTTCGTGCATCAGTTCGAATGTGAAAAAGCCCCCTCCAAGAGCAGAATTCAGGACTGGGTGGACCACTTCGAGAATAATGGGACAGTGGATAACCTCAATGCAGCCAGTGAAAACCGTACAAGTCATTCAGGACGCCCCAGGAAGCGTACATCTGAGCTGGTCGAGAGCGTGAGAGAGTCAGTTTAGCAGAGTCCAAAACGCTCTGTGCGCAAGCGAAGTCAGTCCCTCGGTATATCCCGTGAAACTTGCAGGAGAATGCTAGTAATGAATGTAAAGGCCTACCCATACAGAATACAGACGAAGCAGACCCTTACAACCTCATACAAGGAGCAGAGAAAGGCTAAGGCAGTCAAGATACTGGAGAAGATTCACGAGACCGCAACTTTCCTTAACCTCCTTTGGACCTCAGATGAAGCTCACTTCCATCTTGAAGGAAAGGTAAACTCGAAGACAAATATCTTCTGGGGAACCTCCAGACCAAGTGAGGTAGCCAACAAGCCTCTACACTCCCCTAAGTGCACGGTATGGACTGCAATCTCAGCCAGAGGCATCATCGGACCATTCTTCTTCGAGGAATCTGGCGCGACAGTGACAGTCACCAAGGAGCGGTATGTTAAGGTCCTCAAAACCTTCAAGAGGGAGCTGCAGACCCTGTTCCCGTCGTTTATGGGGAAGTTCTGGTTCCAGCAAGATGGAGCAAGCTCTCACACCTCAAACCTGTGCCGAGATTGGCAGAAAGAGAACTTTGGTGGCCGTGTGATCAGTCTCAAAACTGATTTTGAGTGGGCACCTCACAGCCCAGACATTAAGCCCCCCAGATTTCTTTCTCTTGGGCTACCTTAAAAACAGAGTGTACGCAGGGAGACCCAGGACCATCACGGAACTCAAAGAAACCATCAGGGAGGAGATCAGAGCCATTAGTCGGTCGGTTCGTAAGGACGTCACAGACACTTTTGTGCTGCGCCTCAAGAAATGCACAGAGCTAAATGGAGGTCATCTCGAACACGTGCTCTAGAATAAAGAAAAGTCCAAAGACTCTCATGTTTTGATCGGGTGTTTTTAAACACAATACTAATTATCACCAAAGCTTCATTCAATCCTTGCGAAAATTAACAAATGAGGCATATCGAAAGTTGGGGCCCGTTTTGGGGGGGTCACACTGTATTTACCGTAGTGCTTTTAAGATTACTAGCTCGGTTACCTAGCTTCAATACTGATTCATAATTTATATTAGTAAACCTATTTAGTATTTTAATGCCCTCAAAAGTTAGCCAATAAAGTCTGTCTTCGTAAGATATGTTCAGCGATTAATTTCTTCGTTTTCTCGGTGGATGCATTCTAACATTACAAATTGAACAGCATGCAACAAATAAGTCTTATATGAACTTTATTTAAAGAAATGTCTTTCGATTTAAACGCATGTTTATGTATCTTAAACTCTTATTTGCCTGCTGTAAGGCTACAGTGCATTACTTTGAAAATTTTAGATCGCTCGAGATTAAAACACCTGAAACCTTTTCCATGTTGACCGTGTTAAAATTTTGACCCCGAATAATAATCTCTTTGAAGGTTATCTTGACCAATGTGCATTACCTCTGACTTGTCTACGTTGAATTGCATATGCAAACTTTCCGACCATTTGTCTCCTCTAAGTCTATTTGCAACTTTTCAGTCACTATGGTATTTTTCCCCGTTCTTAGTTTCGTGCCATCATCAAATGTTTTACATAATAAATTTATATAAAAAAAAATCGGAGACAACAAAGAGTCCGAAAAGATATCCCTGAGGAACGCCGCTAGTAAGCGATTTCCATGGTAAGCTATTTCCAGTATCAACAACTCTCTGCCTACGGGTTTCCAGTCAGTCAGTTATAAAGCCAATTTATTACGCTTCCTACTATTCCGTGCTTATTTAGTTAGCGCTATCACTAATCTTTTATGTGGAACTGTGTCAAAAAGCTTTTTGGAAATTGAGATAAACTACAGTTACTGCTATCTTTACCAAACGTTGTAGTAATTTGGTAAAAAAATTGAGCATGAGCATACTATTTAAGAAGCATGAGCGTCCGCGTCGAAAGCTTGTTGGGTCATTAAGTTATTGACCTCCAGCTGCTCAATGATCCTATTTCTAACAATTGACACCAAGAGTTTACCAACGAAGGAAGTAAGGGAAATGGGCTGACATTTTCCAGGACTCACCTTTATGCCTTCTTTGAAAATTGGTTCTTTAGATAGATTTTATTGAGGTCCAATGCTTTTAACATTTTCATGATACAAAAACTAATTTCATTTTCGGTTGTCATTTTTTTAAAGCGTACTATTTGAAAAATGTTCACTTAATGCCTTTCGTTCTAAGAACGCTCAGCATCCTGAAAGAGTCCGATATACACTCTCTAATTGGCTTACTATTATTTAAATATACCTATAATATCGCTTGGGCTTGAGTTTGATGACGTTAGTTTCTTTTCTTATTTATGTTTGACAAGACGACGATAATAAAAGTATCGATTTTGACTCTTTGACAATATTGTTTTTAGAAATTTTAGAAAATCACTGAGGTTCCCTTATGCACGTTTAATCTCCTTATTTATCCAAGGGAGCTGGTTTGATCTATCAGAACCTCTTGGTTTATAGATCAATATTCTATTATTTATGAAGAATGAACACTGGGCGTTTGCAATGTTTAAAAATTTATCCCAATTTAAAAGATTTAAGATTAAGAGGATGTGAAATAATTGATTCAAAGTGCTCATCTGTCCAGTGTCAGCAAGGGCATATTTGACGTATATGTATTTTATTTAGCCTATTCTTAAGCTATTAAAAAAAACAACAAAACACCCCAAATACCCCTCAAAATAAAAACAACATAGGCAAACCTAAAACACAGAGGCATGCTCAGGCGCTGGATGGAGCCCCCCCCTTCCCCCCAACATCTGAGAATGCAGCCAAAACCCAACGACTATATACAGTGAAGGATGCCAGCCTCTTCCTCAAAATTTACAGACCACAATTCCGAGTGCACGAACCCCTCTCGAGTACATGAGACAAGCGATAGCGACCCCACTCGTGCCAATACCCAGGGCAGGTAACGTGTGCGAAGAAACAGCCCCATACCCCACCCCAAGATGGGACACTCAACAATGTGCCGGACAGTTTGTGGGACCACGCAGTCGTCGCAGTAAGCTAGAGGAAAGTGCTCCATTAAATGACGGTGCATCCCGCGAGTGTGTACGAATCGAGGACGACAGAAGACAACCTGAAGCCGTCGAGTCATTGGGGGAGTTGGTCAACCGGGACAGTCGCGGATCGATGCCGCACACTGATTACATGATTCCTACCATGTAACTAGTGTGGGAAGAGTAAAATGCTGGTCCAGTCGTTCAGGCCTAGCGTAACCTTTGGCGCCCTCATTTTCCATATTACAACTAGGTCAGTCGTGAAAAGTGGACGCAATGCCTGGTTGAGCCCCGCGAAAAAAGCTAAAATTGCAAAATTTAAATTTCAGGATAAAAAAATCTAGGATATGCTGTTCAGGTGTCGGTTCGTCTATTTTTTGATGCAGAAAGTTATTGTTTATAAATTCTAGAAGTCGATTCATTGCATTGCCGGCCGTTTCATTTAGAAAGTCTATGTATGGAAAATTGAAGTCACTACATATAACTTATTTTTTTGTCTAATTAAGGCTGAAAGTGCTTCGAAAATAATATATCATGCACTTCCGTTTGCCGTGGCGCCATTAGACCAAGACAAAATTGATTTAAATACTAAGTCATATACTGAATAGCTAAAATATCATTATTGTCACTAGTTAATCTTTATGTATAAAACAATGCTAGGCTGAGAGGGCCAACTTAATTAGAGTTCGTTTCTTACTAGAAGTGTAAACACTTGCATAAATTCGTTTGAAGAGGGAATGCAGGGGTATTATGTAATTTTGGAGGTGTCGGTTACCCTACAAACTTAGCGCAAAGGAACCCGCCAAAACATGATATACAGACCGTAGCGACCCTTATCATTGGAGAACTGGGACAGAAACCGAGCGGAAAGTACCACAGACTAGGAGGTTCAACCGAAAGGTGGTGTACAGTCTGAATTACTAAATAATCTTCGCAGAAGAGTTCAGTGGACCGCCCCATTAGATGGCGCTGCGTCCTGCGAGTTTGTCCAATTCGGAGACGACAGAAAATGACTTTATACGGGCACACGGAAAAAGTCGGGGGCGCAATGGCAAATAACTTTAAATTTCCGCGGGCCCCATTTTCATTGCCATGCAATCTTAAGGACTCAGCTGATCCCAACCATGTAGTTGCTAAGTCTGAACATAGATCCTGGCCTTCCATCATCGATTGAGCGTTTCTAATGCGCGCGGGGATTACCGCGCAGGTAGGCTTAAAAGGGGCCAGGAATTGGTGCCTTTCTTAGCTGAGAGACAGGATGTGCAGAGCGCGACAAGATTGGGATTAGAATAGGGGTTTAGTCCCGCCACGGTAACGACTCTTGTCTTCTGGGACGAGGCCCCCTTAGTTCTAGTATTAACGTCATCGCTCACCTTGGGAGGGGCTTCCATAACCCTTCGAAGCATAGGGGAACCCGTCTGTTAACTTTCGGAATAACAAATCCCTGCAAAAGGGAAGAGCACGTCAGCACCGAGTGGGATCACCACAGTACAGACCAATAGGAACGAGGGATAAGTTGTGTTTTAGCCCCAAACGAGTTACAAGGTCGTAATGTCAGGTTAGGAGGGAGATAAGGGGGCGGGGAGCACACAGAGGTATGGAGTCACTTTTTCATGAAAGTAAACGATTGCTTTTAGGCGCAAACTTCTTTTTCTCTTGTGTGTAAATATATGGGGTAGGCATCTGGGCTCTAAAAAAAGTTGAGAACTGAACGTACTAATGGAATTATTTGGTCGCGAGCGACATGCAATTGAAACCACAGCGATGATATATATATATATATATATATATATATATATATATATATATATATATATATATGTGTGTGTGTGTGTGTGTGTGTGTGTGTATATATATATATATATATATATATATATATATATAAATATATATATACACACACACACACACACATATATATATATATATATATATATATATATATCAAATATTTTTCCTATTAGATCTCAATTGAGAGACAGGAGGTGTTTCTCGTCCTTGCCACGAAATTTGTCGTTCTCCCAAGGTGCGGATTTTCTGGCTTCTGGAGAGACGACTTTCCATTTTTGCCCATCCTCTACAAGTAGCACAAGGTAGTTGACCTACCGCTGTTGTTGCATGTGACTTCACTAAACGTTCTCCCCAGTCCACAGTGAGAATGAATATAAAGCTTAGGCTGCAAGGTTCTACCTTGAGTCTCGACGCAGCCTTACAATAATCTTGGCTGTTTATATTCCTCCCACACAATCCTTGCAAGACGAATACTCACAGAATATTAAGCTGCATCTGCCTTCGGATGAGAGCATTTTTCTTGTTCACTAGCATGAACCACTGTTGCATCAAACTCTCCTCTTCTTCTGCTCTTCCACCTGTAGGGATCCAAGGAAAGATCATTTGGAGCACAAATTTTATTCTTCGATTAAGCAATGTCCTAATCCCATCCTCAGGATGTTGTCACAAGCAAACGTGGGAGAAGGAAGTGTGTCCCTGAAAAAGCTACCTTTTCTTGTGGAAGAGAGTCCCCCAAGCGCGAAGTTAAACCACGCAGGATAAGGAGATCCATATGGGGACGCGATTTGAGTTAGATAGTCTATATGGCTGCTGTATGGTGTGTAGCAACCCGTTTATCGCAGGAGAACCACTTCACAAACTACATTCCTCTCTATCATGCTTTAGCTTACCAATATCATGAAATGCATGCATTTGTTTAGACAATTGCTCCTCATATTAATTTCTTCACCGGCCTACTCCTTCGTTATGTAGTATTTTTAATAATTTAATCTTTCTAAGGGCCAAACAATTCCAACCAGTTGGTCCATAAACTTTCATTTCTCAAGCATCACTTGTTCTTTCATAATTATCTAATGGTATTATGGACTTCTGCGTCATGTTCTCTGTAAACACACACCTTTCCACTTTATAAATCTGATATTTTTTTCCCTCTCTCTGGCCCCAAGCATATACCCAACACCAGAAAAGGATCAAATCAAACAAAATGATGGAGGCCAGCCTCCTCCAAAAAGTCAAATAGTCCGCAAGTCCTTGTACACAGCTCGTTCCTGTACCGGGAAGGTAACATGCTCAAAAATCATAAATCCAATATATCATAGCTACTTCACTCACACACGATTTGCCCCTGGCCATTTAGAAGCGTACTGTATTTAATAAAACACCAAGACTAATGAGTGCAGCTTTAGTAAAAGGTCCATAAAGGTAAATGCGTTAGGGAGTGTATGGTATATTGCCGTAGTAGACTACCATTCAATTTGAGGTCCTTCACATAAATTACTTAGTTCTTCCAAGACTAAAAGACATTATTTCTCCGTCGAACAGTTGAAAGTTAGGAGAATGCCGCTACTGTAACAGTACGAGTAAGCCCCTATCCATTTTCATTCTCTTTGGCCTCTCGACTTTATTTCACTCCTCTGGTCTGTGTACTCCCAATCACGAATGCTTGTGAACTTGGGTACTGGGTCACAAAAGGCCGGTAACTGGCCGGGGCAGGAAAATTGGCGTTCCATACCTGGCTCCATACATTTCCGCAATCTCTTTTCCAGCTTGGCCGCTTGCTGGTCGATTTGCTGTTGTTCTCTTTCCAAGGACTCGAGCTCGTTCTGAAGGTATTTGCTAGACTCCTGCGAACGACCAACAACACTTTTGAGAATGCGACTCACTCAGGAATAATGTGTAACTTAAACAAGAGGAAAATAGTAGGGTCCTAATTATCTTCTTCACGGGAGGTAAAAGCAACTAAGAGAAGGGGACAAAACCATTCTTTAGCCCCAAGTTTTTTCAGACATCCATAAATACAACTCATGGATACTTAGGGTTCAAGACTTAACAAGAGTTGACCCTCGCTATACTGTTCTTGTTATCCTCGATTTTCTTACCTCATCTTCTTCACATTCAACCATGATTTTTAGAACACCTTACTTGCATCTTTGTCCCCTTTCAAGCTTCTCTACTTTATCTCACCGTAGACATGATTGCCCCCATTGGCACTCACCTTATCCAAGGGGGCCCTTGATCCCGGTTGGACAACCTCCTTCTCGGGCGACATCCTGTCCATGATGTTTTTGAAGGAGTGAAGGCGAGGTGAAGTCACCTCTCGAACAGTGCCGCCGCCCGTGGTCGTATTGATGGTGACTGTGGGGTACATGAGGCCCCCTGGACTCTTGGAGGAGGGCAGGCAGTGGTTTGCCGTCACGATATTGCCGTTCTCCTGATCATGACCGAACAAAGGACACACGCGGATCCCAAGAGCAGAAACAGAGAATAACAATTATCATCGTCATTATTATTAAATATAGGTCATTTCACTCGGAGAATAAAGAAGAAATGAGACAGAACAGCTGAAGGAAACGGGGGATAAAAAGAAAACAGGAATAAGTAAAAGGGGTTAAATATGACAAAGAGTGTAATACCATCTCTCGTTAACCGTAAATCCTGGATTCAAGAAGGGGTATGTTGAGCGGGCATGGACACGTCGGCGCACAGCCACTCAAAATCGCCAAGTTGAAGCATTATTTGAGCAGGGACAATGAACGAATAGAAATGATATAAAGGAAAATATAAATAAAAAAGAACATAGGGGAAATAGGATCTATAAGGAACGACTACGAAGGAAAAAAAACCCTCTTGACATTAAATGTCACTCCGCTGCGAAAGCGAGGAAAACATCAGAGGTCCGAAGAAAGAGGCTCGCATAAATTGAGAGCGCCTGAGAATTTCGAACCTCCGTAATGGGGACCAGAGACCAAACTTCGATGTTTTTATTTCATTTAAAATAAATGCGAACAATGACCAAAAAGCATCTCCACAAATATTTTGAAAAGAGGGCTGCAAAGAAGGTAGTGAAAATGTGTAGAAGGTAAATTACCGAGGGTACAAGAGACGACAGGATTGTTTTCTTCCTTCAACCTGGTTCCCTCTTCACGAAAAGTGGGGGCGAGGATGGAGAAAGAAAAGAATCCAGAGTTGTCGGAACATGGGGCGGGAATGCAGCAAAACTGACCTCAAGGCACGAGTCTTGGTGCGTTCGGTCAAACGCATTTGTCGTTGTCCCACGCGGGGCAATCGTCGCTCCGTCTTCTTCTAGATCCAAACTATCTGGAAACGAATAACGAAAATTCTGCGTCAGAATCCATTTGCTATGATTAGTCGTGGGATGGGTGCTGTAATATATATATATATATATATATATATATATATATATATATATATATATATATATATATATATATATATATATATATATATATATATATATATAGTGGATGAGGCCAACCTCCTCCAAAAGGTTAGTCCAGAGTACACGAACTTGTCCCGAGTACAAGGAACAAGTGGTAGCAATCCTACTCGTACCCTTACCGGCAATGTGCGTGCAGATCCCTAAATTGGGACACAATGGATCGTTCGGGAAAAGCTTCGATGCGCTCATCATTCATAACTCAACAAACCAACAACAAGTTGGCTTGAACAATACTGAAATATGCCCCTAGTTTTATTTCCCTCTCCCTTGCATAAAACGCTCCAACAACAAGTCATGCCATCAAGCTTTATTAGCATCATATCTCTTCAATTAACCAAAGACAGATGACGAGGGTTCTCATCTCTCTCCTTCCCCCGTTAGACTGTCACAAACTCTGTTGACATCAACATAGCCATCCGCTTTTTCTCCTAGATCCTCAAAACTGGCCCAAGGTCCATCATCCATTATCACTACCTCCGCTCGCCGACAACATGCCCTGTTGTTCTTCCCCACTATTTTGAACGCTAGGAAACACAGAAGTGCTTGTGAGAGACAAATTCGGGCTGCCCGTGGTCGTGGTGCAGAAAGAAAATCAGCTTCTGCGGCCTATTTCTTTACTATTCACTCCTATATCGTCCTTCTAAATCCGTCTGTGAGGCTCACAACAGCCGTATCCTTGCACAAAACAAAAATAAGCCACAACCCTTGTTCAAGCTACTTGGTAATAATCTCTTCGCCCCTCTAAAATCCCAGTCCTTTCCCCCTATCTCCCCTGCCTAATTCTCAGCCTTCTTCTCTGACAAAATAGTCATATACGCTTTAGCATACTCTCTGCTTCTAGTTATCACACCACCGAGTAACTCCCTCAAAAATGACCTCTTCTCCCATTGACTCACCCCCTCCCAATTTTTACCCCCAAATTCTCCCAGCTCTCCTCTTTTATCTCATTGATATTTTCAATGCCTCATTCTCGTCTGGAATAGTACCAACTGACCTCAATACGCTGTTCTTCACAGACGCAGCGCCTGGCAGAGCCCCGCTGACTTCAAACAAAGGAAAAACGGCGGGGAAACCAAGCCCCTCTTGGTACTTTAAGACATCCGTATACACTAGCAAGGTTCCAGCGTGACAAGAAGTGCGCTCCAAAAAGGACAAACGCAATATGCCCGGCGCTGTAGACACTTTAGGAGCAGAGGCGTGGCAACTAATAGTCAAAGGTGGTAGCCTCCAGGGTGGCGTCGTGGGTTGAACCAAGGGCGCCACCGGCCCGAGAGCTATACCGAATTCTCGAAGGAGTTTCCTAGCGCTAAACCCAAAGGACTTAGGGTATGACTGGCGTCTCTCGGCGGCATAGGCACCGTCGAGATCAGCTGCGGATGCAGTGAAAGCTGTTGGCGACTGAGGGAGGCGCCGGGCTCGCTTAGTGGCCTGGCAGCCCATCGCCATGGCGGTTCCACCTTAGGCTCGGCGTAAAATGGATAGATAGTGAAAGGAGAATAAAGGGGATGTGAGGAAAGTGTGGGTGGGGATGAGACAAGTTGTTAAAAAACAACCACCCCACACCAAAGCTCAGGGGTGAGGGAACGTTGTCCCCTCCCCCCTTAGCCCCGATCCCGGATAGTTAGTTGAGAGGAAGCTGGTCGGCATCTACACTGTGAAATCAGAGGGCGACCAGAGAAAGTTGTGGGAGAGGGTGTAGGAAAAGTGAGGAAGTAGGGTAGAAAACACAGGCTGTCAGAGAGAAGGAGAAGATACTAAGCTGGGGCCGGACGGAGCGCTTGAGTCCCGTAAGCACGACGGCCGGGAAGGCAAATCACCGTGCCCCTTACGGGGTGCCGGATCCCATTCGAGGAACCTTCAGTCAGTCATTTCTTTTGCCGGTGAATTGACCTCCATCGGGGAGGAGAGGGAGCAGGCACGCCGATCCTCCGCAATGTTAAAATACATGACTGCAGGGGGCACGGCACGACTGGCCCCGCTTTTCCTTGCACACGTAAGGCCTGCCTATCTTTTTGCAGTCCACCATGATAGAAAATGGATGACTACTATTCGTCGAAAGATAGAGTCGTCCATGGGCGACTCCACAGAAGGGAGTGATGGGTAAACCTCCGCATCCGTAGGCCTAGGAGCTGAGTAAGCCTCCTCTCAGGTAGAAGAGGGGTTGGAGGGTAGGGAGAGCTCTACCTTGATTTTTGAGGTGGAGCTGCCCGAGAGCGGCTCCAAAGATGACAAAAGGGAAGCCCCTTTGCCGCATGGCGATATAGAGAGAGAGATGAGCCCCTTGACCAGTCAAAGTGGTCTCTCATGTTCTCTCGTCTTCCCCTCAGCTAGGGAGGGTGATGCTGCTCTTCGAGGCGGGTCGCCATGCGCAGTCCCTCTATTACTTTCACTTATGACCATACTATCAAAAGAGAAATAATAATTCATGCAAAGTAGATATTATTTCCCCGAATGACTTGGGAGGTTAAGAGAAAAGTCTCCATAAGATAAGAATTCCAGAATGTGATAATTTACAGATAATCGGTCCCGGTCCAGCCCTGATGATCTTTGCCTTCCCGTCCCGCCACTCAGGTGACATTGTCCTGGAGCTTTACGATAAACGATGGTGCCGTAGTAACCACCATTTATGCGTACCGGCGGAAAGTGGGCAGAGTCGACGGCACAGCACACCCCGTACCGAATAATTGCCCTAGCCAGCGGGTTTTCAGCCCTCGGAGCAGGTAGGGAGGGATCTCACGGTATATACTGCGACTCGACTAAGGCTCATAAGAGGGCTTATGTACGCCGTGCACCCATAATTCAGTGGATAGAAAAGTTTTGAAAAGGGAAGAAGGGTATGTAATAAAGAGAAGTAGAGATAGGTGGATCCACTAACGAGTAGGGTGGGTGAACACCTATTATTATCATAACTTGGTGCTAGGTGATTCCAGGATGGCATGCAGTCCACCAAGGCACCGTGGCTAGCGGACCGAACTCTGTCCAAGTGGGAACACTCCTCAGAGTATAAAGTGCAGGTAGAAAAGGTATTAGGGAATAGCCGTAATGATACTAAAAATAATAATTAATACTAATAAAAATAAATAATTATAATACATAATGATAATAATAAATGATATATAATCCTATTGAATAATTAAAATAAATAATCAATAGATAATATAAAATACTAAATAATAATAATAATAAAAAATAATAAGAATGATAGTAACAACAATAATACTACTAATGATAAGGTAAAGTAGTGCTAGTTAGGGCGAGGGTAAAGCACACCAACAACTTTCCCAGGATCCATCAGAAGTTCAAGTCAACCCAGTCAGTAGCTGGGCTTTCCTAATGTGCATTCAACCTGGGATGATGTTGAGCTCCCCAAGGTACAAAATGTACCGGGCTACACAGGGGTGAAGTCATGAACAAGACGAGCAACGAAACTCGAAATTTGACGAAATGCAGACCAAAGCATGAGGAGGACAGAGAATGAAAGGCGTCTCCACAACAAACCCGATGCTCCGAAAGGATTAAGAACCTTGATGTACTTAAAAACCCCAAAGAATATCAAGAACGCCCAAATACCGAGTTCAAATATACGAACATAAAGTACGGATTAGTGTGAATAAGGACGAAAGAGGGTTAAGAAGAAGGGGAATTCAGACATAATTGGCTCAAAGAGGCTACCTTTTTGCGAACCGATGTTGTGGGCTACGCTCCCCATCTGTGGGGAGACGACCCCTTGCTTGGCCTCGGCGATCAGCCTGCGAGCGCGCTCCCGTAACTGCGCCTGGCGCTCTTCTTCTTCCTGAAAACGACCGAGAATCAGACAAGGTGGGAGGGGCGCCGCAAAAGAGAGAGTAATCTACAAAATTACTCGTGACCCACCACAGTTCTGAGGTTATAAAAAATTCCTACAAGTTCAACATTGCACAGCCCTGAAGATTCATTGTGAAAGAATTCAACTCGATATTTCAATCCACTCATCCATATCATCAAGCACGAAGCCACCCATACTTTTTCACGACGCCAAATTGTCCCTTCATAGCGATGGGGTCCTATGTGCTGTACCATGTAATCCAGCCATGGTTCATCCTTGGGCAGAACACCCCATGCACGCCTATTCACTCGTTCCTCGTCACATACTCAATCCACCTTTTACGCGAAATTCGCACACCCTGACACTCGATATCGTAAAGTCGCTTCACGAATATTTCAATCCATCCATTGTTACTACATGCGCCTATCACCTCAGAACCCTCAATCCTAACCTCGTTCATTACCTTCTTCACACTATAAACACATCTTACCCGGTCGCTTCTCACTATCTATTCATCACACACCAAAAAGCCCTATAAATTGTGCATCTCTACTGCGCACACTCGAGATCTTTCTTTTCCTTCCAAACAATAGTCTCCCTCACATATATTAAGCAACGTTAGCGCCGGCATTCTCTAATGCAACTTATTGGTACATTCCACAGAGAAACCGAAAGCATTCGCGAACAATGATTGCTCCTACGACTTTCTTAAAATTTAAACCCCGTAGTGGGTACCTGTGTATACCGTTACACCTGCTACCTGGAGGGGTAGCGCATCCTGCCCTCTTCTATACCATATCAAGGCACCTTCTTTGCCCCGAGCAAGGTATGCGGCTACACGTGCAAAATAGAGGATAGACGCCGTCCGGATTACAGTGCCCACAAGAAAGCCTGTTTCAGTGAGTGGACTTCAGACTCATTGGCCAGGCCATGGGGGAGCTATTGCGGTCCTCCGATCGAAGGATCTACCCTCCTTTCTTTGAGCGAGGATCGAGACCTTCTTGAGTTCATGATCTAGGTCGGCGTGGCGCCGTGGATGGCGCCAGAATATTTTTAGCTCTAATCTGGCGAGTGCCTCATAGGGAAAAGTCGTCGTAAACATTAAGAGCCTAATGCTAGGCTAGATCGAAAAAGGTGCATATGACATAAAAAAACCGAAACAATAAAAAAAAACACAGAAAAAGCAGAAAAGCGCAACGTGCGCAAAAATCACCCAAACTGGGACATTCAACAAGAATGTGCAGAGCAGTCTGGGATACCACGCAGTCGTCGCAATAAGGCGCAAGGGAGCGCTCTTTCAAATGGCGGTGCGTCCCGCGAGTGTGCCCAATTCAGAGACGACAGAAAGCAAACTGAAGAGATCGCGGCATTGAGGAGTGGGTCCATGAGAACAGCTGCGGCGCTATGGGACGTCTTCCATCTTCTTTGTGGAGCAGCCCGTATTCCTGCCATGTAATCGGTGTGAGGAAGAGTAAAAGGTTGGTCTAGTCGCCCAGTCCCCACGGACTCATTAGCGCGCTCATTCCCCGCAATTCCTACATGTCCAGGAACCCAACAGAAGATAATCTTGAAATCCACCAGCCCCCCCCAAAACCGTTGTGTCACGGATATCGCGAACCAGGGGATGCGGAGATTCCAATGCGCCGAGAGCATTCAGGGCGCTTTGTGAGTTGCTATAAATCACAATCCTGTACCAAGCGGTGTATTGCAAGAAGCTCGGCCGTGAAGACAGAATGCAGCGCCTGGCAGAGCCCAGCTGACTTCAAATAGAGGGGACACGGCGTAGAAAGCAACCCATTCTTGGACTGAGAGCCATCAGTATGCACTGGCACGATTCCAGCGTGACACGAAGCGTGCTCCAAAAAGCAGAGGGCAATAGTCCCGGCGCTGTAGAAGCTTTGGGAGCAGAGGCGTGGGGACAAATAGTAAAAGGTGGTACCCTCCAGGGTAGCGTCCTGGACAGAACCAGGGGCACCACCGGCACGAAAGCAATACCAAACCAAAAGGGCTTGGGATATGAATGTCGTCGTCGGCAGCATAGGCACCGTCGAGATCAGCTGCGGATGCAGTGAGAGCAGTTGGCGACTGAGGAAGGAACGGGGCTCGCGCGTACAGGCGAATAATGCACGGAGCAGAGCAAGGGGCATCTCCACAATATCGACAAGTAGGCTCTCAATAGGGGACGTGCGGAAGGCACCGGTCGCCAGACAGAGGCCGGAGTGGTGGATCGAGTCCACCTTGCGCAATACACGGTCGACTGCGGATGCATAAAACTCGCATCCGTAGTCGAGCTTCGAACGAACAAAGGATCGCTAAAAAGATAAGGCAGTAGCCCTATCAGCGCCCCAGGAGCTGAACGTCACGGAATGAAGAATATCCTTGGGGCTGGTCCAAGAGAACCTAAGGCAGCGAATATGAACCTCCCAGGTGAGGCGTCGGTCAAATACAAGACCGAGAAAACAGTGCGAGTTCACTACCACCAGGCGAACCCCATATAAAAACAAGTCAGACGAGGGTGTAGCCGTGGATGGCGGCAGAAGTGCACTACCTTAGTCTTGGCCAGGGAAATCCGAAGCATGTGCGCTTCGGCATAACGAGAGACGCGGTTCAATGCCTGTTGGAGTCGACGCTCCAGAGTTGGCATCTGGGCTGCGTCAAAAGAGATCGAAAGGTCATCTACGTAGAGAGTAGCAAGAACATCTTCTGGTAGCACCGAGGTAATACCGTTTATGCCCAGGGCAAAGAGTGTGACACTGAGGACACTTCCCTGCGAAAAGCGATCACACTAGCGATTCGACAGGAGTCTGGGAGGATACCCTCTACCCAGATGTTGTACAAATCTAACAGAAAGGCCATGCAACGCTCACCTAGGTATCGAAGCATGGCGTACGGAACATCGTCCCGCCTAAGGGCTGTGTCTGCGTACGAAGGGAGAACGGAACGCAACTCACTAAAAGTAAACCTGTTGTTTAAGGGTTCTCTGACACTGGAGGTAAAGTCCAGTCCGCGACATCACGACGCGCGTTGAATGCTAGCAGAGCAGCATACCGGCCACGGACGCGGAGTCCGAGATTGCGGTTACATTCTCCTGGACAAGTCGTGTGAGGTCTGGCGGGAACTTGCCCCGAAACCTTTTGATTCGCTTCCACGCCTCTGTTAGAGGGCTGTTCCCGTTAATTGAAGACACGTATGACCGCTAAGAAGAGCGTCGGGCGTGTTTCGAAATATACCGGAACCTAGCCTTAGCCTGGAGGAAATTCACCGACAGTGAAGTTATTCGGGCGGCGCTAATAGCACATGTAAGCATAAAGCTTCTGTTTGAGGGCCGTTTCACACTCAGCTGACCACCACGGGAGCGGGCAGAATGCAAAACGCGCAGACGTTCTAGGAATAGTAGTTAGGACCACGGCGATGAGGGTGTCGGAGAACTCAACTGCCTCATCTATCGACATAAACTCCTCGACTGAGACATAGAAATAGGTCATTTCCTGAGATGCAGACCACCGCACCCGCGCCAAGGAGGGGGAAACCTGGTTTTAGCCGGTTCTGGCTGTGGACCCTTCATGCCTCCAGCTTTACCAGGAAAGCGCCCGGGATAGGTAGAACCCGCAGAAGGGTTCCGAATTATCGCGGGAACGACCATGTTCGTAGGCCTGGAGGGGGCAGGAGCAGAGGGCGTCTTTCTTAACATTGATGCATAGGACGTCCCAAGTAGCGCATGGCGCGCCAGGACCAAGTCGTTAGCCTCCCTAAATGAGAGACGGTCGTGGGCCTGAACTGCCAGGATTTCCTTCTCAAGGAGATACGCACCATAATTGCATCGAAGAAGCAGGGTGCGGCTCTTCGCAATTGACACACTTGGCCACAAACGACTTGGACTTATCGTGTGCGGCTTTAGAGCAATTTACACAGACTTCGGGTAACCCCGACTTTTCACGTCTACTTGAACGATGGCAGTAGTCGCACAAACGCCTTCACGCGGTAGCGATACCAACCGGCACGCACCGACTCAGTCGAACGTGACGAAGAGTGTACGGATGGGTCTCGTGGTCCCTCCATATTTTCTCATCACACGTTCGACCTTGACCGCTCCATGGTCGGCCAGGTTTAAGGTCATGTCTTCTATGGAGTAGTACAAGAGTTCCGTTGCATAAATTACTCATTTCACAAAGTTCATTGTATAGTGTGGTGTCACACTCCCCGGCGTGCCATCAAGTGTCCGAAGGGCACTAATCAATGCCGCCCCGAAGGGATTCGACGCATTCGCCAAACGGCTACCATCCAAGTAAAGGGTCACCTACCAATCACGCTGGCTAAAGCTCTCCTCCGTTGGATCATGTTGCCTTAGCCAACATGTTGCCATCAGTGGAGCGAATAAAGAGGAAGCGTTTGAAGCCAGCGGGCTTCAAAACGCCAAGTAACCTCTGAATGACGGGCTCCGCTCTGCGCACTTGCACTTTTGATCTTGGTCATGGAGTCCGTCTGAGGGAGCACTGGGGCCGGACGTGCCGATCTTCGCTTAGTCGCTTGCCAAAACGGCAGCGGACTCGTCCGTCCCCGTGGCTCCCGAGCAGGGAGAGGAGCCCCGAGTCTTATTCGTCTTTTTTCTATTTTTTTTTTCTTTTTAGGGAAGGAGGGCGGGGAATGAACCCGCTTCTCCCCTCCGCCGGCATGAGCCACTAGGCCAGATAGACCGGCCCCAGTAAGATCCTTCTCTGAAATGGAGAAGGTTTTGGCTTTCACAGGGGCACCAACCGTGGGAGGAGATCCCTCCTCTCCTTGTGAGGCTTCAGGGACACGAGCCGTCTGAAGAGAAGCTTGAATAGCGGCGGACATGGTTGTGTGCTTGGCATTGAACCCAGGTTCGACCTCATGGAAGATCCTACCGTCTGGCAAAACCAGCTGCCGCCATTTGAGGACACTCCTCCCCCCTAATGTGAGGAAGGTGTGGGTGGGGATGAAGCAGGTTGTTAAAAACCCACCATCCCAGGCCGGAACTCAGGGGTGAGGGAACGTTGCCCCCTCCCCCTCTACCCCAATCCAGGATAGTTGGGGTGAGAGGAAGCTGGTCGAGGTCTACCCTATAAAATTAGAGGCCGACCAGAGAAAGTTGTGGGAGGTTGTAAGGAAAATGAGGAAGTAGGGAAAATGAGGAAGTAGGGAAAGTGAGGAAGTAGGGTAAAAACACAGGTTGTCAGAAAGAAGAAGAGACTAAGCTTGGGCCGGGCGGAGCCCTGAGTCCCGTCAGCACGGCGGGCAGGAAGGAAAATCACCGCTTCCCTTACGGGGAATCACAACCCGGTCTCCGAACGAGGCACGTCGCATTATCCCCAGTAGCGAGCGGTGGATTGCAACCAGAACGGCCGTGAAGACAGACGCAGCACTTGGCAGAGCCAAGCTGAATTTTCATTTTTTATTTGTTTTTTTAGAGCCCATCTGGCGACTGCCTACTTGGGCATAAGTCGCCGTACTCGACCCAGCCTTTACTAGGCTATATTAAAAAAACAAATAACTATGAAAATAACAAATAACAATGATAAAAAATTACAAAGGTTAAAAAAAATGAAAAGACAAAGCAAAAAGGCAAGAAGGAAGCGCGCTCCGGCGTAGGAACATAAAGTAGAGCCTCTTCCAAAAAGTCGTAAAGTCCACACGTCAGTGTGCACGAATCCGTCCCCAGTACAAGGGACAATCGGTAGCGACCCCGCTCGTCCGGGTACCGGAGGGGCGGGCAACCTTTTAAGAGTGACGCCCAAATGAGACTTTTGGGAGCATGCGCGGCCCGGAGTGACAAACGAAATCACCAAAGTGACCATATATGTATGTATATACTAAATACATTATACAAGAATTTTATTAAAAAACAAATATTTCGTTTCTGTGAGGGAAATGCATTTTTGTCTTATTTTTTACTCATTTTCACTACCAGACGTAAGACTGGCGGAATGAAATTCGAGAACGGAACCGTGAACGGTTGTCGAGTATCCACCCTCGTCCGTGACATCGGGTGCACCTGCATCGTAGTGTCTGAGGACCTACCCCCCCCCCTCCCCTGTTGGCCCCGCCTACACGAAGTTTGCGGTGGTCCACGACTACTTTAGCCGGGCCAGTCGTTTTCCAGTAACTCGTTGTCACATCGAGTGTGACTATATGTCCGGTTGGGCCGAAGTGGTAGCGGCCCCAATCCAGTTCTGCTCCGTTTTGATCGGTCAGAGCCCCGTAATCCACGACCATCCCGTGGCCCAGCCCGTGATTACCCGTACACAGGCCGCCCTGGAAACCCATGCACCCGTTACCCTGGAAACCCCTATCGATCCGGAGTTCCAAGCCATCCGGAGCGACAAGTTTGCCCGCGCCCAGAAAGAGTGCGCAACTCTCCTTCCCCTTTGGGAGAAAACTAAAACCCTCGAGCGTGAATCTACTCGAGGTAACAAACGAGTGTCGTATCTCGTGAAGAAGGACTTATTGTATCGTACCTGCTCGGAAGTCACAGACCAAGAAACACATGTCTTGTGTGTTCCCCGTGAATACGTCCCGCAAATATTGAAGCTCTCCCATAACAGTTTATTCGCAGGCCATTTTAGTCATAATAAGACCGCGCATTGAGTTTTCAAGTATTTCTTTTGACCAGTTGCAGCCAAAGATATCGCCGAATATTGTCAGTCATGTGATATCTGTCAAAAGACGTCCGCAAAAGGGCGGGTTAAGCCAGCCCCCCTTCAGAGAGGCCCCATCATCACCGAGCCCTTCTCCCGAGTGGCTATCGACCTGATTGGCCCTATCTAACCCCCTTCCAGCGAAGGACATTGCTACGTCCTCACCTTGGGAGACTTCGCTACCCGTTTCCCAAAAGCAGTCCCCCTCAAGAAGATTGATAGTATCACGTGCGCCGAAGCACTGATCTCCATATTCTCGCGCGTGAGAATTCCCAAGGAGGTTCTGTCAGATCGAGGGAGACAGTTTACTTCCGAACTCATGGAATATGTAGGCAAGTTTCTGATGGTAAAACCTTTGCTTACCACCCCTTACCATCCGGCTGGGAACGGTATGTGCGAGAAATTAAACGGGGACCCTCAAATCAGTCCTCAAAAGGCTCTGCATTGACCAGCCCCGAGAATGGCACCGATATTTGCCGGTTGCCCTTTTCGCGTGCAGAGAGATCCCTTATAGAACCCTTGGATTTGCCCCTTTCAGCTCTTGTACGGACGGAACGTGCGCGGCCCCCTCAACATCCTGAACGAACTCTTTACTAATCCCCAACTGGACGAGGAAATACAGACCTCCTACTCTTATCTCCTGGACTTGAGAAAAAGGTTAGAAGAGTGTGCTGATCTAGCCTATAAGAACGCGGACGTGAATTTAGAGAGGTATAAGACCTACTTTGACCTTAAGTCACGAGAATGAAAATTCAAGCCTGGCGCGGAGGTGCTACTTCCCACGGAAAGCAACAAACTCCTTAGCCAGTAGAAGGGACCCTACCCCGTCCTCGAGGCTAGAGGACCCGTGGATTACCTCATCCGTACTCCGGCGAGAGCGAAGGTTTTCCACGTGAATATGTTAAAAGGGTACCACCGGCGCGCAGGTACCCACAACTTTGTAGCCCCAGACGAAGAATCCCCGTTGGAAGCAGCATACCCCGCTGGCCCCCTAACGTCGTCCAAGTAGTTTATATTGAGTCAGATCAGATAATGAATATCCCATTCCGTCACAACCCGAATTTCCAAATCCATCTGAGGCGACCGCACTCAACGTCTGCCCCCGGCTAGCTCCCTACTCCAAGAGTCAGCTGCAGCAGTATCTGAGCGGATTCGACGATGCCATTTCTAACACCCCCGGCTGCTCTAATCAATTTGAGCACGACATTGTCCTTATTACCAAAGAAGCCGTCCGCTCTAAGTCATATCCCCTCCCCATCCACCTTAGGAAAGCTTTCAACGAAGAGGTGGATAATCTGGTAGCATTGGATATAATAAAACCCTCAGCGTCTGATTATTGCTTCCCCATTGTTATGGTTCGCAAACCCGACCACACTTTCTGTATGTGCGTCGATTTTTGCAAGCTGAATTCGGTAACAGTGTTCGACGCAGAACCCATTCCCTCTCATAGATGAAAATCTCCATTTTTTTGAGGAAATGAACTTCATTTCCGAATTAGACCTCTGTAAGGCGTACTACCAATTCCCCTTCGTCAAAACGCCCGCAAGTATACCGCCTTTCCCACATATAAGGGCTTCATGCAGTTCAAACGACTCCCCTTTGGACTACTCACTGCATGCAGCAATTATAACAGAATGATGCGAAGGATCGTGGACGGGCTGCCCCACGTCTCTTTTTATTTTGACAACTTGTATGTAGCGACCGCTACGTGGGACCAGCACCTGATCGCTCTCCGCGCCCTACTCAATAGGCTTCGTGAACACGGGCTCACCCTTGGGCCTACTAAGTGCCACTTCGCTTATGATACGATTAAGTATCTGGGATTCAAAATCGGTAAAAATCAGATGAGCCCCCAGGAAGAAAAAGTCCGAGCCATCGTTGAGATGCCACTCCCCCGCACGAAGAAACAATTGAGGTCATTTATGGGATCGGTCTCATTTTACCGCCGCTTCATTCCCAACTTCGCGTCAATCGCCGCACCGATAACTGCCCTGCTTCAAAAAAGAATTCACAGATCCCCTCTCGTGGGACCCCGAAACCTCCGCCAGGTTCGATCAGCTAAAGAACCAGCTAACGTCCTCTCCCATTCTGATGCTCCCGAACCCGACTAAGCCTTTCGGCATTAGAACCGATGCCAGTGATGAAGGAATTGGATGTGTCCTCCTTCAATATACTGACAACGGAGACAGCCACTCGGTGGCTTAAGCGAGTAGAAAGCTATTACCACACGAGCGAAATTATTCAGTAATAGAACGGGAGGCCTTGGAGATAGTCTGGGGGAAATACCAAGTTCAGTATGTACTTAATAGGAAAGTCTTTTGTAGTGGAAACAGACCACCGCCCCTTGTCGTTTCTGAGAAATACAAAAAGTCAGAATAGGCGCATCATGAGGTGGTTGCTGATACTCCAAAAATATCAGTTTGAAATATTGTATGTCCGCGGCAGTGACAACTGTGTTGCAGACAATTTGAGTCGTAACCCGGTGGCAGAAGAAGCCGAAGAGCCACTAAATTAAATAACTGTAAATATGGTATTTCTCCTATAAACTAGAGGTTAAATGCTTGGCAAAAGTTTGCCGATATTATAATCCCTTATAATATCCCTTATAATATAGTTTTTGGGTCCACTAAGTTGTTTAGTCATTAGTCCCAAATTCATGCCTCCATTTAATTGCATCCTTTTTTGGGGGGGTTCCACTGAAATGTCACCAATGTTCTCCTGTGATTTTTTAAATTTAAAATTGTGCTAGTTAAATTGTCTCTAGAATTGACCCGTTTAAGGCTTATGTCCGTAAATTCCCCGCTTAGCTCAGATTCACGGGTTTTTTTTTGTGTGTACACCTGTCGTAGCAGGTCAGAATTTCCATAGACCCTTATTAATTCTAGTTCGACGGGTGGGATGACCATTTCCTACGCAACTGCTCTGTAAAGCACCATCTTTCGGATGGGAGATGTGTGGGGGAATTCCACGTTGAATTTCTTTTCCAGCATGGACGTGACGTCCATGCGTTAAAGAAAATTATAGAATTTGGTTAGGCTTAAATTGGTAAGCCCCGCCCCACCATCCATAAGCGATAGCCTCGAACCGCGTCCACCCCGGACCGCTTCTTCGCGGGTTAGAATTGCCTGGGCGTGAAGGTTCGAGGCCATTCGAGAGTAGCGCTGGCAAAACACCCCATGTTTCTCCCACCCCTGCGGGGGGAGCCTCGGATATATAGGGCTCGTCTTCCAGGTGTGATACAGAGTTGATGAGTCCCGCCAGGATCCAAGAAGCATTCCCCCTAGTTCCAAGTCAGGTGCTTAACAACGAAGCAAAGTGACTGCTGAACTTTTCGTGTCGTTGGAATTAGCCCAGCCAGTGAGGTATTTCCATTTGACGATCGCCACCGAGCGATTTTTCCGACTCCACTCATCAACTCCTGTAGAAGCCCTCCTCGTCTTCAGGTGGCGGAAATACTTTTCCCTGGACCAGACGTTACCGCCCCCCCCTCCCCTTGGAGATCCATCATCACGTCAACTTCCCGCTCAGAAGCTCCGAGTGCCCTCGCCCTAACGTTTATTGCCTGCAGAAGGCATCCGTGAAACCTTACCCTGACGTCTCACCCGGAATCCTCCGTAAGCCAACCCCTCCCCCCCCCTTCAGCAACCCATTTGAGTTAATCCTCCAATTGGAATAGTCTCCTGTAACGCATTAATTTTAACTTCAGAGTCTGATGCATAAGTCTGAATTTCCCCCCCCCTCATTTACCAATATAATTTTGCCCATTGATTCTCTTATTTTATGTAAATGAAATTAGATTTTTGTACATGCCTCTTTAAATAACCTTGAGCTGTGCCATTGCCCCAATTTTACCTGACCTCGTTTTGCACTCTATTCTCGCTGCTCCGCGCGTCGAAACTCGTGGCGTTCCGCCCCTTTGTCGGTTCGCCTTTAAGTTATTAGTCCCTTTCCCATAGATATAATATGGTATTGATATAATATAATGTCTACGAGTCTACTGAGACAGATGCTGTTTAGCAGAAATTATTATTTGGGAGGGGAAGGGGGCTGGGGTTTCGCGGGCCGGATTCTAATATTAATGCCGAGCAAAGTGGCGGGTCGGAGGTTGCCAGCCCTTGTGGTACTGGGACAAGTAACATGCACAAAGATCGCCCAGACTGGGTAACAACGCAGTCGTAGCAATAAGGCGCAGCCGAGCGCTGCAACAAAGGGCGGTGCGTCCAATTAGGAGACGACAGAAAGCAACCTGAAGCCGTCGTGGCATTGGGGGATAGGTCCATGGGAACAGCGCGACGCAATGACACGCAACTTTAATTTCCCCTCGACCGTCTCACCTTTTCGTTGCGGGGCGGGCCTAGAGAGCTGCCCGTATTCCTGCCATGTAATCGGGTGGCAGCACACAGCTGACTTCAAACATAGAGAATACGACGTGGAAACAGACCCCCTCTTGGGACTTGGAGCCATCCGTAAACACTGGCACGGTTCCAGGGTGACACGAAGTGTGCTCCAAAAGGCCGAACGGAATAATCCCGCTGCTGTAAAAGCTTTGGGCGCAAAGGCGTGGCGAAAAATAGTCAAATGTGGTACCCTCCAGGGTGGCGCCACCAGAACGAGAGCTATGCCTAGCTCTCCAAAGACTGGAGTATGACTGGAGTTTCTCGGGGAAAAAGGCACCGTCGAGATCAGCTGCGGATGCGGTGAGAGCTGTTGGCGACTAAGTGAGGCGCCGAGCCAGCGTAAACAGGCGAATAATGCACTGTGCCTGGCGCAGAGCGAGTGGCATCTCCTCAGCATCGACAAGTAGGCTCTCAATGGGGAAAGTGCGGGGAGAAACCGGTCGCCAAGCGAAGGTCGGAGTGGTGGATCGAGTCCACCTTCTGCAATACACGATAAAAAAGTAAGGCAGTAGCCCTATCAGCGCCCCAGGCGCTGAACGTCACGGAGCGAAGAATATCCATGGCGTAGCTACAAAAGACCCTAAGGTTGCGAATAGGAGCCTCCCAGGTGAGGTGTCGGTCAAATACAAGACCAAGGAAACGGTGCGAGTCCACCACTTCCAGGCGCACCCGACTGAAAAACAAGTCTGGGTCAGGGTGAAGCCGTGGACCACTTTAGTCTTAGCCAAAGAAACCCGAAGCCTGTGCGCTTCGGCATAGCGAAACACGCGGTTCAATGCCTGTTGGAGTCGACGCTCTAGAGTTGGCATCTGGGCCAAAAGAGATCGAAAGGTCCTCCACGTAGAGCACCGAGGTGATGCCGTTGATGCTCAGGGCAGAGTGTGACACTGATGACACTTCCCTGCGGGATACCCTCTTCCTGCTCCATTGGCCCGGAGAGGGCTCACTCCACCCGTACGCGGAATCGAAGATCTCACAAATATTCTGATATAAAGATTGGAAAGCATCCCCTCACTCCAATCGTGTGGAGAGTCTCCATGATACCGTATCGCCATGCGGTATCATAGGCCTTCTCCAGATCGAAAAACACCTTGGCGTAGTGCTGTCTACGAAGAAGATCCTGGCAGACGGCTTTTCCTACTCGGAGCAGAGGATCCGACGTGGAGTGGAACTTCCGGAAGGCAGATGGCCTCCGCTCTCAAGAAAAAAGTCTAGTCTATCATTCACCAATTTCTCCCTCAATTTGCACACGCAGGAGCTAGATCGGCAACTGGCCGGGGTAGAGTGATCTCTATGCATTTTTCGAAATGCGGACACAGTAGCCATTCGCCAGGAGTCTGCGAGGAATCCCTTTGTTCAGATTCTGTTGAAGAAATCTAACATAAAGGCCATGCCTCCCTAACCTAGGTGTCAAAGCATGGTATGCGGGACATCGTCCGAAACAGGGTCGGTGTACGCCATCGAAGCTAGAGCGGAAGTCACTCAATGTAAACTTGTCATGTAGGGTTCTCCGCTTCTAGTGATAAAGTCCAGTCAGCGGCCTTCAGCGATATATCGACGTGTATGGAATACTGGCGGAGCAGCTTAAGGGGTAGGGAATGCGGAGAAAGCGGTCGCGAAGGACAGCCATGGACGTGGGGTTCGAGACTGCGGTCCTATTCTCCTTGAGAACTTACCGGGAATCCTTTTGAATCCCTTCCACACTTCTGCTAATGTGATCTTCCCCTTAGTTGAAGACACGAATACCTGCCAGGAAGAGAGGCGGGCGTGACTCGAAACATATAGGAACGAAATTCACGGACAGTGAAATCTTTTGGGCAGTGCTTATACCATATATATGGATAACGCTTCTTTTTGACAGCCAGCTGACCAACACGAAAGCTTTCGGCGTGTAAGACGACCAGACATTCTAGTTATAGTACTTAGGCCCTCGGTGATCAGGTTGCCGGAGGAGAACACAACGGCCTCATCCAACGACCTAAACTCTTCGATTGGGACAGAGAAATCAGTCATTTCCTGAAATGCAGACCAATGAGCAAGCGACAAGCACCACCGGGTGGGTCGCATAAACGGCAGTGCTCCAGAAAATATTTGAATGGGAAAGTGATCACTACCATGGAGGTCATTGACTACCTCCCAACCAAAATCAGGCTGTGCATCCGGAGAGTAGAGGAATAGATCAAGACAGGCAAATGAAGCGGTTCTCGGGTAGCGAGGTGTAAATTCATCCACATTTAAGACATCTCTCTCCAGCTCGTCGATCAGTTCGGCAAGGAGCATGACCCCTGGGATTAATCGAGTAGTCTCCCCAAAGGGGTGTCTACCATTCAAATCCCCAAGCGGTAGAAAGGGCCTCGGCAACCGTGCCACGGTGTGGCTGAAGTCCCCGCATCGAAGTCGGCTGACGGTGGAATGTACGCAGAAATAACTATACCGCCTATCCAGGTGCAGCTGCACTGCTACTACCAGAATGGTGGTATTGAAACCAAAGAAAAGAACAGATACATCATGCCGGAAGTATATGGCGCATCCTCCTGCCAGGCTCCCATCTCGCAGTGGTGGGGTCGCGAAACCACTAAGTTCCGGGAGGGTATAAGGGTTTTATCCTACGCGCGGAGAAAACAGGGCAAAGATGAGTTTCGCCTTGGGTATCCGCAAACGTAGACTACGGAGACGCCCAACCTCCGACCTTAATGAAAGAAAAATTCAGAGCCAGTTAAAGGAGGAATAAGGGCAGCAAAATGAAATAATTGGGGAGGGGGAAAAGGGATATAACAAAAATGTGGTTCGCAGCACCAGGGGAACCAAAAGGCCCCAGGGCTGACCTCCCTCACTACGAGAAGGCCAGAGCCTGTCTGGGATAGGATAAACCCCTGAAAAAAGAAAATGTCTGAGAGAGAGGGAGGCGGGGGAAAGGAATGAGGAGAGGTGGTGCAGAAAGTATAAGTTATCGGAAAAAGGAGAGGCTAAGCAGGGGCCGGACGAGGCCCTGAGTCAAATCACTACGACGACCTGGAAAATACATCGCCGTGTCCCTTAGGAGGTCTCGGGGGAGAAGTAGAGATGGAGGTTGGCTCATGGACGGGATGGCTTGAATTGATGCAAGATGTTGAAGAAGAGAGGATGACACAGGGAGTACAGAAAGAAGGGCCGAAGTTAGAGAGGAAAAACGACAAGACTGAAGGTACTGTGGTGTCTCAAGTTGAAACGCCATCCAGAACCGTGTTTTAAAGTAACAACTAATACCTGTCTCACCTTGGACAAGGATCGCTGCATCGGTCTGGCCTGTGTTTCCTTTCGCGCCTGCTCCAGGAGTATCCTGGCCCTCTCTTTCAGTTCGTCATGGCGCGAAGAGGGTCTCTAGAAAGGGGAAGAAATGGTCTTTGAAAAGTGCAGACACACTCATGATGCCACCCACCCTAACAAGCTCCAAGACTATGATAAACATCAACAACTCGATGAATTACGCGTGACAAAGACCTCGACAAGACGAACACAAAACATGAGACCAACATGTCGCGAACAAAATATAAAGAAGGTATCAAGAAAAAAAGAAGAAGAGAATTTTGAACAAGAAGAGAGATGATTGAAAACAAAATGCTAAAGAAATAACAAAACAAAGCAAGACAAACACAACAGATACAAGATATAAATGATTAAAAAAACAAAAACAGAACTAGATTTTAAAAACAAAATGAAAATAAAATAGGAAGATACAGAGCAAAACATGATCACGTGAGGAACAAGACATAAAAATGGGACCAACAGAAGCAAAAAAAATGAGAAAAATCACGATGGCTAAAAAGAAAATAACAATAAATGATAAAAGAATTATAGTCTAAAACTAAAAGCTTCAAACAATGCTGAAAACTGACCAGGCGCTCAAGAAAGTCTGGAGGTTATAGCCTTTGTGTTAAGATGCACATAAAACGCCATACACAACTTCATGAATTCCTATGTACAAATACCACTACCCCTAATCCCTTCACAGCGATAAGCATGCAATTCCTTCGTATAGATTAAGTTATAGGTAATCCACGAAGAGGCGAGATCAAGTTGAAAACATCCGCATGCATTAATATTGTTATTTTAAGCGAAATCTTAGTAACCCCAGTCCACAAACGGTCATTTCCAAATTACTCTTCACTAAAAACTAAAAAGCGAAAACTTACGAGGGCATCTCGTAGCTTCGTAAATATAATTGTGAAGGTGGTGGTGGTTGGGCATGTGTTGACGTTATACAGCCTGAGGAATCTAAAGATATAACTTGGCGCACTGAGGACTGAGAGGGTGGCGTTTAGCGCTTCAGAGCCTGGGCAAACTCCACAAATATGGCAGGTTCCCCATCAGATGCCGCTGTAGCATGATCGCTCCGTTATGGGGTCATAGGACAGAGATTTTTTTTCCCAATGTGTACATATTCGTAGATGAGGAGACTACATTTGCCTCCACGTGTGCGTATTATCTAAGTTAGGCTGTAAACATATGGGGCAAGAACCTCTTTAATCAGGTGAGAGCGTGTGTATTCCGTGCTGCTGCGTGTTAGTGTCCCTTGATTTTACTACCTCAGTTTTTGCTCTCACCAGAAGGGCGTTTGCAGGTCGATGGCCCCCTGTGACTAACCTTCCCCCTCTACTCTTTGACGCTGGTTCACCAATAGCGTCACGACAGAAAATGACCGAACAGAGCATAGATCGAGAATGACAAGAATTTCTAAGTAAACAATTCTCATTAACCATTTTAGAGCTTCTAATCCGAGATCCTTCAAGTGGCCCAGTGTTG
This sequence comes from Ceratothoa steindachneri, assembly GCA_963969495.1. Lineage (NCBI taxonomy): Eukaryota > Metazoa > Arthropoda > Malacostraca > Isopoda > Cymothoidae > Ceratothoa > Ceratothoa steindachneri. Next base: position 154,359,713 of record OZ018321.1, on the reverse strand, counting down.
AGTCAATCCTTGTTACCTGACCAGTGGTATTTCCCGCTGGGGCAGCACCAGCAGTCTAGTTTCCTTTAATAATCGGCCAGAAGATGCCGAGTTTGGGTTAATAGAACGGAAAAAGTCACTGTTAATCGAAAAGGCGAAAACGGCGGGCAATTGTCATAAGCCTGACTTCAGGTTTCACAAGGCAGGCAGATACCCTTTCAGGGTAAATTACTCAAAAAGGCAACACAAAAATCAAATACAAACACAAAACACATCAAAAGAACTAGCACTAAAAAAAACTAGAAATGGTTGGTCTCATGTTCAGGGTGAAGTTCTTCGCCGAAGTCGAACTCCCCACCAGAATGAGGGCGCTGGGGGTGGGGGGGTTATCTCGGTGGTAACTAGTGAGGCCGCAGATACGATGAAATTTTGTTAGAAAAGCTATGGTTCAACGCTAAGCAAGAAGTCAAACAAACAAACAAACATCAGTCACCACACGGAACCGAAAACGCAGGAAGCAGATCCCAGGCACCTTGGACACGAGAATGTGAATCGCCGCAAGGGAGTCATCATCAACGGATCGAAGGTCCAACTGGGCGATTTCAGCAAAAGTCCACACTCTTTCCTCTTCCTCTTCTCCTTCACGCAATATTTCATCTTCTTGAGAATTCCTCTCCTCCTCGTCATTTCCTGCGTCCGCCTTCTCCCCCAAAACGAATGCCTCCTCTTTTATCCCTGCCATGTCAGTCGAAGGGTGCAGTGGTTGAATCGAGACGTCTGTCCTCTGATAGATGCCAACGGAATCGAGAGTCGAGTACTTCGCATTCGAAGGTGGCTCCTTGGGCCTCACCCCGGTAAAGGCAAACTCAGGAGTATCACTGTCGGTAGAACGAGTCTCCATAACAGTGAAAGTTGTTGCCGTAGTAGTAGTAACTGAAGCGGTGGACATACAATGGGGCGCAGCTAGTCCACGCTTGCAAATATCTTCGTTTACGCCTTGCGAGGCTAGTTCTGGATTAACACCACCATCGGGCCTCTGATCGCAAAAAGAGAAACTGTCAATCCATTGGTCTGAGCTTGGATTTCTTTCCTCCAACAACTTAACCCTTTCCCCAACCTCCTTGCCTGACAGCGCTTCGATCTTTCTATCTGAACTAGACCTGGAGCAAACTACTTCCTGTCCACCTTGGGTAGCCCCTCTCAGGCCTCCTTTTCTGCAAACGAGAAAGTCTTCCCCCCACGAGGAAGGCTTAAATTCCTCTAATTCTTCCATACCAATCAGAACATCGCATCGATCAGCCTGCTCCAGATCCTGCAATCGATCTTCTTCGGGAGAATTTCGACTCGGTTCGCTTGTATTGTCCTCGTCGCTCGAAAGGTATATGGGGAAGGTGGGCCCGAAGAGTTCTTCATGGCGCGTCTTTTTATCAAGGTCGTCTTTACACTCACATTTTACCGACTTATCTTCGATTCCGTTGGAACGACGCTTACTGGGATTTTCCGAGATAAGGACTTCTTGTTTATGGGGGGCAGTCCCATTTTGTTCTTCAGCGATGAAACCCCTACAAGGTACATTTGCCGGACCATCCCAAACCGCTTCATTTCTAGTCCTTTGCGAGGTCTCAGAATGACGATTTGTTTGGCAATCTTGCGCTTGAGGATTTATCCTCCCTTTAATAGCAGTCACCAAAGGATCCGTTGAAATACAACGACTAGATTCCTTTGTCTCTTCGACATATTTGTGAGGAGTTTCCAAAGTCGTATTACTATGACTGCCGCTATCAATTTCTGGAGACCGAAGTTCCTTAATAGGAGGCGAGTGGCGATCTTGACCATGATGATCTGCTAATTCAGATGAGAGAACTGAAGGGCTGTCTATAGTTTGTGGAGTAATCTCCCCTTGCATCGTTGCATCTAATATACTCCGAATAAGCTCTTCTTCTTCGTAAGTTGATTCTTGTATGAAATTCGACTCCGATCCTCCGCTGTTTGCAAGAATTTTAGACATAGCATAACTGTAATCGAACTTCTGTTTCTCCTTTGGAGAGCTTTCATTCTCCTTCGAACCGACTATGTTGGAGATATGTGAGACGTCCCTTACACTTTCGCTGGTGTCCATTCCGTGGATGATTATCTGCGGGATAGTCAACCTTGGCTTTGAAAAGAGACCTGTAATGAGTGTGGGGGTGCCATGAATGGTATCATTCGCTCCAAAACGTTGGGTAGTGTCATCAACAGCCGGTGGAGAGAGGGAACCATCCACATCGGCGTCTTCGATCTCCCGAATCGTCTCAAACTCCATATGGGCGATCGACTCTGCGGCGTAACGAAGTTCACTACCAGAGAGAGATGAAGGGAAACTCTCACCCGTGGCCAGAGAGTTATTTGCAGTTTCCAATTTACTAGGACACAAAGATTCTTGGTTTTCACCTCTGACGTTCACGATGTCAATTTTAAACGAACCAACACGTCTGGATTCCTTTTCATCAGGAGTTGGCACAAGATTAACAGGAGAAACCAAGCCCCTGTCTTGAATAAAGCTATTATTATGGACATCTTCAGGGGTGCTTTTACGAGCTGATTCTTCAGATAAACCTTCCTCGAAACGGGATCCCATAGACAAAGGTTTTGCCGTAATATTCGCATCAGCATCTTTTCCTTCAAGACTGATTTCCATTTTCCTCGACATGTTCAATAATCCTCCCATCGTCGAATCGCTGAATATAGAATCTAGAGGAGAGCCCCCTAAATCCGCAAGACTTTTTACCTGAATATAACTTCCTATTGGGAAACTCTTAGCTTTAAAGTCTTTTCTAATTGGAGAGTCTTGATAAGTGATATCTGGGCACTTACCTTCATTCTTTTGATAGTTATTTTCCTTTAATGAAAGGACTGAACCAAGATCTTTAACTGAAACATCTTCGGCTTTTAGACAGACACCAATAGAAAAACTCTTAGATTTCGAAATTGCTACTGATTGATGGGGTGAATGAGTACAATTTGAATCCAACTGACGTGGCATTTCAGACAAATCGCTATCTGTACCTTTAAAATTCGTACCCACAAAATGACCATATGGGTACCTTTCCACTTTGTCACAGTTTTCATCCACAAGTGTGGGTACAGATTCGAGCGACTCCTCGCCCATTGTGCCTATAGTTTCAGCAAATAGGTTACTTTCCTTGGAACATTCATATGAACTTGATATAGAAGCGGCGTCTGTCGGGAATTGTTCACAATCCACCAAGTTTACATTCGAATATAAACTGGGTTCAATCCCAGAATTATTGAAAGGGAGATTCAGAGAATGCAATTTATCTGTAGTTTCTAGACCAGCATATTCATATGCACCAGCAGATAGACTTTTTTCCATCGGGGATATAAGATCCTTCGGATCAGAAAGTAAATGGTGACAACTTTGTACCTCTTCCCAAACTGGGGGTTTCGCATTATCGAGTGAAACTAGGATTTCTACATTCGAATGATCACTTTCTTTTGGTGCCAAATCTTCACGATCTTTGGAAGCCAACAAGTTTTCCGTCTTCAAATAAGTTCCAATTGGGAAGCTTTTGGCTCTGAATTGACTGAATTCGCTAAACCCAGTTAATTGAATATTTCGGGAAGATAGAGGCAATAGATCTTCTGGTCTAATAATGACAGGTTGAGAAGATACGCGAGAAATGGGTGTGAGAAATTCGTTTCCTATAGGAGGGGACTCATTATGCATTGAAGCAGATTCATTCTTTAACTTATTATTGTCCCCCCCCATAAATAAATCATGTTCGTCTTTCAAAACTGGTTTATATTCAATTGAAGAAGGCTCATGTTTCACTGTGATTGGATAATGATTGGTTGAATCAAGTTCATCTGTTGGCTCGGGCTGAGTGGAAATGGTTGGATCCAAATCACGCAAAGACGCATCTTCCTCTTCCAAAGATTCATCCAATAATGGTTTATTCCCATCTGAACTGAGGATAATCTCATGTAACTCATGTAAGGCATTATTGATGTTGCTCCTGTAAGGTCTAAAATCTTCGACTAGCCCAGGCAATGTTGCATCCAAAACTGACACGGCGACTATCCCTTTACTCTCAACTTCGATGGTCTGTTCTTCAATACCAGACAATTCAACGTGTGCGTCTTTCGGGTTATCATGGTTCTTCCTCTCAGAATCCAAAACAAATCTTAAAAGACTTTGGGATTCGTCCATTTCTTCGTTTAAGTGACTCATACCATCAAATTTATTTTCTGTAGATTCCAGGGATTCATGTCCGAGAGGGGCATCTGTAATCCAATACTGTGACTTCAAATCTGGCCCATATTTTAAGACTGGGTTGGAATTATTTCTATTCTCACTTTCCTTTGAATCAGGCACATTAGTTATAGGTGATTTAGGAGAGTTATCTTCCCTGGAAAAGGCTGGAATAACATCAACCACCGATTGGGGGCTAGAAATTGTCGATTTTTCCTCTTCTCGGATGATGATTTCAGAAAACTGAAGAGGATGTTCTTCCTCATTAAGAATTTCCATTTGAAAATCTCCGCTTTTAGGGGTAGCTAAGGAAAAAATTGCAACATCATCTGGAATTATAACGTGAGGAGAATATTCAAAAGCTGGCTCATCTGCCCAGTCTACGGGCGTTTGTTGGAAAGTGGTGGATTCAGCATTATCTAAAGAAATCGATTCCTCTGCTTTTGTAATCACGATCTTAGGACAGGGATCGGGTACCGACAATATCTGCTCCTGGAATTCGTCAGTCTTCAAAGTAAGAGGTAAACTCCCGGCATCGATTCCGAACTTAGAAGAAATATCTTGCTCAATTGTCTCGACAGAGTCCTGAACTATGGTAACCTGTTTGCAGTCGGCGAAAAGCGGTACCGAGGATTCATGGCTACTATCAACGTTTTCATTGGATAATAAGGGTAATTCTTGAGTAACTGCACTGACATCGGATGAATGAACCACAGCCTCGGAGCAAGAATTATCTATATCTTTGGCGATGTTATTGTCTGTCAAAGGGGCGGTTGACACTTCTATTGTGGGAACAATTAAGGGATAATGAGAAATCTCGTGAGATTCGACCTGGAAAACCTTACGCACAGGAGAAGGAGAGTGACGAACCAAAAAATCGAAAAGAGACACCTTTCGAGCCCTCTTGGATTTAGATTCTTTGCAGGAAATCCAGTCAAAAACCGACTCACTCGCGTCATTTTCAAGAGTAGTCCCCGAAGGATCCGGATCCTTTGAGTCACACGAATCGAAAGATCCTAATCTTGATAATGAAGGACTTGGGTGTTGTGATGTTTCGTCGTCACTAAAGGTAGAGGCAACAAAGGTTCCTTCAAGATTCGAGCAGGGCGAAACGGGTGGCAAACACGTTTCTAACGAGGGCGCAGTGCCACCCAACGTAGGCAGACTATCGGATGACGTCAAGCTGACACTATCAAAGGAATCTGATCTTGAACAAATGCTATCAGATCTTTGGCTCACCGTTTCACAAGAGGTGTTAACGTCTGCATGAGACTGGTCAGGCATGGGGTGCATTATTGAACCTTTGCGAGAAGGGGGTAAAGGCACTATTTTTTTGTTTTGGGAAAGAACAATGGAAGGGTGACTGAAAGTCTTAGCAGTCGACAGGTAAGTGATTTCGTAACGACAGAGCGCGTACTCGAAATCAAAATGGAAAGGCGGCCTCAACGTTAGAGCAATCATAGGTATATTGAAAGTCTTTAATGCTACACACTTATCACAGTCGATGTGAATATCGATTTCTTCAACCTTTTCAAAAGATTTATTTAGTGGAAAAATCCTGTCGAATCTCATTGGGCGAGAAGCCACTTCAAATGCAGGTCCAACCAATGATACGTGGTTTTTCTTGTTTTCATGACCTTCAACTTTGATTTGTGGGACTGAATCGCACGGTTCTTGATTCTTCGGAATTTCTTTCTTGGCAAGGTCAGACCCTAGGTTCTCTTCACCGAACGGCTGAACACTAGCATAAATCTTAAAATCGACATTAACATCTTCGAACTCAGATGAGTTATTCAGATCACTTCTCGATGCACCGATCCATAACTCTTCCCGAGAAGACGAGGAGATATTGAGGGGATGAATGGCAGTCTCACTATTACGATCACTCTCGTCTTGGAGTGAAACCCCAACTTCGTTTTGACGCAATTTTTGATTCGTGATCTTGAGGGCGTCTCCTTCTCGCTCGAGACCCGCAACAATCTCACTCCGAAACTCGTTTCCAGCGAGAGCTTTCCCGATCGGGCAGGAGGAAAGTGTACTTTCCTTATCGTGAGCATCCTGTTCATCGAAAGAAAGCCATTTAGATCTTGATCTCTGAAACTTGAAAGACTCAAAATCGAAAGGCAAAGAGGAGAGAGACGCTGGTAGAGTTTTAACTTTGAGATTAGATGCAGAACATGATTGCAAGGCCTGACTTGAGGAGGCTTCTTGAGGTGTTGCTGAAGCTTGAGAGATAGGCAAAACTTGGGGTACAATAGAAGTTTGGGTTAATTTAGAAGATTGGGTGACTACGACTTTACTGAGAAGTGGGGTTTGAAGATTAGAGGATTCAATAAAAATGGGATGATCTACTGTCGAGTGGTTTTGGGGTGATTTCTGGCAACCAACAACATTGGAAGAAACGGTGGGATCTTTAATTTGTGGAGCAGAATTTACATCCAGCTTATCCTGCGGGGATTTATTATCTGCTACTACATCGTTTTCGACTGTGGTTCTGAAATTGGTATTTACTACACCATCCATAAGAACAAAATCGGCCCATGAACGAGTGCCAACGAAATGTTTTTTGTCTTCCTTTAGTGAGAGACCCTTCTCTTCTCTTGTAGCCCTACCACTAGAAAGGTCCAGTTCGCGCCCATCTTTATGCTGTACTTCGGTCGGTCCTTTAGTCTTGGAGGAGGCTTTGGATTTTAGGATTTTTTTCCTTTTATTTTCCTTTGTGATATTTTCTTCTTCCTCCGTTGTGTAAGCAGAGGAAAGCTGTTTATAGTTTACATTTCGGAATTCATTATCGTCCATTGGGTCGGAGTCTTCTCCGAGGTCGTTGTGTTTGAGGGAGAGTTTATAAGGACTCTTGGTACCAATGGTATGATCGTCGTATACAGCATCGGACACTTTCTTTTTACTGCCTTTTAGTAAGGATGGGATTTTCGGTAGTGTGTTTCCCTTCCAGGAGGATGAACTTTTCAGTTTGCTGGATTGGCTAGTCGCTTCGAGGAGCAATTGACGTTGCTCCTTAGCCATAATTGATGGCTTACATTCTAGTTTGGCTTGGACAGAGAAAGGCTTGGAAATTTCCACCTGGATGCTAGGTTTCCCTTCGTTTTTGGCATTGCTGGGAACGATTATATTCTTTTCAGGTTGGCAAGATCCACTAGGATGATTGTATTCAGGCTTGTGATCACTTTTTGACGCGCTGCAGGAAAGTTTAGACTCTAACTTAGGTTTACTTGAAAACTTCCCCCCCACTTTTAAATCCAAACTTCTTTTTTGCTCTGCCGCTGTTCGGAGAGAAAGTTTTGGCTCTGTTTTGATTCCTAAAGGAGGTTTATGAGCATTTTTATTTGTCACAGTTGAGTTAGGTGGTTCCGCTTTAAATGGAGAAGTTACTTTGGGGTCAGGTTGATCTTTTGGTGATAATTTTGATGGAAGTTTTTTTTCGACTGAAATGTTCAAATGAGTTTTGGCTTTTAAAGGCGACTTTGAAACTGATTTATCTTCGACAGGTTTGTCGCTGCTAATTACCAGCGAGAATTTTGAATCTGATTTAGATACAATAGACATTGAATTGGATGGCGTCATCGCGAGTGACGACGTCAGACTTCCTTCAGCGATTGTTTTTGGCGCCCATTTGTCGTCAGACTCTGTTTTGCCAGGACATCTTTTTCTCGGCGCAATCTCCGTTGATTCTTGCTTGCTTGCAGCTTTCGAAACCTTACCCTTGTTTTTTGAAATCCCTCCCCAAGAGTCGGTTGATTTGACCTTTCGCTCTGACCCGCTGATGTGGCTCCTAGTCAACTTCATCAGCGTAGAAAGAGGCTTCTTCTTAACTCCTTCGTCAGCCATTTTTTGTGGATCTCTCCCCAAACTGACTTTGTCGAGAGTCGCATTACCCTCATTTACTCTCGAATATACAGTAGTTTTGGAAATAGCAGGTGATGGAGACCCCTTCTTCCTGTCGGGATCTTTCGTTCTCATAAATTTTTCCTTCAGACTCAACCCTCCTCTCTTCGAGGCCAACGACGAAGAAGCTTGAACACTCGTTCGACTCCCATCTTCAGCAGCGGGTGGCTGTTGCTTCATTTTTCTTCCAGTGCTCTCGCCTTTCGACATCGTTTGCGCGCTACTCGACCGTACCGAAGTGTCGGATGTCCTTTCCTTTTTATCTACGCCAGCCTTTGGGGACGACGCTCTTCTTAGGCTCTCTTGGAGAGGAGCAAAAGGGGATGACTATGGGGAGAGAAAGCCAAGGAGAGACAGCGAAGCAAGAGGGAAAAAGAGCGCTAGACGACACAAATGAGTGAAACACCTCACGAAGCCCTCTCAAAACAGCTGCATCGTATGTAAAATATTTACACCAAGAAATTATGCGACTTTACTCCTTAAACATTGCAATTTTTCTTTAAAGTGAAAACCAACGAAGGCATATCCTGCAGAAAGTTCATAAAGAGATCCGTAAAGTGGTGAAGATGGGGAAAGTGAAAATGTGTCAGACAGCAATAGATCCGCCTGCATGCATGGGGGGAGGGAAAGACGCAATCACCCAGATGCGCATTTCATTATCTCTTCCACGATGCGAAGGATGGATGGGGCAACTTAATACCATTGAAATGCAAGGGAAATGTACAGAACCGATACAAATGGGCATTTAGACGCAGAATTATATGGCACTCTAAGGATTAAGAGGCAAAGAAACGAAATAATTGTCATAAAAAAAACGAAACAAAGATAATCTAACGAGCAACGCGGGTGAATGTAAAGACAGACACAGGAAAAAAAATAAAAAATAAGAAAGGAGTGCAAATGTTAACCAAAAATGTTAGCCTCAAATGCTGGGGCAGGGAGGGTGGAATGAGTCTCCATTACCGTGACAAGGCGGCCACAATAAACCCCATTTGCCATAAATTTGTTGTCAAACCTCAGGAAAAAAAATAGCCCTGAAGAGCTCCACAGAAACTCTCCAGAGCAGACTGGTGTCTCCCAGAGATCCAGCAGACACAAAGTTTTGTTTGCGTAAGGTGCAGAGGTGTTGTACATATATGTTGAAAAATGTGTGATGGGCTCTGTTTCCTTGTCGTAGTGGGTGCAGATATTTGTGTCTGGCAAGACGTTGGATTACTTGTGTTTAGTTTTGAATGGTGACTCCATTCGATTCAACGTCGGCCGACTGCTAGTGGCGAACCCGACCAGAGACGTGAACTTCGCGAAAGAAGAAGAATCCGAGGCGACGCTCTAAGAAGTGCCGCTATCCTTGGAAAGAGTGCAGCCTGAGGTTGTTGCCCGGCTTCGTTGAGCCGAGACACCCTCCCCTTTCGCTCTCGCTCGTTCCTATATTGCCACATTTTTCTCATGACGGATGAAAACTTTGGCGACCACTCGTCTACTCGCCTTAATCTGAGACATACGAGTAGAACGAAATACTGGGTTTCCTCACCTATATATGCTCCACCTCTGACTGACAGGTCCACCAAACAAAAGAATCCGTCCTCTCCAACTCGTGCGACAAATTGCATCATCCCCGATGCACCCACTTAGTCTCTAAACAATTAGATCCACCACTAGATCTGGACTGCTTCCCGTGGAACGGAGGAGTGCATCGTTATGTCTTTTGTAGTGTGTGGATAGGAGATGGTGCCCAAGCCATAGTGTGGTAGGTGATTACAGGGTGGATGTATACTGCTGGGAGTGTGTTGATTTTTGTGCTTGATATGCAGTATCGAATCTTAATTCTATGTTGAGGGAGACACAGCGCTGTTGGTGTATTGTTTAATGGGTGGGCTTCTTGGTAACAAAATTTGAATGTGTTCGTTGTAGAAAGACAGCTAATAGGAAATAAAGACAAATATGAAAAGAAGGGCTGGTAAAAAGGATGGAAATAACAACGTAATGGTAGTACACATCAATCAAATATATATAGGCAGAAAAGAGCATATTATAAACTTGAATGGATTCAAAAGTATGAACACGAACCGAATTTCGGCTCAAGAGGGGGAATTTCATACTTAAGGGTGTAACTCGGTACAAAAAGACCTTGAAATTCTGATCATATCAACTTAATCCTTAATTTGCTTGATTTAATTTCCAAGAACCGGGAGTACTTGTTTTTGGTAGCGGTTTTATCACCGATCTGCAGTAATTTTTGAGGTCTCAATAGGGACCTAGTTTAATGCGTGGTCCGAACCTCTGCAGAAGTCGAACCCAATCGGGATTCGACTAGGGAACTGACCACACTCGATGTGGCTTAACTTCAATGAATTGGAAATTGGTTCTTCACTTGGTTAGTCCGTAGCCAACCCCGGAGTATCCGAAAAATACCCACCTAAAAAGACCCAAACTTGCGAACACCGGAAATCGTAAGACACGTTTTTCCCTACGTACACACAATGAAAGAACCGAAAGATACAAAGATCGCTACGAACACTTTAGGATCTGGCTTGAATCCCTCTTTGACCCTTACCTTCCTCGGAGGACTCGTCCTCTCTCTGAGAATAACCTCGGTCTGCCCTTTCATCTGACCCTTCTGCGTCGGGGACAAATCCAGCAGGCCAGGGATCTCCTCTACCTCCTGCTGGAGAGGCGGACTAGCCCCCCTTGTCCCGCCCCCGTCGGGCCTTACCCTTAAGGGCGAAGAGTCGTCGCCTGCACCTGGGGGCTGGAGGAAGACGCGAGACCACTATTGAAAACAAAACCACCACCGCGAGAAATAATAATAGGGTAGTTTGTATAACGTTGTTCAAGGACACGGACCTTCGCAGAGCGCCTACCGACTTGGGAAAGGTTTACGAGGTGAGTCTCATAGCACCGTTAAAGGCACCATAAAAGAGAAAATGAGAGGGGGGGAAACGAAGTCAGAGAAAATAAGGAGAAACCCAGACTCAGCGACGGCGAGGGAGAAGCACGGAAACGGGTGCCGCGTCACTATAACCTCTTCATTCCATAGAAAGTGGCGATGAGGAGCGGACAAAGATCATATTTGATACCGTTGTTTAGTACGGGCCTTTACAACCGATTCATACCATCATTGAACAGCTACATTTAAAAAAGAGGAAAATAATGTCGCGAGAAGGAATTTTCATTCAATAGAAAGGGGATAGACAGGCAGATAACACTTTTAAGCGTTTCTCCGTGGGGTCATACAATTTAAAGAGGTCGCCGTAGCAAAATCGATCCCAATCAGAACTCGACCCCGCGACTAACCAAACTATGTGTCTTACCCCTACTCAACCAGGAGAGCAGTGTTTCCAGTTGGCTAGGCCGTAGACAGAAGAAATAATGATAATATGAAACTAACACAGTATTTAAAAAAGGAGTATTGACAAAGAGTGCAACTTAACAATGCTTGTTGTAGGAACAAGTTCCTACAAGGAACACGCATTTCAAAAAAGCAAATTGAACCTACACTTGTGGGGTACGACAAAAACGAGCCGGCTTGAAGTTGAAGGGGTCAAAAAGAAATTGATTCAGTGATGGGAAGGAAAGGAACAGGAAAGAAATCCCCAATGGAAATCTGGTCGAAGATCACAAGTTGTGCAACTTCATTTTGAATCCTCCGGACATAGATTGCGCAATGTTGATTTAAAATGGCGATACCATAGCGACAGTTTAATATTACAGCTTCTGTACAACGCCCCTAGCCGTCACCGAGTGTTAAAAGCCAAAATTACCAACCCCAAACCAGGCAACCCTCTTACACCTGCAACGCAAAAACCAGAACCCAAAACATAAAAAATGACTTGTCAATCCACCAAGACAAGATGACCAAAGCCACAAAAGCGCACGTGCCCTAATTACCTTTGCTTGACCATAAAAAGCATTTTAGAGTTTAAAATGTCTGCAGTCCTTGGTTGCAGACATCAAATTAACTCACTCAAAAACTCATTCACTGCTGAATTCCCTCAGCGTCACTTTAATCTATTAATGCACTCATTAATTAATCCCTTCCTATAATAACCCATTCATTGTTTTGGCACAAATTCACCGATCAGTTTATAACAAGTAACCCCTAAAGTTAGCGCGTTTATTGAACTAGCAAATGAGAAACCAAAACCGCACGAACTTTTGGGGTTGCACGATACATTTACTCCTTAACAGTCACCACCAACTATTATACATTTTAAGTATAACATAAAATAGTGGCTGCCAACACCCGGTTATTCAGTGTGTGCTTAAGTTTATTTATTGATTCATCCTCACCTCAGTAATTTGATGGTTCTTGATCGATTGGTTGTAGTTGTTTCGATTCATGTCTTCGATTCGGTCAATCTCTAGAGGACTGCGAAATAAGGGAACAGTATTAAGGGGTTCCGATTTGCGTGGCCAGGGACCGCCGTTGTGATTTCGACGGCTGTGCCATCGCAGGGGGTAGCAAGAGGAGAATGATATTAAAAATATTAGTGGGCCAGACCCGATTCCGGTCTCTCAAGAGGTTACAAGAGAATACCAAGAGAGGACCCGTCTTCGTTGCGGAATGGGGGTAGTTTTAGGTACATGGGTTGCTCTCCCTGCCCTTGGGGTTCCAAGAGCACCAAGAATCTCTTCTACCCCCTTACACCTATTTATGCTCCCTTTAACTTAAGCTGACAGGATTTTTCAAAATTTTAAACGAAACTCAACATGAGCATCTCCCAGATAAAGTTTGTAAGGAGAGAGAGGAAAAAAAAAGGTTGAAGATGGGAGAGTGAAAACCTGTACTAGGTAGGGGCAAAGTCCATTTGCGGGTTGAGGTAGGGAGGGCACGCAATTCTCCAGCTGACACCTCTTGTGACGGCGTGGTAACAGGAAAGTTAGAACGTAATGAACATAGGTGATTTTTATTTAATAGCGCCCATCTGGCGACTACCTCCAAAAGCATAAGTCTCCGTAATTAAATGAATAAATGGTGAAGCCAAATGAACCTACTCTTGGGCACACACACGAACCATATTCATGCAATCCAATGAATCCATCACCGACATCTATAAATACATCACACGCAAGGATCTGTAATTCCCAACACCCCCTTCAATCTCTCCCTCCCAGACATCCATTCCTTACAAGCCTCACATTACACACTGTACGCAGATGACATTACCATTATCGCATAACCCTCGAAACGTACCCAAGCAGCTTTCGATCTACAATTCTACATCACGGTACTCAAACAGGTGCGGCAACAGAACCTTAAGAACCATCCAATCTCGCGTGCAAACCATCTTCAAGACACTATTCCAGTGGGCATCGAACCAGAAGAAAGGTCCATCCAACGGGTCTCCGTACCAAGGTTCCAAAGCGGTTACCATCCAAAACTAAACACATACACACCCGAACCAAGGCGACCCCCTACCGCGCTAATTGGCCTCACCTCATGGGGGTAGAGCTGGTTCTACTGACGGAAGTGAGATTATCGTCTTCTTCTTCATCGGAGCCAAACGGGTCCACGAGCTGTTTCCTTGTCATAAGGACCTGCTTCTCGCCGCTGCTCGTTGTGCTGGATAGGGAGCTCTGCCGAAAGAGCAACCAGTGTTCTGCATCACTTACACCATAATTCGCCATACGTACCGATTTATGTCAAAATGGCAGCGACTAATAATCGAAAGTGGGGCCTACCCTCCCTGGCTCCCTTGTTCTTGTTGTATGGGACGCCCCGATTCCCGTCTCTTACTGTAACACTCGAGTGTCATCAGCCGAAAAGACTGGCATAGGTAGTTACAAAAATTTCTCCCATCTACTACCCTGAAGAGCAGTACAATAACAATGCTCCAACACTATTTTGCATTTAACCCTCCCCCCCCATGATAAATCTACCTTAAACCTCCGGCACAGAGTGTGAGACTATGGACAGGCTTGTCTATTACTGCCATAGAGTTTACAATAAGTTTTTAATAACCTAACTTGTAATAACCAAACTATCTTGGACACTTTATTTTCATATAACCTTTCAGGAGGATATGCATTAGCCTGGAGATGAAATAAGTTTTGCACTTCTGAAACAGGCACCAACGATAATCCGAGATACTGCAGTATGTTGGTTCCCTTAAGTTCTTTAATGTTCATATGCAAGGTCTAAAGACCAAATTCTTCTCAACCTCACCGGACGTCTCCAAATTAGAAACCAACATTGCGACGTCAGTTCATGGTAGACCATGGCCATAATTCCCCCTCTCCTGTCCAGACACAGCTACACAAATACACACGTGACTCACGACTGAGTGTCTGATTTCTGACTTGGCAGACTTCTCCCTTGACGGCGAGAGGACTTTGGAGCCGATCTTGAAGATCTCGGACGTGATAGACTTGGACGAGGCGATCAAGCGCTCTTTAGTCGAAGAATGGTTCGATGCTGGTGAGTGACTCCTCTCGGAACTGCCCAGATCACCACTTTTGCGCTTACTCGCCGAAGATCTGCAGATGAGATTCCTCTTTTAGGAGAATTAGGACGAGGAATAATACAACCAACCAAACTATAGCCATCTTGAAATTCTTCAATCGGACATCCTTATAATAATGAGCAAACAGGTGTGAACACAAGAGAAAGACTCAAATTACGAACTTCGATCGACTGAAACGGGATTCCAAAAAAAAACAAAAAAAGGGGGAAATAAAGTGAAGACAAATCTTAGAAAACAAAGGAAATAGGGGCATCATTGCCCCCTCCCCCCATACGCAAAAAAAGAAAAGAAAAAGGGTTGCGTAAAGGAAGTGACGTGAAAATGTTCTATCAGACCTTAATTTTTTTCTACCCTCTCTTTTTTACATATGACTACACATACAGGTACTAAAGTGATGGTGGGGGTGACGATAAAAATGTGTGGAAGCTACAAAGGTAACTGCTCTGTTCGCAGCATTTAAGTGTTGTCAATGTTTGGTTTCAAGTTTAGTGTGGAAGGCAGAGAGCCCGATTAAACAGTGTACTAAGAAACGGGGAGCGTAAACCGCCTGACACTGCAGAGAACCGAGGAGACCCTAGGGCCTAGAGCAACTTACTTCTGTGATCCTTGACTTGATTCGGACGCGTGCCTGGCTCTCGCCTGGTCTCGAAACGCCTCATTCCTAACTCCCTTGTCGCTGCACCCGTCTAGGTGCGTGGATAGGCGCTTCTGGAGGTTGAGATTGTCGTCGTGGCCGCGCAGATTGAGGATATCTTCCTCTCCGGAGTGAGTGTCAAGGCGACCGATCGTGTAGGAAGACTCGTCCGCGGTGTTTCCTATCTGAGCCACCTCCAGTTCGTGACCTGACGGAAAAACGGAGGAATGGGTCTTGGCTGGAACATTGGCGTTTACGAAAGTGAGCGGAGGTCTTCGTAAGAGCGGTATAAGAAATTAAAGAAGAAAATATGTACTCTCTCAACAAGTCCCCTTAGCCACTGCCCTATACCCAGAAACATAGCAAGAACGAAAAAAAGTCCATTCTCATACAAACGAACTCGAAATTCGAGAACCCCCAGGGTCCTAAATTAAAGAAATATCGCCATAACACAAAAGCCTCAATATTCAAAGTAAACATATAAACGTATTAAAAATAGTAAAGAGCCCACAACGCCATGGGTTCAACGGGGAACGAACAAACAATGAAACGAATCCAAGGCAAAATCGCGAATGACATTGATTTTGAAGCAAATTTTATTCAATTGCAAAAACCAGAACAGGTGAACGAACGGAGCACTCCAAAGCCTGCAGAGGGGTGCATTCGTCCAAAAGAACACCGTCATACTCGAGTAGCGGGTGACAAAATAAAAGATGACACTACAAACTCGCTATCGGATCTGACCGACCCTAAATGCCGAAGGAGACAAGAATAAATCAGGCATGGCCGAGTCCGGAATCATAGGTTCTATCAACCCTTCGTTCGGCTCAAACATTAAGCTGAGGCTTTAAGCGGTGGGAATCGGTGTTAAAAACCGTACCAAAACAAACAACAGCAAAAAGCAAATAAAAACCGACGATCGATGAACGAGGGCATGGGGAAAAACTTGGGGTAAGCCGAGAAGGTTCGGACGATGAAAATCACCACTCAAAAGCGGACGACAGAGAACGATGGAACGAATGCAAGAAAAGTATAAAGAATTAAAGGGAAATGTAAAAAAACAAGAAAAATAAAGGGGGGGGGGAGGGTAGCCAAAACAAACGAATGAGGCATTTTCCAGCGCGAAAGCAGAACGCAGCCCCACTCTCGGAAAGTGGCCAATATACCTACTACGATTCTGATCAGCGGTAGTCATGGAAACGTGAGAGGACCCAATGGTCACGATACCTGAAGGGCGAAAATTCCTTTAGGATACACCTTTGCAAAAAGGGTCCCTTAGGGGAGCGGGCGATCTTCGATCCCACGAAGGGGCTAACAGTCGATAATTTATAATAATCGAGTGTTTTAAAAACTCATAATTAATTTTTGAAAAATAATGTACACAAGTGCGCGCCCAGGGGGTTAAATCAACAAATTTTACCTCCGATAAAAAAAACTCCAAATGAAGACCTGCGAACCCTCGCGTCCTGGCGCTAGAGGGGAGGGGGCTCCCAAGCAGGGGGAGGGGTGCCTCTAAATCGAAAAAAATCAACGGAGCCGCAGTGACCTAAGTATGGCGCCATTGAACGGACATAGAAAGACAAACTCAATAAAGGGAGAACGGCAAGTACCGCTGCAGTGTCACCATAGGTACACCTCACATCAACTTACCGGTGAAGTGCGCCCTGAGCTGGTAGAGGTAGGTCATTACGGCAAGCTTGTCCGGGACGGCGAGGACAACCATATCAGCGGGTTCGATCACACGCGAAATGCCCAACTTCTCGCCGGCTTCGAACGCCTTCCGGCAATTGCCCTTCACGTCCTGCGGGGACAGACTTTCATAGTCCCTGCGAGCGAAAAAGCAGCCCGTCATTCCAGGACGTACATCGTCGCACACATTTACGCACGAGAACAAAGAAACAGCCCCCTTCCCTCACAACACCCTACAGTAGCTCAAATCCCACTTGCCCTACAAACAATGTGAATCACTACTATTTTCGAGTGCCACCAATATCGGTAGTAATATGTTCTTGGTGGCGCCGTTTCGCCCCCCCCCCTTTCCAAGCATTTATAGGTGATGGAACAAGCCAATCGTTTTCAACCTTAATATTCTCATGAATATTCGGGGTTTTGGTCAATTACAATTAATTTTCTGTTCGCCCCCTCCCCACATCCCCCAAAACACGCCTTCATTGATAACGAGACTTCTTTACCCATCGATAAACTGAAGATAATACCCCTCGACTCATCCCGATGGAGTGCCTTTCTTAATTAAGGGCTCAACCACGCCCCTCCCCAATCTTACATGAACGACACACATCCAAACAAACTTTGTAAGGTTTCAGGTGTAGCATAGACAACCGTGCTGCAGCTGACATCTGAAGTACGAGTCCTCCGGGCACTTTCTTTAAAGATCTTCCCTGACAAAAGTTCAAGGCGGTATGATCTGGTTGTTTTTCGCTTTAAATTTAAAATAAGACGAAGAAACTCTGTAACTTTTTTTTAATAGAAGGGTTTGATGGCCTGGTCGGAACTACGGTGTGAAAAAGAACGAAGGAGAACAAAGGAAAAAAAAACTCAGACAAAGAGAGAACAGCAGAAAAAAAAAACACTCAAACGAACAGAATAGAGAATAAAAATCAAGATTCGAAACAAACTCCCCGACTGAATGTTGGGTCCGGAACAGCTCCATTTAAAGATCGCACCCACCCAGCCCCTCCCCGATAAGATCCAAGACTGCCTTTAAAAACCTCGAATTCAGACACTTACTCCGCCTCGAGGTGTACAGGGTGGACCTGAGTGTCCAAGTAGCCGTGAGCCTAAGTCCGCCGCCAGTATGTACGTACCTATTTCATTTCATGTACGCCTATTTAACTTAACGGAGGTTAATGGGCTCGTGGGAGTTTTAAGAGCGACGTTTGGGTGTCTTTAAACATACGCAGGTAAGAGCGCATACGATTGTATGTGGTTGAGCGTGAGCGGGGCTGGAACACAGATGAGCGCCGGGATGGGGGGCAGACAAGGCCATGAAGCACAATTCAGAATTTAATATATATATATATATATATATATATATATATATATATATATATATATATATATATATATATATATATATATATATATATATATATATATATATATATATATATATATATATATATATATATATATATATATATACATATATACATATATACATATATACATATATACATATATACATATATACATATATACATACATACATACATACATACATACATACATACATACATACATATATATATATATATATATATATATATACAGTGAGTGCAATAAACATCCGATATATGGTCAAAAGTTTATTTACCATAGTTACACAACAGCAAAGTAATGGAAAATTGAACATCTTATGTATTTTGTACTTTGAATACAAATTGGTATCATATTTCAAAAATAGTAAAACATTACTATGATTACGGCAAAAATATCAAAAGAACGTTTCAAAAAGTATCCGATACATCTATGACCTTTCGTCGCTAGTACAGCTTCCAACCGTTTGGGATATTTACTTATGAGGTTCTTACAAATATTTGTAGGTATCTTAACCGATTCTTTTTATAATCTGTAAGATTTCTTGGGTCCCTTTTCTGAATGTTTAGTTTTAATTCTCGCCACAGGTTCTCGATAGGATTTAGGTCTGGCGACTGACTTGGCCATCCCATAACCTTTATTTTCTTCTGCTGAAACCACGCTGCAGTGCCCTTGGCTGTATGTTTTGGATCGTTGTCCTGCTGGAATGTACACCCTCTTGGCAACTTCAAATCGTCTGCAGACTGTAAGAGATTATCATCCAGAATCCTGCGATACATCTGAGCATTCATTTTCCCTTCAATAATATGGAGTCTTCCAGGACATGCAGAAGAGAAGCAGCCCCATACCATTATGCTGCCTCCTCCAAACTTCACTGTTGGGATTGTATTTTCAGGATCATGCGCTAAATTTTTCTGCCTCCAAACGTGACTAACACTATTCCGCCCAAATAACTCAATCTTCGTCTCGTCAAACCATAGTACAGCGTCCCCAAAACTTCAGACGATTTCTGACATGAATTGGTTTCAACAAAGGTGTCTTTCTTGGTGTGCGAGAATGGAATCCCTCATTCCTAAGAACTGCTTTAATTGTATTTTTGCATACATTTCTCCCAGCTGCTTCCAAATCTTTCTTAAGTTCAGATCGAGTCACTCGAGGATTCTTCTTTACTTTAAGGACTATATGTTTAGCCGCACGGTTTGAAATTTTAGATGAACGCCCTGAACGTGGTAGACTTGCAGTGGACTAATATGACGTGAACCAGCGAATCGTGTTCTCTGCTCCTTTTTGAAAATTCTTTAGTCTTCGCCATATTAGAATTAAAGTGTTGAACGATGACCTACTACTCATGCAGCTCTCAAACACTGACTGAGGTCCGCTGTTTCACGTGGACGAAGTAGTTTATTTTTATAGAAAGTTCTACAGCATTCCTGTAGAACTTTTTTTTATCGCTTTAAAACTATTTTGTGGGTGTGTTGGATACTTTTTGAGGCGAATAATCTAACACTTTGGTTAGATTAACTTTTTTTATCGCTTTAAAACTATTTTGTGGGTGTGTTGGATACTTTTTGAGGCGATAATCTAACACTTTGGTCGATATAATATCAATGCTTTACTATTTGTGTATTCTAATACCGAATTTGTATTCAACGTACAAAATACACAAGATGTTAAATTTTCGATTACTTTGCTGTTGTGTAACTATGGTAAATAAACTTTTGACCATGTATCGGATATTTATTGCACATACGTTATATATATATATATATATATATATATATATATATATATATATATATATATATATATATATATATATATGAAAAGGTGCTTCCAAGTACTTTCGAACTTTATTCAGTTCATTCTCAAGGATAACTACATGAAAAAATAATATAATAAGGGTATATAGAAGCGAGTAAAAGATAAAGGACCGCCTATAAGACAAGAAATCACCAAGGAAGAAGTAGGAGAGGGATGTGTAAATTCACATTAAGATTTAGCTATAAGAGGTACCAAGGTGAAACCGAGAAGCAGGAAAGAGTCAAGAACAGAACCAAAAGGGTGAAAACGATTAATGGATAAGGTGATAGTCTAAAGAGGGAGATTAGGAGGTAACGTCGAGTGGGTCCTAGGGTCTTTGCTGGTTCCCTATTCTGTATTAGGTAATCAAGGGGTCACATTTACTATGTGATAAAATACATATGCGATCTAAGTTATCGGATTCATTATGGACTAAGATTATCTGCAGGATAATTTTTGATCGAGACCGAGAAATCAATCATTCTGTTTGAATTATTTCAGAAAATTTTCAACTAAGAGAGAGAATTGTGGACAGGATTATTCTGATTCGGAGGAGGATGCGAAAGAACAAAAACATTTAATCGCTACCAATTGAAGAAATCTACACAGAGGATATTGAATTTGACGACCATGACATGATTTCAACGGATATAGTCATGAATTGCTATTCATAAAATCACAGGACCCAATTTGTTTCTGCATACATATTATGCACAAAGTATTTGTGTGTATGTACAAGTCTTTTGTATTTTTTTATAAGATGAGTATAGAAAAAGATGAAAGATATGCATATACATATGTAGACAAAACGAAGGAAATAAAAGAGTATGGGTTTACCACTGATCTGCCCTCGTTTTGAGGCCTTTTATTTCTTAGTGAGGAACTATAGTCTACCTCGGGACTAGAACCTACGAATGGTAAGCGGCGTGATATCGACACGAATATGAACTCATTCCGGCGAATTACCACACCCAATGTGGCTTAACTTCGGTGTAAAAGAAAGCTGTGTTTCCACTCGGATAAAGCCGTGGTTCGAATGAAGTGAGACATGTATGTTAGTACATTGGACGATGCAAATTTATGGCCAAGTGTGCCAGCGTCGCTTGAAGGAGACGCACCGCCGTCAAATGACACTCAACGACCGCCCGCAGGTCCCAGTGGAGTCACTCGCTCCAGTCCGAGGCTCGTTTCCGGGAGTTAAGGAGAGGGGTGGTATAAAAGGGATAGGAAGTATAAAAGGAAGAGGAGTATAAAAGGGAGAGGAGTATAAAAGGGAGAGGAGTATAAAAGAGAGAGGGGAGTATATAGGGCAAGTGAAGTAGCAGGAGGTATGAAAAGGGGCGAGTGATAGGTAGGATGAGAACCAAAGGAGGGTACGAAAAAGGGCACCGACCCCGATGAGCACACTCAAATTTCCTTCTCTCCACATTCGACTCCCTTAACACATCACTCTTCCTCCCTTCCCTACTGAAAAAGGGCACGAACCACACACACACAAACACATCATTTGAATGAATGCAGACCCCGCCAAAATAAGGGTGGTACTGACAGGAGGTCGGGTCTGAAGTGGTGGATGACGGCGCAGAAAGCGAGGCCGCTTCGCCACGAAGTGGTCATGTTGGTGATTTTGATGCCCTCGTAGTTGCGGGTCACTGCTTGGCACCAGGAGAGGAGGTCGTGACCCGGCGTCAGGCCGCCGGGCAACGGACTAGGCATCTGCAAAAAAGGATGCACACCAACTGTCACCGGTGCAATTCTTAAACACAAAGGAGAAATTCGGCGATGGTGCAAGGAGAAGCGAAAAATATACTCAAATATTAAAAAGAAAATAAAATGTTTGAAATTCAAACTTATTCACATCGTAATAAAGAGCAATGATAAAAGATTGCACAAAACACTTGTAGAAGTATACGTTTCACGTTCTCAAATAGATACAAAAGAAAAAGAAATCTAAAATTATATTTAAAATTTTAACTAATTTATTTAATTTTAATATCTAACTGACGAGAAACCAAATTGAAACGATATATATATATATATATATATATATATATATATATATATATATATATATATATATGAGGAATTAAACCACATTCTCCGAAGAAAATTTAATTCAGAACAGTTTCGGTGTATCTCACACCCTTTTTCAACTGACACTGGATAGAAAATATAAGAAAAGTGCTTACAAACATAACACAGGGTCAGGTCGTGAAAGATCCCCTCTTTTTTCTCCCAATCCTCTACTTGTGGCTAATCAGGGGGGGGGGGGGGGTTAGGCCTAAACATATTGAAGGGCTGACATTTTACTATTTTGTTTATTTGCTTTCGTATTACAGGATTAAAAGAAAATTGGAGAAGGTCTTGGCTGTCACAGGGGCACCATCCGGGAGAGAGATCCCTCCTCTCCTTGTAAGACCTCGGGGGGGGGGAGAGGGCGAGAAGGACCTTGCACAGGGGCGAACTCGGGTTTAGTGCTTGGAAACGAGCCAAGGTTCGACTCCATGGAAAAAACTACCATCTGGGGATGGGTCACCTCAGGGATCAAATTCATCTCGGGGATGAGGGGGGAGGGTCCATATCCCCCCCCCCCCCGAAACATCACAGAACTCATTCGAGGTTCATTTTTCACCTAACGGCAAACCGGCATAGGTCGAGGAAGAGAGCGAGGGGAGGGGACGTACAGTGACCCCCTGTAGGTTCTTAACGCACGATTGCAGGAGGTTAGGGAGCAAGGACCGATGGACTTGCCCCCCCCTTCCTTGAGGGGGATGGCCCTATCGACGCGCCTCCACCGGGCACGGTCAATTTTGAGCCGCCTGCGTGCTTTCTTGGCAGTCCCTTGTGAAAGAAAAGGAGGGACTGCCGCTGGAAAGAGGGAGGCACCCAAGAGCGCCTCCAGAGAAGGGAGTGAGGGTGAGTCTTCTTAGTCTTTTTCTTATTTATATCTTTTTTAGGTGAGGATGGTGGGAAATTAACCCGCTTCTCTACACCACCGCAAGGAGCCCTTAGGCAGATACACAAGCCTCAACAAGATCCTTATCTGAAATGGAGAAGGTCTTGGCTATCAAAGGGGCACCAGCCTGGGGGGGAATGCCCCTCCACTCCTTATGCGTCCTCGAGGAGCCCGAGTCGGCTGAGGAGAAGCTTGCACAGGGGCGGAGTGTTCGGTGCTTGGCATCGAGCCCGGGTTCGATCCCGGGTTCGATCCCGTGGAAGATCCTGCCGTCCGGGACTGGGTCAACTCCAGGACCATGTCATCTATGCCCCCCTCCCAAGACATCACGGATCTCATACGAGGTTCCGTTTGTGTTGTCTATAGCCAGCGAACCGGCATCGGTTGAAGAAGAAAAGGGGAGGGGGCAGTTACGCTGACACCCTGTTAACTTGAGATACAAGACTGCAGGACGTTAGGGGGCAATGACCGACGGCCCCTGCAATCCTTTACCCCCCAAGGGGTTGGACATAATGAGCCGCTGCCACTGGTAGTGGTAGTGATCAATTTTGGGCCACTTGCTTCCTCTATTGGCATTCCCTGTGAAATTTAAGGAGGGACTGCCGGTGTAAAAGAGATGGAGTCGCCCATGGGTGCCCCCAGAGAATGGAGTGAAGGAAAGTCCAGCGCACCCGTAGGCCTAGTAGAGAAGTAAGATTCCTCTCTGCTACAAGAAGGTTGAGGGGTCCCTTAGGAAGCGAAAAGGAGGGGGACCTCCTTTTCTGGCGCAGAGCTGCCTGAGAGCGGTTCCGACGATAGGAGAGGTTTTGGGGTTTTTTTTAGTTATCCATGGCCTTAAGAAACATTTCACCATCTTTTGCCTGTGACGGCCAACACTGAACCCAACAGGTAAACGGCACTAGTGGGCGCCATTGAGTGGCTCCGGCCGCTATCACTGGTATACGCCTTCTCCGCAGCCAATAAGGAAAACCCGGAACAAATCATATACGTGGCGGGGTAAGCAGGTCGAAGATGACGGATCCAGCTTGGTGCCCTGCTTCTGAGCGGTTAGGGTCACCCCGCCCCTAATATCTTTTCGCGACCCACAACAAATAGCGCACCATCATATAGCGTTTGGCGGTGCGTGTTCAATTCAGAGAGGACAGAAAGCAACCTGGGGGAGGTCCATGGGAACAGTCGCGGGGCAATGGCACTCAATTTTAAACTCTCCTCGACCGTCTCCCATATTCTTTGCCAAACAGCCCGGAGAGCCTCCCCGTATTCCAGCCATTTAATCGGTGTGAGGAAGAACAAAACGGCGGTCTGGTTACCCAGTCCTCGCAGACTCTTTGGTGGCCTGATTACCCACAATTCTTACATGTCCAGGAACCCAGCATTTTTTTTTTTCTTTTAAGAGCTGATCTGGCGACTGCCTACTTGGGCATTAGTCGCCGTATTAAAACTGGCCTAGTTCTAGGCTACTTTAAAAGAAAATTAAAGAGAGAAAAAAAAAAACAACACCCCAAAAGGGGGAAAGGAAGCAAGCTGGTGCGTCGGGGAGAGGTCCCCCCGGCGCAGGAGCGTGCAACTAAAGGAGAAAAACAAACAAAAAACAAAACAAAAAAAACAACAACAAACAAACCTTGCTTAAATAATAGGGAGAAGGCCGGCCTCCCCCAAGAAGTCAACAAGTCCACAAGTCAATGTGCACGAATCTGTCCCGAGCACAAGGGACAGGCGGTAGCGACCCCGCCCATCCCGGTACTGGGACAGGTATCGTGCGCGAAGATCACCCAGACTGGGACATTCGACAAGAATGTGCCGAACAGTCTGGGGGACGACGCAGTCGTTGCAATAGGGCGCAGGCGAGCGCTCCATCAGATAGCGATGCGTCACACGAGTGTGTCCGATTCGGAGACGACAGAAAGCAACCTGAAGCCGCCGCGGCATTGGGGGATAGGTCCATGGGAACAGTCGCGGCGCAATGGCACGCAACTTTAAGTTCCCTTCGACCGTCTCCCATCTTCTTTGCCAAGCAGTCCGAAGAGCTGCCCGTATTCCTGCCATGTAGTCGGTGTGAGGAAGAGCGAAACGCTGGTCCGGTAGCAGAGTCCTCGCGGACTCTTTGGCGCCCTCATCGGTGCGCTCATTCCCCGCAATTCCTACATGTCCAGGAACCCAGCAGAAGATAATCTCGACATCCGCCCGGCTCGCCAAAACCATGACATCACAGATATCGCGAAGCAAGAGAAGCTGAGATTCCAATGCCTCGAGAGCACTCGGAGCGCTTTTTGAGTCGCTATAAATCCCAATCAGGTTTCCGAACGGGGCACGTCGAGTTATCTCCAGTACCGATGGGTGTATTGCAAACAGCTCAGCCGTGAAGACAATAACGCCGAACGCAATACTTCCGGCGCTATAGAAGCTCTGGGAGTAGAAGAGGCGTGGCGACAAATAGTCAAAGGTGGTACCCTAGAGGGTGGCGTCCTGGGCAGAACTTCAGGGTATGACTCGCGTCTTTCGGCGGCATAGGCACCGTCGAGACCAGCTGCGGATAAAGTGAGAGCTGTTGGCGACTGAGGCAGGCGCCGAGCTTGGGCGTACAGGCGAATAATGCAGTGTGCACGGCACAGAGCGAGTGGCATCTCCCCAGGATCGAGAAGTAGGCTCTCAATTGTGGAAGTAAGGAAGGCATCAGTCGCCAGGCGAAAGCCGGCGTGGTGGATCGAGTCCACGTTCTGCAATACACGCTCGGCTGGGGATGCATAAATCTCGCATCCGTAGTCGAGCTTCGAACGAACACAGGATCGATTACAAAGTAAGGCTAGCCCTATCAGAGCCCCAGGCGCTGAAAATCACGGAAAGAAGAATATACATGGAGCGGGTACAATAGACCTTAAGGGTGCGAAAATGAGTCGCCCAGGTGAGGCGTCGGTCAAAGACAAGACCAAGGAAACAGTCCGATTCTACCATTTGCAGGCGTACCATATTTATAAACAAATTAAGGTCAGGGTGGAGCCTGAGGAAAACCGAAGCCTGTGCGCTTCGGAAATAGCGAGAGACGTGATCAATGCCTGTTGGAGTCGACGCTGCGGAGCCTGAGTTGGCATCTGGCCCACATCAAAAGAGATCGAAAGGTCGTCCACGTAGAGCCTGGATAGAACATCTTCCGGCAGCACCGAGGTGATGCCGTTAACGCTCAGAGAAAAATGTAACACTGAGGGCATTTTCCTGCGGGAGACCCTCTTCCCGCTCCATTGGGCCGGAGAGGGGTCCCCACAACCTTACACGGAATTAACGATCTCGCAAAAAAATAGATATAAAGATTGGGAGACGTCTCCTCGCCCTTATCGTGTGGAGAGTCTACATGATATCGTATAGCCATGCGGTATCCTAGGCCTTCTCCAGATCGAAAAACACCGTGGCGTAGTGCTGTCTAAGAAGGAAGCCCTCGCAGACGGAATTTTCAAGTCGGAGGAGTATCCGATGTAGAGTGGAACTTGTAGAAGCCACACTGTGCAGAAAATAGATGGCCTCCGCCGTCCAGAAAAAAAGCTAATTCTAACATTTACCAATTTATCCATCAACTTGCACACGCAGGAGGTTAGAGAGATTGGTCGGAAACCGGCCTGGGTGATCTCTCCCCGGTTTACGAAAAGCGAGCATAGTAGCGATTCACCAGGAGTCTGGGAGGAAACCCTCTACCCAGATCCAGTTGAACAAATCTAACAGAAAAGCCATGCCTCATCACCCAGGTGTCGAAGCATGGCGTACGTGACTTCGTCAGAAACAGGGATGGTTCCCGCGCACGAATCGAGAGCGGAACGCAACTCATTCAGAGTAAACCTGTCGTTGAAGGCTTCTCCACATCTGGAGGTAAAGTCCATTCGGCGTCCTTCCACGACATCACGAGGCGCATTGGATGCTAGCAGAGCAGCATCCAGGCTAGAGAATGCAGAGAAAGCGGTCGCGAAGGATTCCGCCAGGGAGGCGGGGTCTAAGAATGCGGCCACATTCTCTTGGAGAACAAGGGGGTCCTGCGAGAACTTGCCCCGAATCCTTTTGACTCGCTTCAACACTTCTGCTAGAGAAGGCTTCGCGTTAAGTGATTACACGTATGCTGACCAAGAGAGCGGCGGGTGTGATTCGAAATATACTGGAACCTAGCCCTAGCTCGACGAAATTCAACGAAAGGGGGGGGGGGATGCCTTATAGCGCATGTAGGAATAAACGCTTCTATTTGAGGGTCGTCTCACATTCGGTTGACAACCATCGGAGCGGTCCGCGTGCAAAACACAAAACAGCCAAACGTTCTAGAAATACTAGCTTGGCCCACGGCAATGAGGTTGTCGGAGAACTCAACGCCCTTATCCAACGAACTAAATTCCTCGACTGGGACAGAGAATTATTCATTTCCTGAAATGTGGACCACCGCGCCCGCGCCAAGCACCACCAGGGCGGGCTCTCATGCGGCAACGGCACAGAAAATGATTTGAATTGAAAATTGATCACTACCATGGAGGTCATCGACTAACTCCCAACCAAATTTAGGCTGTTTATCCGGAAAATGAAGCGGTTCTCGGGCACTCATGCGTAAACTCATCCACATTTATGACACCATCTCCAGCTCATCGATCAGCTCGACAAGGACTAGACCCCAGGGGTTAATCGAGTAGTCTGTTCAGAGTAGGCGTCTACAGTTCAGATCTCCGAGCAAGAGAAACGACCTCGGCAACCGTGCCACGACGCGGCGGAAGACCCCGCGTCGAAGTTGGCTGACGGTGGAATGTACGCGGAAATTACAGTATATCTCCTATCCAGGTACATCTGCAGAGCTACTGCCTGAAAAGAGGTATCTAATAAGAAGAGAAGAACGGAGACATCATGCCGGGTGTAAATCGAGCATCCTCCTGTCCGGCCCCCGTGGGTGGAGTCGCAAAACGATTATATCCCAGGAGGGTGGGCACGGGGCACGCACCCAGCATGGTCTCCTGGAAAAAGATAGCTAACAGGGAACGGGACGAGACGAGCCACCGCAGCCCTTCCCAGTTGGCCCGGAGTCCACTCCAATTCCATTGAAGAAATATGTCCTCCAGGCCTGGTTCGGGGTAGATGCAGGGGTTCTCTTCGAAGAGAAGACCCTCACAGAAATGGCCGTATGCTTCCGGAAGGCATAACTCCGGGCGCTGTTGGCCGGACAATGCTCTGAAGGCGCTGTCGCCTTCGAGGACTTATCGGGGTAGGTTGGGCTCGTCATGCGAATCTTTTCTTCCATCCGCCTCGAAAACTTAGGCCACACCCAGCCTACCACTGGGTGTGGGCGAAAAAGCCGAAGTTCCTTTAGTGCTGAACTCCTTTCGGGGCATCTTTAGGAATCCCGGAAGATGGCCTCATGACCAACTTCAGGGGTGTTGCCTCCTGTGAGTCTAACGATTCGGTGAAGGCGCGCGGTTGTTTCGCCTTAGGGGAAACGGTCACGGTGGGGGAAGAAGGGTGAACCTTGGTTTTAGCGGAGGCTGGGTGTGAATCCTTTATGCTGCCAGCTCTATTAGGGAAGCGACCGTGGTGGGTAGAATTTGAAGAAGAGTTCCGAATGGGCGCGGAAACGACCGTGCTCGTAAGCCTGGAGGGGCAAGGAGCAGAGGGTGTCTTTCTTAACATTGAGGCATAAGACGTCCCAGGCAGACGGGCGCGCTAGGACCAAGTCCTTTGCCTCGCGAAATGAGAGACGATCTTGGGCTTGAACGGCCAGGATTTCCTTCTCATAAAGATAAGCACCCCACTGGGGTGCGGCTCTCGGTAATTGAGACACTTGGCCACACAGAATTTGGATTTATCGTGTGCGGCCTTGGAGCAACTTACACAGACTTCGGGTAACCCCAACTTTGCCTGTCTACAGGAGAGATTCGTATCACCGAAGCGGTGGCATTAGCAGCACCTCCGCGGCAGTGGCACGAATGCCTTCACGCGGTGGCGATACCAACCTCATGGGTATGAGAAGGTGTCAACGAAAGAGGTAGAGAAATGGGGAGTGTAAAGGTACGACAGGATGGTAGGGAAAAGATGAGGGAGAGTTGGTACAGGAGATGGAGATTAGGATATATCGAAGGAAAGGGGCTAAGCTGGTGCCCGAAAGGGCACCGAGTCCGTCAGCATGGCGGACAGAGAAACACATCGCCGTGGCCCTTACGGGGAGATTTGAGTTGATTTAGTATTGCTGTCATATGCTCGTCTGATGCATGGTGTGGATGGCAAGTGTCCAATTTAGAAGAAAGTTTAGAAATAAATGCAAACCAGTGATAAATGTCGCCTCATTAGATTCTCCCTGAAGGCCCAAAGTGAGGAAAACTGGTGTCCACTTACATGCTTGCTGGTGTTTAGATCCAGGGGCTGTAGCGCCCGGCGGTCCTGAAGCGTTCGTCGCCTCTCGCTTTTCTCTGAGTTCCTGTAGAGGAGAGGGGATTGATCATATTAACCATCTGAATTACTGAATGATTATTACTTTAAAAAATGAAGAAAAAACGAGTCAATTTCTACCAGAAATTCACTCAAGGAAAAGTTACCTAAAGAGAAAATGTGTAAAAGTTACATGACCCGAGAAGCCCAAAGAATAAATCCTACCATTACTTTTCGGGCTCAGGACTAGGAAAGAATGAGAGTTAGGTTTAGCTCTCGGACGGGTGGCGCCGATAGTTCTGCTCAAGACGCTACCCTGGAAGATACGACCTTCGAACGTTTGTTGCCATGCCACTCCTCTCAAAGCTTCTATAATACCGGGAGCATTGCTTTCGTAATTCTTGGAGCATACATCGTGTCACATTGGGCTCGTGTCAGTGTACACAAATGGCTCCAACTCGGAAAGAGTGGGTTTCTACGCTGTATCGCCCCTGTTTGAAGCCGGCGCTGTCATTCCGGGGCTGCCTCCGTATTCACACTGGAGGTGGTTGCAATAGACCGCTCGTTATGAAAGATTAGGCGCCGCGCCTAGTTCTGAGACCGTTTTTTTAAAATTATATAGCCTGGTTCGCACTATCCCCAATGCCACAGGAACTCCGTACGCGGTACCTGTCTCAGTAACGTGACGGCGTTGGTCGATGCTGTCTGTCTGTGGTGCATGGAACAAGCTCCTAAGTTACAAGTTGTTGTGTGGTGGAGTTTGGGGAGGAGGCGAGCCTCCATCTAAGTAATCAAGAAATTAAAGTAATTTAGTTTAAGGAAAAATTAAAATATTTTTTTAATCTGCCAGAAAAATACATTTGGCAAAGTAGTTTCCATAATGATGTGCAAATGTTCTGTTATCATTTAACTAAGAAAAGGATACCATGAGGAATTCATTCGAGTGTTCTGAATATATGATTTGATATCATTTTCCAACTCCTTCATATCAGAGCAAACTTTACCGTTTAGGGATGTTTGAATGACAAATAGATGGTAATCACATGAGGGAGGGCCCGGTGAAATGGACTGAAAGAGGCTGGCGTACTCCATTAAATTCACCTCTTTTGACCTGGGGGCCTGCTCGATCGCCGGAGGGAGGCAGGTTGGTAAGGCGGACATAACTCCAGCACCGGAGTAGGCATTTTCCTTTTTTCTTGTTTCTTTGTAAGATTTTGTTGAATTTTCGTTGTGGGTTTCTTCTTTCGTTGTTTTATTTTCTTGTTTTTATTTTAGTATAGGTTAATAAATGGGCTAAATTGGTTTCGACGAGTATGCCCTGAATTGCAGCCGCCAAATGAATATAGAGGGTAAGGTGGAACTTCCAAACCTAAGGCAATATTTTATTTCTTGGGTCGAACGTGTCGTGTTTAGGCGGACATTGCCGTGAATGGGGGAAAAAGAATACCATGGCGGTTGACCAGTGAAAGATTTTTATTTGTTGAGCTTTATTTAAACGTTGCAATTGTTGGACATATACATAGGTTAAATTAGATATTAAGCAATATTAACACGTTGTAAATGTTTTCCCACAGACACTTCATGTGGCACCCAAACACACCATTTTTGCTGCTTAAAAAAAAGACCTAGGCTTAGTAGCTTAGAGAAGACCTAGGATTTACTAGTTATTAAGCAGCTTGGAACAACTTAAAAAAAAACAATTCTTTTAAAAACTACATTGATTTCTTAACAACTAAATGCTGGTAGTTATTTCTTTACATGTCCTACTTTTGAAGTTTAATAAAATCATGAGTAATTTTGTGATCATAATGAAACTTTGAGAAGTTGGAAATAGTTATAAGTTATTTGTCTTAAAAGGGCTAATTGATTCATTTATTATTTTAGAAGTTATGCTAGTTTTAGTAAATCGGTCATTTTTTGCTAAAACGGAAAGCGTAAAAAAAGTTTTGTTAAAAAGCGATTTCTGGAATGCTCGATTCTTAGCAAATATTTCGCGAAAACTGTGAAATAACAAATTTAATAGCATCATAGTTATTCGTAGACTATAAAAGGAGAAATTCTTTCGTGCAAAGATCATTATTAAGAATTTTTTAAAACTGAAAACATGGAAGCTCTTGCAAATGATTAGACGAAAAAAAAATTGTTGAAACATTCTTCAGAGCAACTGTTCAGTGGTTTCAACAAAACGACGGATGAGACGTGAAGGAGCTCAAGAAGTACCATCATGACGAGCGCTATGCAGACTAATTAAAAAAATTCAAGACACCGGTAGTGTACAAGATGGAAGAAAAGGGCGTTTGGGTAGAAAAGGCGTAGAACATAAAATTGAAGAGTTGCGTCAAAACGTCGAACGGTCACCGCAGAAATCATTGAAAAAGTGGGATTGTCAAAAAGTGCAACATACAATGTAATGAAGAAAAAACTGGAACTTAAGCCATACAAGATTCAGGTTGTGAAAAAATTAGAAGACAGCGATTTCGCGAAAAGAAAATCGTATGCAGAAGAATTTAGACGAAAATTGGGGGAAGTTGATGTACTGACCGTGATAATTAATGTCTGACAGAGCGCACTTTGATCTCAGCGGATACAATAATAAGCAGAACAACATAATATGAACGGATTACAGCCCAGAAGCTAATACACCAGAAAGAGCTGAAACCGGCAAAAAGTACTATGTGTTGTGCGATAACACCTCAGAATATTATTGTGCCGTATTTTTATGAGAATGAAAATGGAAATTCAGTCACTGTGAATGGCGAAAGATATCGATACATGGTTGAAAAATATTTTTTACCGAACTTTCGAAGGTTTTGAAATAGACGACAACTGTTTTTCCAGCAAGATTGTGCAACAATGCAGTTGTTAAGACAAAACTTCAGAAAAAAATAACTTCTCGAAACAGTGAATTTAAGTGGCATCCAAGATCCCCCCGATCTAACACCTTTTGATTTTTTTAGGTGGATATTTAAATGATCGCGTTTACTGTAATAATCCTAGAAGTATCCAACAACGAAAAAATAATATCTAACACCTTTTGATTTTTTTAGGTGGATATTTAAATGATCGCGTTTACTGTAATAATCCTAGAAGTATCCAACAACGAAAAAATAATATAGCTGAAGAAATTAATAACATCGATGAAGAACTTTTGAAAAAGTGATGAAAGCAACTTCGTCACGAGTAAATGAATGTTATGAGAAGAATGGTCAGCATTT
Source organism: Ceratothoa steindachneri (assembly GCA_963969495.1). Lineage (NCBI taxonomy): Eukaryota > Metazoa > Arthropoda > Malacostraca > Isopoda > Cymothoidae > Ceratothoa > Ceratothoa steindachneri. Next base: position 154,327,078 of record OZ018321.1, on the reverse strand, counting down.
GAAAAGGAAAATCTTCAAATAAATTAATTATTTTAATTATGCACAAACTGATTATTAGTCTTAGTTTTTTGTTAATTTTAAGCAAATTAAATTAGTTAAAATAAAATTGGCTTTAAAAGTCGATAAATATCCGAAAGTTCAGGGAAATTTGTTAAAAATTAATGCTTCACTAAAACTGGCATAACCTCTACAACAATAAATGAATCAATTAGTTCTTTTAGGACCAAAGACTTACAACTTGTACCAACAATATCTGAAAGTTTCATTATGATCATAAAATTATTATTAATTTGATTAAATTTCAAAAGTAGGACATGTAAAAAAAAAAACCTGTATTTAAACTTTAAATTAATTGATTGCAGGCCTGGGTCAATAAGATAAAGCCTCCCCTTTGTTGATTTGAGTTCTCATCGTTTATGATGTATTAATTATTATTTTAAAATATACTTTTGGTGTTTGTTTTTCTTTATTTTTTTTCAGTGGTCATGTCATCGTCGGGGGCCGCTAGGACTCTTCATAAAAAAAATTGTTTCTGTTCCACAATGGAGGAGAGTCAACTGGTCGAGACAGGATGATTAAACAAATGAACTGATCGATCGGAATACGCAGGTAATTATCGATGGGTCGAGCGACTACGAGCTTAAATGGTCGACCCTCTAAAAGTGGGTGCCTGTAAGGACTGGACTGTAAGCTTGCGTCTGTGCCAACGTGGAGCGAAATCACGCCGCGACCCCTTCCTATACTGCTACCCCCCCCCCCCAACCTCGAGGGCCACAAGTCGGATTTTAAGGTGTATTTCAGACGCACGAGTACTCCATAAGAAGTTGCAAAGCGGCACACGTAAGCCAAGTCACCACTTAATGATACCTGGGAGACAAAAGAAAAATGGGCTGAGGTGGCAAGGGCGAAAAATCCTCGGCGAGCCTTCAGTGAAAGCCTAAGGCACTCGGATGGAGGTCATGGGGCCGTGTCCTCGTCGGTAGACGAGAGACGAAAGCTAAAATTACCTTTAAAAGGGAGTCAATGTTTAAATATACCCGACACGGCGCTAGGGACGGACCGAAGACCTAACCCTACTCAAAGGGTTAAAATAGACAAACAAAGCTTTGATAAAACCGTGCATCAATTGCAAAACACATCCCGGGTCCCGCCATCTGTATCTCATGTTGATTAAGTTAAGTAGGCCGGGTAGTTCGAATCATGACCCATTATTATTCCCGTCCCTATTCCCTCTTTCTTTCTCTCCTCCGATCATCTCCTGTTTCCTTTCCTCCCCATTCCCCAATCACCCCCCCCCCCAAAAAAAAAATAAAATCTGCCACTCTTGCGGCCCCACCCAAATTGGTATTCAGGAATCGAAGCCTTGCGCCAATCGAGGTTCGAGAGAAGAATAAACAATGGAGTGGCGGGAGGAAATAGAGAAAGCGGGTGGAGTAAGGAGAGGAAATGGATGAAAGTGCCTCACCTGCGATCGTCTCCCGTACATCACGAATATCACGCTTCTGCGCCATTTACTACAAGGCGACCTATAGGCGGGAGTGACCCAGCGCGTACACCTTCGCAACAAACACACGCTTGAGATGTTGACACAAACACTGAATCCAAATGGCCGAGGGTGGCTCTCGAGGTCATCCCCCAAACCCTTCCAAAAAGATGATGCGGCAGAAATAACACAAAAATTTACTTTCGGTTCCTCCACCATCAAATGGCGGTTGAGAAAATATGTTCCTTTACCATGGGACTTTCCTACAACCTACAAAATGTGATTGGAAGTTGCTTTTTTTTTTGCCTGCGGCTGCCAGCAAGAGCATACCCACCAATTTTAGAAATTATTCCCTTTTATTCTTTTAGACTAAAAAAATTCAAAACAATTTAAACCCACAAAAAAAAACCCGCAAAAACAAAAGGAAAATGCACGATAAGGTGCCGGAGAGCTGCCCGAGCATACACCCAACACTCCCAAACTAAATACTCTGGGGAGGGTCTTTATTATTTATTATCCAATTCCGCACGTGTCCCCCCCCCCCTCCCTCCGGTCTTTGCGGCCGAGAGTCTGAGTCACCGCGGAGGATCTCAGTGACCATCACAGGAAGATAAAACAATAAATGACTGATATAATAATAAATTAAACAAAATTATAACAAAGTTAGTACAACGAGGTTATCAAGCTGCCATAAGCGAAAGGAAGAAAATGAATGTGTCAGAACAGACACAATCTTCCTAACAGCGATTTTCCTACGTAAGGAGAATGGCCCTGTTTTGATACAAAGGAGATGGAGAAACAGGAAAATTAGTGAGGCTGAGAAGGGAGTCAGTCCACTGCAATGGCAACACAACTTTGTTGTCTAAAATTCTTTAGCTTATTTAGGACACTTGTTGTTCTGAATACAAAAATCACTGGTTTTGTTCAATCGGGTCAAGAATTTTTAGTCGCGTGCGCCTCTACCTCTCACTATGTCAATTGGTCGGTCGGTCCCTGATTTGCTTCTTTTTTTTTGTAATAACATCATAACTATTCGGCCGATTCTAACAAAATTTGAAAACATTATGTTGTTTTACACTCTCTTTCGAATGCTATAATTGCCAAGGTCATCCCAAGTTAGCCCGGGAATTATTTTGTTTTGGCAATAACATCATAACTATTCGGCTGATTATAGCGAAATTTGAAACCCCTATGCTGTTTTACATTCTCTTTCGAATGATATAATTGCCAAAGTCCCCCCAAGGTTAGCCCTGGAATTATTTTGTTTTGGCAATAACATCATAACTATTCGGTCGATACTCTGCTAGTCTAGATTATAATATGCTATACTCTGCTAGTCTAGATTATAATATGCTATACTCTGCTAGTCTAGACTATAATATGCTATACTCTGCTATGCTGTGGTGGAACGAATGAGAGTGATTGATTGTAGGGCCATTCTCCCACACCTTTTTCAATACCCTCTTTTTCCCTCCCTCTATAAGAATGTGTGATATATATATATATATATATATATATATATATATATATATATATATATATATATATATAGAGAGAGAGAGAGAGAGATATATATATATATATATATATATATATATATATATATATATATATATATATATATATATATATATATATATATATATTCTGGATATTAAGTTTTGTCTAAAATGTTTTTTTCTCTTCCTCAGCAAATTATTTGTTTGTTATTTTGCGAAAAGCCACTCTTATAGGATTAGAGTTATATTATATAACCTTATTGTAGATCCCGTTTGAAAGGGGGGCTTTTATAGCCTCGAAAGCGTGACCGTATCGCTGTATAAAATACCGAGCTCGGAGTCGCCAGCTTGTTTTGGTAAGAGCGAGTCAACTATTGTGCCCACTCGAGTGGCAGCCGGCAGGACTTTTCTCCACGGGGTAGCACGTGAGGTCTTTCTTTTTTTTGAATTCCAGTGTGGTTGTTAGGCCTCCTTAGTGCGATTTCGTATTATTTTGTTTGCTAAGTTATCTCTTTGATTGTAGATATTGCGAGGTAGTATTGGCACATAGGAATGATTTTTATTTGATTGTGTATATTTCGCAACTGTAAATTTATTTACCCATATCTCTTGTAAATATTTTTGTAATTTTTTTGTGAATACAGGACTGTATATCCAATCGTTTCATTCTCTCTCGGGTTTTCACGTCCAATTTAGTCTAGGAAGCGGGTTGGATCGATTGGGAATTTAGTGTAGATTCGTGGCCCGCTACAATGCTACTATAGGCTAGGCTATACTATGCTAAGCTATGCTAAGATATAATGTACAAGAGTGATATACTATGTTAATTTATGCTATAAAATGCTATGCTAGGATAGCATAGAGTATGTTAGGCTAGACAATACTAAGCACAGAAAGCACGGGTACTTGTGAACCCGACTGTTTTGGTAATAACATCATAACTATTCGGTCGATACTCTGCTAGTCTAGATTATAATATGCTATACTCTGCTAGTCTAGATTATAATATGCTATACTCTGCTAGTCTAGACTATAATATGCTATACTCTGCTATGCTGTGGTGGAACGAATGAGAGTGATTGATTGTAGGGCCATTCTCCCACACCTTTTTCAATACCCTCTTTTTCCCTCCCTCTATAAGAATGTGTGATATATATATATATATATATATATATATATATATATATATATATATATATATATATATATATATATATAGATATATATATATATATATATATATATATATATATATATATATATATATATATATATTCTGGATATTAAGTTTTGTCTAAAATGTTTTTTTCTCTTCCTCAGCAAATTATTTGTTTGTTATTTTGCGAAAAGCCACTCTTATAGGATTAGAGTTATATTATATAACCTTATTGTAGATCCCGTTTGAAAGGGGGGCTTTTATAGCCTCGAAAGCGTGACCGTATCGCTGTATAAAATACCGAGCTCGGAGGCGCCAGCTTGTTTTGGTAAGAGCGAGTCAACTATTGTGCCCACTCGAGTGGCAGCCGGCAGGACTTTTCTCCACGGGGTAGCACGTGAGGTCTTTCTTTTTTGTTGAATTCCAGTGTGGTTGTTAGGCCTCCTTAGTGCGATTTCATATTATTTTGTTTGCTAAGTTATCTCTTTGATTGTAGATATTGCGAGGTAGTATTGGCACATAGGAATGATTTTTATTTGATTGTGTATATTTCGCAACTGTAAATTTATTTACCCATATCTCTTGTAAATATTTTTGTAATTTTTTTGTGAATACAGGACTGTATATCCAATCGTTTCATTCTCTCTCGGGTTTTCACGTCCAATTTAGTCTAGGAAGCGGGTTGGATCGATTGGGAATTTAGTGTAGATTCGTGGCCCGCTACAATGCTACTATAGGCTAGGCTATACTATGCTAAGCTATGCTAAGATATAATGTACAAGAGTGATATACTATGTTAATTTATGCTATAAAATGCTATGCTAGGATAGCATAGAGTATGTTAGGCTAGACAATACTAAGCACAGAAAGCACGGGTACTTGTGAACCCGACTGTTTTGGTAATAACATCATAACTATTCGGTCGATACTCTGCTAGTCTAGATTATAATATGCTATACTCTGCTAGTCTAGATTATAATATGCTATACTCTGCTAGTCTAGACTATAATATGCTATACTCTGCTATGCTGTGGTGGAACGAATGAGAGTGATTGATTGTAGGGCCATTCTCCCACACCTTTTTCAATACCCTCTTTTTCCCTCCCTCTATAAGAATGTGTGATATATATATATATATATATATATATATATATATATATATATATATATATATATATATATATATATATATATATATATATATATATTCTGGATATTAAGTTTTGTCTAAAATGTTTTTTTCTCTTCCTCAGCAAATTATTTGTTTGTTATTTTGCGAAAAGCCACTCTTATAGGATTAGAGTTATATTATATAACCTTATTGTAGATCCCGTTTGAAAGGGGGGCTTTTATAGCCTCGAAAGCGTGACCGTATCGCTGTATAAAATACCGAGCTCGGAGGCGCCAGCTTGTTTTGGTAAGAGCGAGTCAACTATTGTGCCCACTCGAGTGGCAGCCGGCAGGACTTTTCTCCACGGGGTAGCACGTGAGGTCTTTCTTTTTTGTTGAATTCCAGTGTGGTTGTTAGGCCTCCTTAGTGCGATTTCATATTATTTTGTTTGCTAAGTTATCTCTTTGATTGTAGATATTGCGAGGTAGTATTGGCACATAGGAATGATTTTTATTTGATTGTGTATATTTCGCAACTGTAAATTTATTTACCCATATCTCTTGTAAATATTTTTGTAATTTTTTTGTGAATACAGGACTGTATATCCAATCGTTTCATTCTCTCTCGGGTTTTCACGTCCAATTTAGTCTAGGAAGCGGGTTGGATCGATTGGGAATTTAGTGTAGATTCGTGGCCCGCTACAATGCTACTATAGGCTAGGCTATACTATGCTAAGCTATGCTAAGATATAATGTACAAGAGTGATATACTATGTTAATTTATGCTATAAAATGCTATGCTAGGATAGCATAGAGTATGTTAGGCTAGACAATACTAAGCACAGAAAGCACGGGTACTTGTGAACCCGACTGTTGGGACAACAGTCGGGTTCACAAGTACCCGTGCTTTCTGTGCATGAGGGATAGTAGGGACCGAGCTGAGTATTACACGAATAAGAACTGGCCTGTACGGGAGGAATTGGTGCCTTGCAAAGAATGGAACCTCATAAATAACCCTCTGGTGGACAGAGACAGGATACTCTTCCCACCGTTGCACATCAAGATCGGCTTGATCAAACAGTTTACCAAAGCTCTGGACGAGGATGGTGGCTGCTTCACCTGTACGACGTTTTCCAGGATTGACCATGGAGAAGTTGAAAGCTGGATTCTTTTACTGTCCTCAATTCCGTCAGCTCACCAGATACAGAATTATTAAAACTCAATGAACGAAGTAGAACCGGAGGTGTGGGAGGCTTTTGTTCTAGTCGTCAGGAACTTTCTTGGCAACAGGAAGGCCATAAACTACACAGAAGCAACATGAGCATCAAAATGCATTACTTATTCTCACATATGGATCCGTTTCCTGAGAATCTGGCATCAATGAGCGATGAACAGGAGTAGAATCTATCAGGACATGAAAGAGATGGAGACCAGGTATCAGGAACTCTGGGATGCAGTCATGATGGCTGATTACTGTTGGACTCGGAAGCATCCTAGTGGTTCAAAGAAACGGAAGTTCATGCCCTAATTCTGAACATTGATGAACTAATATCCAATGTATATGTATTTACCCTTATCAATGTCTACTATTTAATTTACATTAATCAATTTTTAAAACATTTAATTAATAAATTGTGTTAGATAACGATGTTTGTTATCTTACAAACGTATTTCTGATGAAAAATATTAACAAAAATCAACCGGAAATAATGTAATCAATTTAGTTATAAGATCAGTTTTTTAAATAATCCAGTTAGCACAAAAACCTGACCTGATAAGAGGATGGATATCATTTCATGATTGAGCGAAGCAAAATTGTCCAAATAAAATTGGCCAAAGAAACTCGAAACCTGTGCGCTTCGGCATAGAGAGAGACGCGGTTCAATGCCTGTTGGAGTCGACATCTGGGCCGTGCCAAAAGAGATCGAAAGATCGTCCACGTAGAGCGTAGCGAGAACATCTCCCGGTGCAACCGAAGTGATGCCGTTGATGCTCAGGACAAAGAGTGTGACACTGAGGACACTTCCCTGCGGGACACCCTCTTCCTGCTCCTTTGGGCCGGAGAGGGCTCTTCCTACCCGTATGCAGAATCGACGACCTGGCAAAAATTCAGATATAAACATTGGGAGGCGTCCGCGTCCCGTCGCCACCATCGAGTGGAGAGTCTCCACGATACTGTATCGCCATGCGGTATCATAGAGCTTCTCCAGATCGAAAAACACCGTGGTGTAATGCTGTCTACGAAGGAAGGCCTCCCAGAGGGCATTTTCCAGTCGGCGCAGAGCATCCGACGTAGAGTGGAACTTGGGAAAGCCGCCCTGTGTAGAAGACAGATGGCCTCCGCTGTCCAGGAAAAAGGCTAATCTAACATTTACCAATTTCTCCATCAACTTGCACACGCAAGAGGATAGAGATATTGGGCGGAAACCGGCCGGAGGAGAGTGATCTCACCCCGGTTTGCGAAAGGCGAACGCAAAAGCGATTGGCCAGGAATCTGAGAGAAGACCCTCCACCCAGATCCTGTTGAACAAATCTAACAGAAAGGCCATGCCTCGCTCACCCAGGTGTTGAAGCATAGCGTACGGAAAATAGTCGGGACCATGGGCGGTTTCAGCGCACGAAGCAAGAGCGGAACGCAACTCACTCACAGTAAACTTGTCGTTGAAGGGTTCTCCGCCTCTGGAGGTAAAGTCCAGCCGGCTGCCTTCCGCAACATCATAACGTGCATTGAATCTGGCGGAGCAGAATCCCGGCTAGAGAATGCGGAGAAAGCGGTCGCGAAGGATTCCGCCAAAGACGAGGGGTCCGAGATTGCGGTCCCATTCTAATGGAGAACGGGAGGGGTATTTTTTGAGGGCGGGGGGGGATTCTTTAGAGCCCATCTGGCGACTGCCCACTTGGGCATAAGTCGCCGGAAATACGACAGCCTAGAACTAGGCTACTTTAAAATAAAAATATGAAAAAATAACAATGATAAATATTGGAAAAACTTAACAATTAGGAATCAATCTCCGGCATTAGGGGAAGGTCCCCATCACCCCAGTGCATGAGCGTGCAACCTACAAAGAGAACAAACAAAAAAACAAAAACAAAAATAGAACCTACTTAAATAAAGGGGAGAAGCCCGGCCTCCCCCAAAAGTCAACAAGTCAATGTGCACGAACTCGTCCCAAGCACAAGGGACAGGCGGTAGCGACCCCGCCCATCCCCGTACTGGGACAGGTACCGTGCGCGAAGATAACCCAGACTGGGACATTCGACAAGAATGTGCAGAATAGTCTGAGGGACGACGCAGGCGTCGCAATAGGACGCAGGCGTCGCAATAGGGCGCAGGCGAGCGCTCCATCAAATAGCGATGCGTCACACGAGTGTGTCCGATTCGGAGACGACAGAAAGCGACCTGAAGCCGTCGCGGCATTGGGGGATAGACCATGGGAATAGTGGCGGTGCAATGGCACGCAACTTTAGGTTCCCTTCGACCGTCTCCCATCGTCTTTGCCAAGCAGTCCGAAGAGCTGCCCGTATTCCTGCCATGTAGTCGGTGTCCTCGCGGACACTTTGACGCCCTCATCGGCGCGCTCATTCTCCGCAATTCCAACATGTCCAGGAACCCAGCAAAAGATAATCTCGACATCCGCCCGGCTCGCCAAAACCGTGGCGTCACGGATATCGCAAACCAGGGGATGCGGAGATTCCAATGCCCCGAGAGCAATCAGGGCGCTTTGTGAGTTGCTATAGATCACAATCCGGTCTCCGAACCGGGCACGTCGCGTAATCTCCCGTACCGAGTGGTGTATTTTCCAGCCCTAAACCCAAAGGGCTTAGAGTATGACTGGCGTCGCTCGGCGGCATAGACACCGTCGAACGGGAGACGGGGGTACTGCGAGAACTTGCCCCGAATCCTTTTGACTCGCTTCCACACCTCTGCCAGAGGGGTCTTACCGTTAAGTGAAGACACGTATGCCCGCCAAGATGGAGATGGGGGGCGGGCGTGCTTTGAAATACACCGGAACCTAGCCATAGCCCGACGAAATTCACCGACAGTGAAATCGTTCGGGCGGCGCTTATGGCGTATGTAGGCATAACGCTTCTGTTTGAGGGCCGTCTCACACTCGGCCGACCACCATGGGCGTGGTCGGCCTGCAAAACGGCCAGACGGTCTGGGAATAGTAGTCAGGCCCGCGGCGATGAGGTTGACGGAGAAGAACTCAACGGCCACATCTACCGACCTTAACTCCTCGACTGAGATAGAGAATTCAGTCATTTCCTGAAATGCAGGCCACTGCGCCAAGCACCACCGAGGTGGGCTCTCAGGCGACAGCTGCACTGAAAATGATATTTTAATGGGAAAGTGATCACTACCATAGAGGTCATAGAACAGCCCCCAATCAAAATCAGGCTGTGCATCCGAAGAGCACAAAGATAGATCAAGGCGAGAAAAAGAAGCGGTTCTCGGACCGTGATGCGTAAACTCATCCACATTTAGGACACCTAACTCAAGATCTTCGATCAGATCGGAAGGGACTTGCCCCTGAGATTTATCGAGTAATCTCCCCAGAGAGGATGCCTGCCGTCCAGATCTCCAAGCAAGAGAAAGGGCCTCGGCAACCGTGCCACGACGCGGTGGAAGTTCCCCGCGTCGAAGTCAGCTGACGGTGGAATGTACGCAAAAATGATAGTATACCTCGTATCCAGGTGCAGCTGCACAGCCACTGCCTGAAAGGAGGTATCTAAAGAGAAAGGAAGAACGGAGACATCATGCCGGGTGTAAACGGCACATCCCCAAGCCCGGGCATCTCGTGGTGGTGGGGTCGCAAGACCCTTATACCCCGGGAGGGAGGGCAGGGGGCACGCGCCTAGCATGGTCTCCAGCAGAATAATAGGTAACAGGGAACGGGACGAGACGAGCCTCCGCAGCTCCTCCCAGTTGGCCCGGAGTCCACGGCAATTCCATTGAAAGAATATGCCCTCCAGGCCTAGCTCGGAGACGCGGGGGCCCTCTTCGAACCGAAGACCCTCACAGGAATGGACGTACGCTTCCCGGAGGAAGAACCTCACGCGCTGTTGGCCGGACAAAGCGCGGAAGGCGTTGTCGCATTCGATGACTTATTGGGGAAGGTTGGGCTCACCATGCGAGTCTTTTCCTCCCTCCCCCTCGAAACCTTAGGCGGGCGTTGCGGCTTCGGGGGTGGGGGGAGGCCCCTCTTTTCGAGGAACCACAGTCTCCGAGCCACTCAGCCACCACTGAGCGTGGCCGAAGGAGCCGAAGCTCCTTTCTTGCTGTCCTCCTTTCGGGGGACATCTTTAGGAACCCCGGAAGATAGCCTAGCGACCCATTTCAGGGGTGTTGCCTCCTGTGAGTCTAACGACTCGGTGTAGGCGTGTGGCCACACAATTGGCCACACACGATTTACTTATCGTGTGCGGCCTTGGAGGAATTTAAACAGACTTCGGGTGACCCCGACTTTGCACGTCTACATGAACGATTTGTATGGCCGAGCGGTGACAGTAATAGCACCGCCGCGGCAGTGGCACGAATGCCTTTACGCGGTAGCGGTACCAACCGGCACGACCCGACTCAGTGAGCTTGTCACAGTCGAATGTGACAGAAAGTGTAGGGGTGGGTCTCTAGGCCCCTCCATCTTTTCTCATCACACGTTCGACCTTGACCGCCCCATGGTCGGCCATCTCCAAGGTGATGTCCTCTATGGAGTAGTCAACGAGTTCCCTCGCATAAACTACTCCTTTCACAAAGATTATGGTAGAGTGCGGCGTCACACTCACCGGGGTGCCATTAAGTGTCCGAAGAGCACTTATCTTGGCCGCCTCGGAGGGATCCGGCAGAAGGCCACCGTCGGAGAAACGGGTCACCTTCGGCTCTCTACCAATTACACTAGCTAATGCTCTCCTCTGATGGATTATGTTGCCCTTGGCCAACATGCTGCCATCAGTAGAGCGAATAACGAGGAAGCGTTTGAAGCCAGCCGGCTTGAAAACACCAGGTAACCTCTGAATGAGGGGCCCCGATGTTATCGATGCTTCGCCCTGCGCTCTTTTCGTCTTAGTCATAGTCGGGGGCTCCGCACCCGGGGGGGCAGAGGGGCCGGATGTGCAGATCTTGGTTTGGTCGCTTACCGAAGTGGCAGCAGACCCATCCGTCCCCGCAGCCCTCTCGGATCGAGAGGAGCCCCGAGTCTTTTTAGTCTTTTTCTTATTTTTTTTTCTTTTTAGGAGAAGAGGGCGGGGAATGAAGCCGCTTCTCCCCTCCGCCGGCAGTAGCCCCCAGGCCAGATGGACCGGCCTCAGCCAGGTCCTTCTCCGAGATGGAGAAGGTCCTGGTAGTCGCAGGGGCACCGGTTGGAGGAGATCCCTCCCCTCCTTGTAGTGCCTTGGAAACCCAGGCCGTTTGAGGAGGACCTTGCATAGGGGCGGATTCGGGTTCGGTGCTTGGCGCCGAGCCCAGATCCCTTCCCATGGAAGGCCCTACCGTCTGAGGCTAGGTTGCCTCAAGGACCATGTCTATCTCAGGAGGGGCCTCCAGTTGGCCATCCCCTCCCAGGACATCGTAGGTCCCGTTGGCAGCGTCACCAGTCATGTGTGGGGAGGCACAGGCCTTGAACCCCGCAAGGTTTAATATTCTGGCCTGCAGGTCTTTTGAGGGAAGCGACCTAAGTGGCCTGGCTTCCCTCTCCCCCCCTAAGGGGGTTTGCCCTACCGAGCCGCTTCACTGTGGAGCGGTCGGCTATGAGCTGCCTGCTGGCTTTCTTGGTAGTCTCCTTGGAAAGAAAAGGGGGGACTGCCGCTGGAAAAAGGGAGGTTCCCGAAAGTACCTCCAGAGAAGGGGCTGAGGGGGAGTCCCCTACAGCCGTAGGCGAAGGGGAGGAGTAAGCCTCCTCTCCGGTTAGAGAAATATGGAGGGTCCCCTGTGCAAGCACAGGGATGAGGGACCTCCATTTTTTTTCTGTGGAGCTGCCCGAGGGCGTCTCCGTCGATGGTACAGGGGGAATTAATGGGATTTTTTTGTTTGACTCATCATTGAGCATGGTGACCCTCTTTTTATTACGGGATGCAATAGCTCATCACCCCTCGCAGTAGCCCGCACTGCAAGGGGTGCGTACGGGCCTGGCGACCTGGCAGCCCTTCAGCATGGCGGTTCCACTTTGGGTACGGCGTAAAATCAAGGATAGATGGTGAAGTGAGAAGAAGAAAAAGGGATGTGAGGAAGGTATGGGTGGGGATGAAGCAGGTAGTTAAAAAAACACCCTCCCGAACCGGAGCTCAGGGGTTAGGGAACGTTGTCCCCTCCCCCCTCAGCCCCGATCCGGGTCGGTTGGCTGAGAAGAAGGTCAGCATCTACCCTGTGAAATTAGCGGCTGACCAGAGAAAGTTGTGGGAGAGGTTATATGAAAAGCGAGGAAACTGGGGGGAAACACAAGTGTTTTGAAGGAAGGAGAAGAGGCTAAGCGGACGGGTGCTAAATCCCGTCAGCATGGCGGCTTCACCCTGGGCTGGGCGTAAAATTGATAGACCGTGAAAGGAGAGAGAAATGGTATGTGAGGAAGATGAAAGTCGGGTGAGGCAGGTTGTTAAAAATCCACCACCCCAAACCGGACCTCAGGAATGATGGGGCGTTGTCCCCGCCCCACCCCACAGGTCCTGATCCAGGATGGTTGGGTGAGAGGAAGCTGGTCGGTGTCTAATCTGTGAAATTAGAGGCCTAACAAAGAAAGTTGTTGGAGATATATGGAAAGTGAGCAAGCAGGGTAAGAAGAGAGGGTGTCAGAAAGGAGAAGAGGCTAAGCTTCGGCCGGACGGGGCTATGAGTCCCGTCAGCACGGTGGCCAAGAAAGCAAATCGCTGTGCCCCTTACTGGGGTGTCTATCACAGAGAAAGATGACGCCAACTTCAAACATGGATTGGAGATAGTGAGAAGCATTGTAGTGTTTAACGCCGTAGAATTCTCATCCAGGAGGAAAAAGTAAAGCAATAAATACATTGTGTAGATTATCTGGTGAACACAGAAAAAAAAGTACCCAGATGATACCAAAACTGGTCTAAAATAAAGGGATGAACAAAATTTATAAAAAAAATTCACTTTCGATTATCCTTTGTGATTATTCCCCCACAAAAATTTCGCAAATATGTATATTTGAAATACCAATTATCAGGAAATTTGGAAACTTAGTATAACCCAATATTTGGCACAGTGCGGTTTTTTTTTATATATTTGGAAGATTATGGAACCGAGAGCGAGGAATTTCAAAAGTTGATAAATAGAGTCCACTCTAATCAATATACATTATAGATATTTATAAAATTATTTTCAAACGAAATAGATGTCTGCCAAAACATTTGGCCATGACTGTACTCGGGGCGCGACACTAGAAACCATTTTCGTTCTGCAACGATGGCAGGTTCTCGTACCCCGTCATAAGGCAAGGATGTGGGTATATTAGTATAAAGAGCCCCTTCTGTCACAAAAAGACAGAAACGACGGGAGCGAATCTTTGACACATGAAACACACGCCGCTTCTCAGGACATACTGACGAGTCACGCCCCCCAACAAGAATCATTCTATTTAGTAGAAACCACATCGGGGAAGGAGGAGGAGAGAGGAGAGCTATTCTGCCTCCTACCTTACTAACTGCGTAAGCGATCATTTAGAACAACGTTCATCGTCAGAAGAAGAACTATTGTTCAAATCTACGAACTTGTGCGACGGAAAAAGACGTCTTGCACACCTAGGTAAAGGACGAACATTTCTTAAGGTTCTCTACTGCTGCTGCCAGCAAGGGCATAGAAACCGAAATTACATATATTTTTAAAAGAGACTACAATTAGGCTAAATAAAATTAAAACAATAAAAAAGAAACACAACTAAGACTAAAAAAAGGTATAATCAGGTGCGAAAGGGGGCCCCACTCAATCAGAAGGTCGAACAAGCATCCAACCCTCCAAAACTAAAAACTATGGAGGCGGGTCACATCCTCCATCAACTCAATTAGGTTAGAGTCGGGTTTGCACGAATTTTATTTTTGTCAAATTTAAACCGCAGTAGCAACGAGGCCGCATATCACGGAAAGGATGTGTAAAAAAAAATTGTGGGGGGAGCCCATCTGGCGACTGCCTACTTGGGCATAAGTCACCGTACACAACACAGCCTACTACTGGGGAATATTTAAAAAAAAATAACAATACCTAAATAACGAATAACAACGATAATAAAGGACAGGGGCGAAAAGAATAAAAACAACAAGAAAACAAAGCAAAGCGGCGTAAAGGAAGGGCGCTCAGGCACCGGAGGAAGGCCCACATCCCCCCCCGTCGCAGGATCATATGACCTACAAAAAAACAAGTCAAATAAAAGAAGGAGGCTAGCCTCCTCGAAAAAGTCGCATAGCCTACAAGTCTGTGTGCAAAAACTCGTCCCTGGTACAAGGGAAAAGCGGTAGCGATCCCGCTCGTCCCGGTCCCGGGACAGGTAAGGTGCGGGAAGATCACCAGAACTGGGACATTAGACAAGAATGTGCCTAACAGTCTGGGGGACAACGCAGTCTTCACAATAATGGGCAGGTGAGCGCTCCATCAAATGGCTGTGTGTCCCGCGAGTATGTCCAATTCGGAGACGACAGAAAGACAAAGCCATCGCGGCATTGGGGGAGGGGTCCATGGGAATAGTGACGGCGCAATGGCACTCAACTTTAAGTTCCAATGTAATCGGTCAGAGGAAGAGCGAAACGCTACTCTCGTCGCACAGTCCTCGCGGAATCTTTAGCGCCATCATCGGCGACCTTATTCCCCGCAATTCTTATACGGGCCCGCGCACACTTTTTGTGATATATCCTTCATTCATTCACTAATCAGCCTTTCTTTGCAGGACATGACGGAAGCAACGCCTGTGAACACAACTAGATCTCAATGGGACCTCCAGCAAAGAATATGCGTCAAACATTACTACAAGACAGGCTCGTTCAAGAAAGTGCAGGAGACCTTTGTGCATCAGTTCGAATGTGAAAAAGCCCGATCCAAGAGCTGAATTCAGGACTAGGTGGACCACTTCGAGAACTATGGGACAGTGGAGAACCTCAATACAGCCAGTGACAACCGTCCAAGCCATTCAGGACGCCCAAGGAAGCGTACAGCTGAGCTGGTCGAGAGCGTGAGAGAGTCAGTTCAGCAGAGTCCAAAACGCTCTGTGCGCAAGCGAAGTCAGTCCCTCGGTATATCCCCTGAGACTTACAGGAGAGTGCTAGTAATGGATGTAAAGGCCTACCCATACAAAATCCAGACGAAGCAGACCCTTAACGCCTCATACAAGGAACAGAGAAAAGCTATGGCACTCAAGATACTGGAGAAGATTCAGGAGACCCCAACTTTCCTTAACCTCCTTTGGACCTCAGATGAAGCTCACTTCCATCTTGAAGGAAAGGTAAACTCGAAGGCAAATGTCTTCTGGGAGACCTCCAGACTAAATTAGGTAGCCACCAAGCCTCTACACTCTCCTAAATGCACGGTATGGACTGCAATCTCAGCCAGAGGCATCATCGAAGCATTCTTCTTCGAGGAATCTGGCGCGCGCGACAGTGACAGTCACCAAGAAGCGGTATGTAAAGGTCCTCAAAACCGTAAAGAAAGAACTGCAGACCCTGCTCCCACCGCTCACGGGTAAGTTCTGGTTCTAGCAAGATGGAACAAGCTCTCACACCTCAAACCTGTCCCGAAATTGGCTGAAAGAGAAGTTTGGTGGCCGTGTGATCAGCCTCAAGACTGATTTTGAGTGGGCAACACACAGCCCAGAACTTAGCCTCTCAAGTTTCTTTCTCTGGGGCTACCTTAAAGACAGAGTACGAAGGGAGACCCAGGACCATCATGGAACTCAAGGAAGCATTTAGGGAGGAGATCATTAGTCGGTCGGTTTGTAAGGACGTCATAGACAACTTTGTGCTGCGCCTCAAGAAATGCAAAGTGATAAATGGAGGTCATCTCGAACACGTGCTCTAGAATAAAGAAGAAAAGTCCAAAGACTCTCATGTTTTGATATGATGTTTTCACCAGTTTCATTCAACCCTTGCAGAAAATTAAGAAATGAGGCCTATCGAAAGTTGGGGCCCGTTTTTGAGGGGGGGCACCCAGTATGTCCAGGAACCGAACAGAAGATAATCTCGACATCCGCGCGGCTCACCAAAACCGTGGCGGCACGGATATCGCGAACCAGGGGATGCGGAGATTCCAATGCCCCGAGAGCACTCAGGGCGCTTTGTGAGTCGCTATAGATCACAATCCGGTCTCCGAACCGGGCACGTCGGGTAATCTCCCGTACCGAGTGGTGTATTGCCACCAGCTCGGCCGTGAAGACAGACGCAGCGCCTGGCAGAGCCCCGCTGACTTCAAACAGAGGGAAAACGGCGTGGAAGCCGACCGCCTCTTGGGACTTGGAGCCATCCGTATACACTGGCACGGTTCCAGCGTGACACAAGGTGTGCTCCAAAAAGGTCGAACGCAATACTCCCGGCGCCGTACAAGCTTTGGGAGCAGAGGCGTGGCGACAAATAGCCAAATGTGGTACCCTCCAGGTTGGTGTCCTGGGCAGAACCAGGGGCGCCACCGGCCCGAGAGCTATATCTACCTCTCGAAGGAGTTTCCTGGCCCTAAACCCAAAGGACTTAGGGTATGACTGGGTCTCTCGGCGGCATAGGCACCATCGAAATCACCTGCGGATGCAGTGAGAGCTGTTGGCGACTGAGGGAGACGCCAGGATCGCGTGTACAGGCGAGTGATGCACTGCACGCGGTGCAGAGCGAGTGGCATCTCGCCAGCATCGACCAACAGGCTCTCAATGGGGAAAGTGCGGAAGGCACCGGTCGCAAGGCGAAGGCCGGTGTGGTGGATCGAATCCACCTTCCGCAATAAACGCTCGGCTGCGGATGCATAAAACTCGCATCCGTAGTCGAGCTTCGAACGAACAAAGGATCGATAAAAAAGTAGGGCAGTAGCCCTATCAGCGCCCCAAGCGCTGAACGTCACGGAACGGAGAATGTCCATGGCGAGGGTACAAGAGACCCTAAGGCTGCGAATATGAGCCTCCCAGGTGAGGCGTCGGTCGAAAACAAAACCGAGGAAACGGTGCGACTCAACCACATCCAGGCGCACCCCATTAAGAAACAAATCTGGGTTGGGGAGAAGCCGTGGATGGCGGCAGAAGTGCACCACCTTAGTCTTGGCCAAAGAAAACCGAGACCTGTGCGCTTCGGCATAGCGAGAGACGCGGTTCAATGCCTGTTGGAGTCGACGCTCCAGAGTTGGCATCTGGGCCGCGCCAAAAGAGATCGAAAGGTGGTCCACGTAGAGCGTAGCGAGAACATCTTCCGGCAGCACAGAGGTGATGCCGTTGATGCTCAGGGCAAAGAGTATGACACTGAGGACACTTTCCTGCGGGACACCCTCTTCCCGCTCCTTTAGGCCGGAGGGCTCCCCCCACCCATACGCGGGAATCGACGATCTCGCAAAAATTCAGATATAAACATTGGGAGGCGTCCCCTCGCCCCCATCGTGTGGAGAGTCTCCATGATACCGTATCGCCAGGCGGTATCATAGGCCTTCTCCAGATCGAAAAACACCGTGGCGTAGTGCTGTCTACGAAGGAAAGCCTCGCAGACGGCATTTTCCAGTCGGAGCAGAGCATCCGACGTGGAGTGGAACTTGCGGAAGCCGCACTGTGCGAAAGACAGATGGCCTCCTCTGTCCAGGAAAAAGGCTAATCTAACATTTACCAATTTCTCCATCAACTTGCACACGCAAGAGGTTAGAGAGATTGGGCGGAAACCGGTCGGAATAGAGGGATCTCTCCCCGGTTTGCGTAAGTCGAGCTCAGTAACGATTCGCCAGGAGTCTGGGAGAAGACCTTCCACCCAGATCATGTTGAACAAATCTAAGAGAAAGGCCATGCCTCGCTCACCCAGGTGTCGAAGCATGGCGTACGGGACATCGTCCGGACCATGGGCGGTGTCCGCGCACGAAGCGAGAGCGGAACGCAACTCACTCACAGTAAACTTGTCGTTGAAGGGTTCTCCGCCTCTGGAGGTAAAGTCCAGCCGGCGGCTTTCCGCGACATCATGACGTGCATTGAATGCTGGCGGAGACACATCACGGCTAGAGAATGCGGATAAAGCGGTCGCTAAGGATTCCGCCACGGACGCGAGGTGCGAGATTGCGGTCCCATTCTCCTGGAGAACGGGAGGGGGGTCCTGCGAGAACTTGCCCCGAATCCTTTTGACTCGCTTCCACACCACAGCTAAAGGGAACTTCCCGTTAAGTGAAGACACGTATGCCCGCCAAGAAGAGCGGCGGGCGTGCTTCGAAATATACCGGAACCTAGCCCTAGCCCGACGAAATTCAGCAACAGTGAAATCGTTCGGGCGGCGCTTATAGCACATGTAGGCATAACGCTTCTGTTTGAGGGCCGTCTCATACTCGGCTGACCACCATGGGAGTTGTCAGCGTGCAAAAGGGCCAGACGTACTAGGAATAGTAGTCAGGCCCGCGGCGATGAGGTTGCCGGAGAAGAACTCAACGGCCTCATCTACCGACCTAAACTCCTCGACTGAGATAGAAAATTCAGTCATTTCCAGAAATGCAGGCCACCGCGCCCGCGCCAAGCACCACCGAGGTGGGCTCTCAGGCGGCAGTTGCCCTGAAAATGATATTTGAATAGGAAAGTAATCACTACCATGGAGGTTATCGACCACCCCCCAATCAAAATCAGGCTGTGCATCCAAAGAGCACAGAGATAGGTCAAAGCAAGAAAATGAAGCGGTTCTCGGACAGTGATGCGTAAACTCATCCACATTTAGGACACCCATCTCAAGCTCTTCGATCAGATCGGCAAGGACTTGTCTCCTGGGATTTATGGAGTAATCTCCCCAGAGAGAATGCCTACCGTTGAGATCTCCAAGCAAGAGATAGGGCCTCGGCAACCGTGCCACGACGCGGCGGAAGTCCCCTCCCGTCGAAGTCAGCTGACGGTGGAATGTACGCAGAAATAATAGTATACCTCGTATCCAGGTGCAGCTGCACAGCCACTGCCTGAAAGGAGGTATCTAAAGAGAAAGGAAGAACGATGCATCATGCCGGGTGTAAACAGCGCATCGCCCAGCCCGGACATCCCGCGGTGGTGGGGTCGCAAGACCCTTATACCCCGGGAGGGAGGGCAGGGGAAAGCGCCTAGCATGGTCTCCTGCAAAAAGATAGCTAACGGGGAACGCGACGAGACGAGCCTCCGCAGCTCCTCCCAGTTGGCCCGGAGTCCACTGCAATTCCATTGAAGGAATATGCCCTCCAGGCCTAGCTCGGAGGAGACGCGGGAGCCCTCCTCGAACAGAAGACCCTCACGGGAATGGCCGTACGCTTCTCGGGGGCAGAACCCCGGGCGCTGTTGGCCGGACAAAGCGATGAAGGCGCTGTCGCCTTCGAGGACTTATTGGGGGAGGTTGGGCTCGCCATGCGAGTCTTTTCCTCCCTCCCCCTGGAAACCTTAGGCGGGCGTTGCGGCTTCGGAGGCGGGGGGCCCTCTTTTCGAGGAACCACCGTCTCCGAGCCACTCGCTCCACCACTAGGCGTGGGCGAAGGAACCGAAGCTCCTTTCTTGCTGTCCTCCTTTCGGGGCACAGCTTTAGGAACCCCGGAAGATAGCCTAGCGACCATTTTCAGGGGTGTTGCCTCCTGTGAGTCTAACGACTCGGTGGAGGGGCGTGGCCGTTTCGCATTACAGGAAACGGTCACGCTGGGGAAAGAGGGGAAAGCCCTGGTTTTAGCCGGGGCTGGGTGTGAACCCTTTTTGCGGCAAGCTTTACCAGGGGAGCGCCCGGGTTGAGTAGAGCCCGCAGAAGGGCTCCGAATGGGCGTGGAAACAACCGTGCTCGTTGGCATGGATGGGCCAGGAGCAGAGGGTGCCTTTCTATCTATTGAGGCATATGACGTCTCAGGCAGAGCCGGGCGCGCCAGGAACAAGTCCTTAGCCTCGCGGAATGAGAGTCGATCCTGGGCCTGAACGACCAGATTTCTTTCTCAAGGAGATATGCACCACATTGTTTCGAAGAAGTGGGGTGCGGCTCTCTGCAATTGACACACACGATTTGGACTTATCCTGTGCGGCCTTGGAGCAATTTACACAAACTTCGGGTGACCCCCACTTTGCACGTCTACAGAACGATTCGTATGGCCGAAGCGGTGACAGTAATAGCACCGCCGCGGCACTGGCACGAATGCCTTTACGCGGTAGCGGTACCAACCGGCACGCACCGACTCAGGGAGCTTGTCACAGTCGAACGTGACGAAGAGTGTAGGGGTGGGTCTCGAGGCCCCTCCTTGTTTTCTCATCACACGTTCGACCTTGACCGCCCCATGGTCGGCCAGCTCTAGGGTGATGTCCTCAATGAAGTAGTCAACGAGTTCCCTCACATACACTACTCCTTTCACAAAGTTCATGGTAGAGTGCGGCGTCACACTCACCGGGGTGCCATGAAGTGTCCGAAGAGCACTTATCTTGGCCGCCTCGGCGGGATTCGCCAGAAGGCTCCCGTCCGAGAAACGGGTCACCTTCGGCTCTCTACCAATTGTACTAGCTAATCCTCTCCTCTGATGGATCACGTTGCCCTTGGCCAACATAGTGCCATCAGTGGAGAGAATAACGAGGAAGCGTTTGAAGCCAGCGGGCTCGAAAACGCCAGGTAACCTCTGAATCAGGGGCTCCGATGTCATCGAGGCTCCGCCCTGTGCACTCTTGGTCTTAGTCTTAGTCAGGGGCTCCGCACACGGGGGGGGCTCCGCACCCCCCCCGTGTGCGGAGCCCCGTGTGGGGGGCCGGATGTGCCGATCTTGGCTTGGTCGACTACCAAAGTGGCAGCAGACCCATCCGTCCCCGCAGCACCCGCGGATGGAGAGGAGCCCCTGGTCTTTTTTGTCTTTTTATTCTTCTTTTTAGGAGAGGAGGGCGGGGAATGAACCCGCTTCTCCCCTCCGCCAGCAGAAGCCCCCAGGCCAGATGGACCGGCCTCAGCCAGGTCCTTCTCCGAAATGGAGAAGGTCCTGGTAGTCGTAGGAGTACCTGTCGGAGGAGATCTCTTCCCTCCTTGTACTGCCTCAGAAACCCTACCCGTTTGAGGAGGACCTTGCATAGGGGTGGATTCGGGTTCGGTGTATGGCGCCGAGCCCGGATTCCCCCCCATGGAAGGCCCTACCGTCTGAGGCTGGGCTTCGTCAAGGACCATGTCTATCAGAGGAGGGGCCTCCAGTTGGCCATCCCCTCCCAGGACATCGCAGGTCCCCTTAGCAGTGTCATCAGTCTTGTGTGGGGAGGCACAGGCTTTGACCCCGGCAAGGTTTAATATTCTTGCCAGCAGCTCTTTTGAGGGAAGCGACCGAAGGGGCCTGGCTTCCCTCTCCCCCCCTAAGGGGGTTTGCCCTACCGAGCCGCTTACACGAGGGGCGGTCGGCAATGGGTTGCCTGCTGGCTTTCTTGGCAGTCCCCTTAGAAAGAAAAGGATGGACTGCCGCTGGAAATAGGGAGGTGCCCGAAAGCACCTCCAGGGAAGGTGGTGAGGGGGAGTCCCCTTCACCCGTAAGCATAGGAGAGGAGTCCCCTGCGCAAGCACAGAGGGGGAAACCTCCATTTTTTTCTGTGGAGCTGCCCGAGAGCGGCTCCGTTGTTTGTACAGGGGGAGTTAAAGGTTTTTTTTTGTTAGACTCATCATTGGGCATGGTGACCCTCTTTTTATTACGGGATGCGACCGCTCATCACCTCTCGCAGTTGCCCGCACTGCGAGAGGTGCATACAGGCCTGGCAGAGCCAAGCGCCGCGATTTGGGACCAACCGTCCCGCCTGGTGGCCTGGCAGTCCATCGGCATGGCGGCTCCACCTTAGAGGCGGCGTAAAAATGGAGAGAATGTGAAGAGGAGAGGAAAAGGGATGTGAGGAAGGTATGGGTGGGGATGAAGCAGGTTGTTAAAAAAACCCCACCCCGAACCGGAGCTCAGGGGTTAGGGAACATTGCCCCCTCCCCCCTTAGCCCCGATCCGGGACGGTTGGCTTGAGAAGAAGGTCAGCATCTACCCTGTGAAATTAGAGGGTGACCAGATAAAGTTGTAGGAGAGGTTGTATGAAAAGCGAGGAAACACGTGTTTTGAAGGAAGGAGAAGATGCTAAGCTGGGCCCCTTCACTGGATCCCGTCAGCACGGCGGCCAGGATGGCAAATCGCCGCGCCCCTTACGGGGCAGGCGTTGAACGTCACGGAACGAACGAACAATATCCATGGCGCAAGTACAAAGGACATTAAGGCTGCCCATCTGAGCGTCCCAGGTGAGGCGTCGGTCAAATAAAAGGTGCAAGTCCACCACTTCCAGGCAAAACCCATTTAGAAACAAGTTTGGATCTGGGTGGAGCCGTGGATGGTGGCAGAAGTGCACCACCTTAGTCTTGGTCAAGGAAAACACAAGTTTGTGCGCTTCGGCAACCGCGAGAGAAGCGGTTCAATGCCTGGAGGAGTCAACACTCAATAGTTGGCATTTGGGCCGCGCCAATGAGATCGAGATGTGATCCATATAGAGTGTAGCGAGAACATCTTCCGGCAGCAGCGAGGTGATGCCGTTGATGATCAGGACAAAGAGGGTGACAGTGAGGAAACTTTGCTGCTCCATTGGACCGGAGAGGGTTCCGCCCACCCGTACGCGGAATCGACTATCTCGTAATAATTCAGATAAAAGGATCGGGAGGCGCCCCCTCGCCCCCATCGTGTTGAGAGTCTCCATGATACCGTATCGCCATGCGGTATCATAGACCTTCTCCAGGTCGAAAAACACCGTGGCGTAGTGCTGTCTACAAAGGAGGGCCTCACAGAGGGCATTTTCTAGGCGGAGCAGAGCATCCGACGTGGAGTGGAACTTGCGGAAGCCGCACTGTGCAGAAGAAAGTTGGCCTCCGCTGTCCAAGAAAAAGGCTAATCTAACTTTTACCAATTTCTCCATCAACTTGCACACGCAAGAGGTTAGAGAGATTGGGCGGAAACCAGCCGGGGTAGAGTGATCTTTCCCCGGTTTGCGAAAAGCGGGGATGATACTATCTACCCAGATCCAGTTAAACAAATCTAAAACAAAGTTCATTCCTCGCTCACCTCGGTGTCGAAGCATAGAGTAGGGGACAACGTCTGGACCAGGGGCGGTGTCCGCGCTCGAAGAGAGAGCGGAACTCAACTCATTCAGAGTAAACCTGTCGTTGAAGGGTTCTCTGACTCTGGAGGTAATGTCCTGTAGGTGGAGCCACATCCCGGTAGAGAATGCGGGAAGAGCGGTCGCGAAAGATTCCGCCACGGACGCAGGGTCCGATATTGCGACCTCATTGTCCTCCTAGAGAACAGGAGAGGAGTCCTGATAGAACTTGCCCGAATCCTTTTGACTCTCTTCCAGACCTATGTTAGAGGGGTATTCCCGTTAAGTGAGGACACGTATGCCCTCCAAGAAGAACGGCGGGCGTGCTTCGAAAGATACCGGAACCTAGCCTTAGCTCAACGAAATTCACCGCCAGTGAAGTCGTTGGAGGGGTGGGGGGCTTATAGCGGATGTAGGCATAACGCTTCTGTTTGAGGGTCTTCTCACACTCGGCTGACCACCACGGGAGCGGTCAGCGTGCAAAACGGCCAGACGTTCTTGGAATAGTAGTTAGGGCCACGGCGATGAGGTTGCCGGAGAAAAACATAACGGCTTCATCTACCGACCTGAAATGAGGACCCCGCGGCTGGGTCTCGGGCGGCAACGGCCCAGAAAATGATATTTGAATGGGAAAGTGATGACTAACATGGAGGTCATTGACCCCCCACCACCCAAAATCAGGCTGTGCATCCGGAGACCACAAAGATAGATAGAGGCAGGAAAATGAAGCGGTTCTCGTCGAGTGATGCGTAAACTCATCCACATTTAGGACACTTATGTCCAGCTCGTTGATGAAGTCGGCAAGGACCCGACCCATGGGATTAATCGAGTAGTCTCCCCAGAGGATGGGGGGTCTACCCTTCAAATACCCGGACAAGAGATAATGCCTCGGCAACCATGCTATTACGGGGAGGCAGTACTGCGCGTCGAAGTCGGCTGACGGTGGAATGTACGCAGATATAACAGTATACCTCCTATCTAGGTGAAACTGCACAGCTACTGCCACCCTCTGAAAGGAGGTATTTATAGAAAATAGAAGGAAGGGTATCATGCCGGGTGTAAATCCCGCATCCTCCCGCCCGGCCCCTATCCCGTGGTGGTGCGGTCGTAAAACCCTTATACCCCGTGAGGGTGGTGGGAAGGGGGCACGCGCCCAGCATGGGCTCCTGCAAAAAGATAGCTAAAGGGGAACAGGTGGAGACGAGCCTTCGCAACTCCTCCCAGTTGGCCCGGAGTCCAGGCCAAGATCGGAGGAGATGCGGAGGTCCTCTGCGAAGAGAAGACCCTCACGGGAATGGCCGTACGCTACACGGAGGCAGAACTCCGGGCGCTGTTGGACGGAAAATGCGCCTTCGAGGACTTATCGGGGGACGTTGCGCTCGCTCCGCTTCGAAACCTTAGGCGAGCGGGGGGGCTTTGAGGGCGGAGGGCCCTCTTTTGGAAGATATACCGTCTCCGAGCCACCCAGACTACCACTGGGTGTGGACGAAAGAGCCGAAGCTCATTTTGTGTTGTTCTTCTTATGGGGGGCAGCTTTAGGAACCCCGAAGGATGGCCTCACGACCAACTTCAGGGGCGTTGCCTCCTGTGAGTCTAACGACTCGGTGGTGGCATGCAGCCGTTTCATCTTACGGAAAACAGTCAGGCTGGGAGGAGGGGGAACTCTGGTTTTAGCTGCGACTGGGTGTGAAACCTTTATGCCGCCAGCTCTACCAGGGGAGAGCCAGGGTCGTTTACGCGAATGGGCGCGTAAACGACCGTACCCGTAGGCCTGGTGGGGCCAAGAGCAGAGGGTGTCTTTCTTAACATTGAGACATAAGACGTCCCAGCAGAGCCGGGCGCACCAGGACCAAGTCCTTAGTCTCGTGAAATGAAAGACGATTCCTTCTCAAGGAGATACGCACCAACATTGCTTCGAAGGTCGGGGTGCGGCTCTCCGCAATTGACACACTTAGCCACAGAGGATTTGGCCTTATCGTGTGCGGCCTTGTAGCAACTTATGCAGACTTTGGGTAACACCGACTTTGCGCATCTACACGAGCGATTAGTATGGCCGAAGCGGTGACAATAGGAGCCTCAGGGCAAGTGGCACGAATGCCTTCACGCGGTAGAGATACAAACAGGCACGCACCGACTCAGGAAGCTTGTCACAGTCAAACGTGACGAAGAGTGTAGGGGTGGGTATCGAGGCCCCTCCCTCTTTTCTCACTACACCTTCGACCTTGACCGCTTCATGGTCGGCCAGCTCTAAGGTGATGTCATCTATAGAGTAGTCCACGAGTTTCCTCGCATAAACTACTCCTTTCACGAAATTCATGGGAGAGTGCGGCGTCAAACTCACCAGCGTGCCATCAAATGTCCGAAGGGTACTAATCATGTCCGCTTCGGAGGGATTCGACGCATTCACCAGAAGGTTACTGTCCGAGAAACGGGTCATCTTAGGATCTCTACCAATCACACTAGCTAGAGCTCTCCTCTGATGGATCATGTCGCCCTTAACCAACATGCTGCCATCAGTGGAGCGAATAACGAGGAAGAGTTTGAAGTCAGCAGGCTTGAAAACGTCAGGTAACCTCTGAATGAAGGCCTCCGGCGTAATCGAAGCTCAGCTCTGCGCACTTTTGGTCTTAGTCTTCTTACGAGAGAAGGGCGGGGAATGAACCCGCTTCTCCCCTCCACCGACAGGAGCCCCTAGAGAAGGTCTTTCCTGTCACAGGGGCACCAGCCGGGGGAGGAGATTCCTCCTCTCCTTGTAAGGCACCGAGCCCAGGTTCGACCCCATGGCAGGTTCTACCGTCTGGGGATGGGTAACCTCAGGGACCATGTCCAGCTCAGAAAATTCAATGTGCTCATCCCCCCTAAGACATCGCGGGTCTCCTTCGAAGTACCTTTTATTCTATTCTAGGCCCTCGAACCGGCATCCGTCGGGGGAGGAGGCCACGTACAATGACCCCCAGTAAACTTGCTATGCCCATCGGCCGTTTCTCAGGCCGATGGGCTCTGTCATCCCTCGCCCCCCTAAGGGAGTTGTTCAATTATGGGCCGCTGGCGCGCTTTCTTGGCAGTCCCCTGGAAAAGTAAAGGGGGGACTGCCGCTAGTAAGGAGGAGTCACCCAAGTACGACTCCAGAGAAGGGGGCGAGGGGGAGTCCCCTACACCCGTAGGCACAGGAGAAGAGTAAGCCTCCTCTCCGTTCGAAGGCCCGAGGGCGGCTCCTAAGATGTTACCGGGGAAGTGGATATGGGTTTTGGATTAATTTTCCCATCATCGGGCGTGGTGACCCTATAGTCTTTACCGAACGCTAACGCTTATCACCCCCACGCAGTAGCCTGCTCTGCGAGGGATGAACACGGGGCCGGAAAACCCAGTTGTTGCTATTTAAGACCACACCTCCTGCCCAGTGTCCAGGCAGCCCTTTAGTATGTCGGCTCCATCTTGGGCTGGGCGTAAAATTGATAGACAGTGAAAGGAGAGAGAAAGGGTATGTGAGGAAGGTTAGGGTGGGGGTGAAGCAGGTTGCTAAAAAAAACACCACCCTAAACCAGAGCTCATGGGTGAGGGGACGTTGTCCCTTCCTCCATCAGCCCCAATGGTTGGGTGAGAGGAAGCTGGTCGGTGTCGACCCTGTGAAATTAGAGTCCGACCAGAGAAAGTTGTGGTAGAGGTTGTAGGGAAAGTGAGGAAGTAGGGTAGAAAACACAGGCTGTCAGAAAGGAGAAGAGGCTAAGCTGAGGCTGGACGGGGCTTTGAGCCCTGTCAGCACGGCGGCTAGGAAAGCTAATCGCCATGCCCCTTACGGGGCTGTTTTCTGGGAGGAGGACGAAAGTTATAGGGACGGGATGGGGGGGGAGAAGCAAAGAGGTGGTTTGCCCAGGGCACCATACCTGTCAGGAACGCGAATGTACATATCATATTTATACGAAAGCAAAAACTAGAGAAGTCATATCCGCCAGACCGTTTGTATAGTTTCGAAAAGGTTACGGAAGGGAAAATTTGACGAAAGGGACAAAACCCCGAGTGACTATAGAATGAAATTGTTTATGTGGGGGGAGATTCCAACGCACCTGAACAGGTCTTCTTTCCGCTACTCCACTTGTGGAGTACTCGTCGTGAGAAGAACGTTTCTTTAATATTATTATTAAAGCAGAAACCCAAGAGGGTATCTGATGGAGAATATTTCAAAGGAGAGATCCGTAAAGAAAACTGATCTCGATGGGAGTGAAAATGTGTGTTAGTTATATAGTCGCCGAACCTCTTCTGGGCACTGAGGCCGGGGGCACGTAAACCTCGAGACAGCTCCAACACCCGACCGTCCCTTGCGGGGAACAGACTAGGGCAGGCAAGGCGGAATTCCTCTTGATTTTACCTGTAGCAGGGACTTAACCCTACACCCCACTCTGTTGCCGGTGAGAACCGCTTCGACACCGTCAATCATGAGAGGGACGAAGAAGGAAGGGCATTTCAAAAAACTCCAAGGCAAAATGAGTACAAAAGAGCACAAGGACGAGTTAATCGCATGAACTCTTGCTCAGAGTTGAAACCCACAAAGGAAATCGAACTTCTAACGTTCATGCTCTTGTGCCCCAGTCTCAACTTTATACTTTCAATTCATCTTCGAGTGGCTTAACGCCCTCTTTCCTACGCAGTCGGGTCTATCCAAGTGTGGAAGAGGATAAAGCTTAAAAATAAGGCGACAACCAAGGAGGTCATTTAACCAAAATGTTTGTAAAAAGTATGACAATAAGGTGGCAAAATTATGGATTTTAATACCGATCTACCCTGGTTTGGGGAGCCCGTTCACAGGGGTGATCCGAAGGAAGGGTGGACTAACGACACGCGATGTAGCTCAACTTCATTCGCCTGGAAAGCTGGGATTATAGAGAGAGGAAGAGTGAGGCACTAGGGACGGGAAGAGCGCGCAACTCTTCTGACCCACAAGGGGGGAGGGCATTGTGGGGTCCCTAAGATAAACAAAGATCATCAATATAAAAGGGACAAAGGCGCTGAGGCACAACTCACCTGTCCTCGGATCCGGCCTCATCGCTCAGGTCCACGGCCTCACCCGCCGCCGACTTCTCTGGGAGGTCTTGTCGGTCCTCCTCCTCCTTCGTCTCTTTCCCCCCAGCCCTGGGGGGCGTCACGCTCCGAGGGTCTGGGGGCGGTGGGTCGGCGTCGAGGGCGCCGTAGACGGCGTCTTCCTCAGCCTCGTCAAACGCCTTCAGCGGGTGCTCTAGGCAGGGCAGAGGCGCAAAGTCAGTGGCTGATTAACGTTTGTGTAGGCCAACGAGGGGGCGGGGGGCGAGTTTACTCAGAAGGGAAGGGGAAACGAGACAAAAATGAAGGATACAAACATCAGTAAAGAATCCAGGGAGGAACAAGAGTGCGCTCGCAACCCGCAAATATATGAGGCCACAGAGTGCCACGTCCAGGAGGAGCAAACAGTAGAGGGAAAAAAACCTCAGCTGGTGTTTTCTGACGATGTATAACACCCTCTTTCCCCAATAATTGGGACTAGCCGAGCGCACGAAAGAATTAAGAGAAAGCAGATATACGAAGACAAGAGGAGTATAAGAAAGGGAGTAACAAGGGAATAGGTTGAAAGGGGCTGCATGGGCAATACCCATCATCAACCCAGGGACAATCTTGCCCACAGTTATCAATTAAATCTTAAGGTGGGTAAATAGGGCACTCATGAAGAAGGAAACCAACGATGGCACTGAATGGGGAAGCGCAGGTGCGAGTCTGTGGAAGAGGGGAGAGAAAAGAGTACAAGAGGGAAGAGGGGGTGGGGCGATGGGGAGGACATCCCCAATCGAACGAAGGTAACACATGTGAACATTTCCTTGGACCCGGATCCGCCAAGAGGCCCCTCTCCTTTTCAGGTCAGTCAGGATCCCTTTCGAGGACCACCAGGGATGAATTCTCCCTGCTTCATGGCCTTCGCGGGCCACGTTGAAATAAAAGATTATTATTATTAATTAAAAATCTAAAAAACAAAGCATAGTAAAATGTGGGTAGGAACACAAACTTGAAGGAAGGGGGGGGGTTAACCCAAGGAGTACGAAACTCCCAACAAAGAGCCCCACATCCCAAAGGGTGCCAAAATTCGAGGCACGAATCTTTTCGAAGGAAGAGCGTCCAGTTTGCAGATATTTCATTAAAAAATAACATAGAAAACCAACGAGGGCATTTCGACCAGAAAGCTAGTGATGAGAAGTTCGTACAGAGGGTGGGTGGGGGAAATGGGGTACAACTCCTCAGAACCTAACCAATTTCAAGGCGGATGGTGGGGTAACGAGGGCACGGAATCCTCCTACATGTGTCAGCTACAGCACAGTTGCCCATGCAAGCCGACATCTATCGAGCTTCGATAGACAAATGGCGGATAGACAGAATGACAGCAAGATTATATCTAAATCTACACAGACAGGGGAAAACATTAATAAAGGATAACGACAAGGAATCGATAGACAGAAAAAAATAAAAAATACCGTAATAAACAAACATGAGGATAAATCGACGGAAGGACAGATGGGAGCATAAATCGATAGAGAAAGATGGGAGGATAAATCGATAGACAAATATTGAAGTATAAATCGATACAGAAAGATGGGAGCATAAATCGATAGACAGACATAGCAAGATAAATTAATAAACAGATGAGCAAATAGATGACTGACGGACAAATGAGAACTTAACGATACAGAGATTCGAGGATAAAGTGATGGCCGAATGGATGGGAGTAAAATCGATAGAACGAGAGATGGGAGGATGTGGTGAAAGATAGGAAAATAATTAGATAGTGATGGGGGAATAAATCGATCGACATGTAGGAGGATAAAATGATAGAGATACAGGATAAATGGAAGGCAAGTTGATACACACAGATAAATTGATAGATAAATGGAAGGCAAATTGATATGCACAGATAAATTGATAGATAAATTTATAGACAGATGGGAGGATAAATCAAAATGGAGACTTGGATGAGTCTATAGCGTGACGGAAGAAAAGGAAGCTTTGGGATGACCAATAGGGACAGAACGAAGCGGGAGGGATGGAACAGAAAAAAAAGAGAGATATAGAGTCGCAGATGAATCAGGGGTGGTGAGTGCTGTTGAAATAACCATTACCCTCACTCTTACACACGAAGGAGAAATTGACGGGTTCTAAAGTGCGAACAGAGAAGCTTCAAAGTGGTTGACAAAGAAATACAAAAACAACTCACTCGATCAACAGCCCTTTCCCATTAAGCCAACTTTATGGGCACGAAAAAAAATCCCCTACGATACACCACAAAAGGGTAGAGGATTTTCGGGCGCCCTCAGCATCCGGCAGCCAGCAATAAATAGGATCGACGAGTACAAATAAGGCAAGAAATAGAAACGATACAAACAAGTCAAGGAAAAGAAACAACATAAACAAGACAAGGATAGAAACAACACAAACAAGTAAAGGAATATAAACAAAGCAAACAAGTTAAGGAGTAGCAAGCAAACAAATCAAGGAATAGCAACCATACAAGTCAAGGAGTAGCAACAATATAAGTCAAGGAGAAGAACCACCACAAAGACAAACGAAGAGTACTGGCAGATTCATGCTAAGGGGAAACAAGAAGTACCAACGAATACTCATAAAACCTGAAAGAATAAAAAAAAGTACCCTCGACATCAACTATATTCCAAGGAAACCAAAACGTTCCCAATTAGCGAATAAACGACGGCTCATTCCGAAAAAAAGGGGCTGAAAGGAGGGAAGAACGGAAAAGATGCAAGGGAGCACTGATTGGGGTAATCACCATCGGGGATAGGACAAGACATGCCTCCACAAAGGCCAAGGTGTATAAATCTATCGGTATTCTCCCAAAAAATGGGGGAGGGGCGTGCAAATAAAGGGATGGAAGAGGCAAACGCAAGCGGACAAATTGGGCCGGAAACAACAATGATCTACAAGCACGGCCCAAGCAACCTCTTACTGACACGAGGAAATCTGTGGCGTCGAGCATTACAACCGTGCAAGTTACCTTGCGTGGGCGTGGGCGACGCAGACGTGGGCGTAAAGGGTGGTGGGTGTTGGTGAGTGCAATATAGGTGGTGGTCGCACGGGTGGTGAACCTTGGGCGTGGTGGGTGTAAGGCCTTCGTCACGCGGCGAGCATAGGTTGGCCACAGCCGCCTCCAGCGCCTGGCCCACTGTCAGACACACAAACAAACACACCAGGGTGCACACACATATTAAAAAAAAACAACAAAACCCGCGGCTAAGAACCCCAGAGGGGCAGCGGAACGCCTAGAGGAGCACTTCGAAACATCCACGAGACAAGAGTTCGCAAAAGTGACTGGCAAATAAATTGACAATAAGTGAACAAAAAAGTAATAATCAAAATTACACTTTACTCACAAATATATATACAATGGTAGACTAAAAATGATTTGATTGAGAAGACCTCAAATAGAAAGAAAAGGAGGAAATCATCCCACAGTCATCAAATTTTCCTCATCACGTTCACTTTTTTTAAAAATTGTTTTATTAGAATAAACAAAAGGAAAAAAAATCTGATTGCAATAATGTATTTAGCACTATTAATTAAAATTTAAGAACTTTGCAAATTGTATTGTACAAATGTATTCCAATAAGTCGAAAAAGTATATATAATTAAAATAATTAGGTACAACACTAGTGATCGAAAACAGTAAACATAAACTACTAATAAATGAAAAAACAAACTAATTAATGCTAGTTTGTTTTTAGCAAGTACTAAGGTATTGATGCAGAGCTTTTCTAACAAGACTGTTTCTTATCAATTTCTGTCCTTGTTTTTCCCAGTGTTCTTGAACAACAAGAGTTCCTCTCGCCTCTGCTCTTACTTGATCAATGCTCTTTTGTTCCATTGCTTAGGTTAGTCTTTCTTTGGCTTCGGACATCAATTTTTCAAGCAGTTTCGAGGTGTTCCTGTTCTTTCTTTTTTACATGCAGATTCTTTCCTTTTGTTCCAGGATATTATCCTCATTTTTCAACCTTTTCATTTTATCATGTTTTTTTATCCCATTTTTTTGCTCTTCTACCTTTCTTTTTTGCTCTTCTGAATAATTATAATGGCTCACTTATTCCAGTCAACCGTGCTAAGTGGAGCAATTCTCTGATTATTGTAATGTATTGCACCTTATCATACTCTTTTAAGATTTTTTTTAAGCTAACAAAAAATTCAGACTTCTCACAGACATGTTAGATTTTTTTTTTTAGCAGTCATTAACTTTCATGTTAATGAGAATCTCCTCTCTATGGCATATCAGCATTTGTGTGCGATAAGGACAGTGCTGCTTCAATAACTTTTATTACCATTGGAAACTTTAGGTTTTCAACATTATTTTCTATTTCAAAAATAGTATTCTAGTATAATCAAAACGAATAAACTGTCCTCACAGTTTTATTGCTGAAGGTGCAATTTTTTTTCCAAGCATATCATAAATTACATCAATGGGTAAACAGCAACTTTCGTGATATCTGCACAACTCATTGTCAAAAATCTCTTCAGGATTCAAATGAATGACTTTTCACTGTTTTTAGCAACGACTTAGCAGAAACCATAAAATATTTCTGAACATTAGCGGCCAGGACATTTAAACATTTTTTTTTTTTCAATGCAATCTCTAGAAAGAAGGTTGTACCATCTACACGATTTTCCTTTATTAAATATTTTTAGAAATATGATGAGTAGGTAAATAAAATTTTCATTGTACATAAAGGTATGCATTTAATATATTTTATGAAGATTTCATATGATACAATCGTATAATTAAGAAATTATACTAAATAAACTAACAAAATCAAATATTGACAGGTGCAAAATAAGAGAACGATCATATTCACCTACTCATCAGATTTTTAAAAATATTTTAATAAAGGAGAATTTTTCTCTTATTTTGCTCAGTAGTGTTGGCCTTCAAACGAACTTGGGGAAGTCTCTTTCGGCAAATGCGACCCAACAATGCAATAAGGTCATTCAATTCACCATGCAAACAATGAAGTAGTTAGTGGTTCTTCCAGACGTCAGCAATTCGGATAATGTTTTGGAATGAAGATGAGAAAGTATTCTAAGATACTGTTTTATCAGCCACCATTATAGCCCATATCTAATAAATCGGTGTGTAAAATGGAGGATGCATGTTCCAATATCAAGCAGTCTTAGGTGTTCCAGGCAAATTTTCTAGGCTTTAGGACCATCTCTATACAACATCAACAGATGTGTTAGAAGTCAATTTGTAGTAGTTATACTATCATTAATTTGGGGAAAAATATCACTAGCTGTGCCCTAATAATAAAAAGTCAATCTAAGTTGTGGAAAACTTTTTTAAGGTTGTTTCAAACTAATGGCGAATCATTGTTTAGAGTTGTTTTCTGCCAGCAACTTTTGAGGATTCATCAAAAAGTACTGCGATATTTATTTTTAAAAAATAGGGCATCTGTGAATAAATACCACTCTATTTCTACTGAATGAAAACGAAGTAGAAATCGCACAAGAAACAAGGTCTGCTGACCAAAAAGTCGCGTGCCCTCACTTATTCTGATTTATGACCTTACGACCTTCAAAACTTTCAATAATTCAAAGACTAACCTTAGGAGGACCCTGTAATTTATATCATTCGAAAGATAATGTAAAACAACATAAGGGTTTCAAATTTAGTTAGAATCGGCCGAATAGTTGATGTTATTGCCAAAACAAAATAAATCATGGACTAACCTTGGGAGAATGATGAAGGTTATACCATTCGAAAGAGAATGTAAGACAACATAAGGGTTTCGAATTTCGTTAGAATCGGCCGAATAGATATGATGTTATTACAAAAAAAAGAAGCAAAACGGGAACCGACCGACCGACATAGTGAGATGTAGAGTCGCCCGACACTAAAAAAAATCTTAAGCTGTACATACGAATTTGCTCCTTAAGGATTTAAGGAAGGAACCAGATGGGCAGCTGCCTAATCCAAGTGAATTCTAAATGGCAAATAAGAAGAGACAAATTAATTATAAAAGAGGGAGAAGACCACTGTGATAAACAAAAAACTAAAAAATGATGGTTTAAAAGATTCATCTGCCAGAAGGAAACGAAGGTGAGACAGGGAAGGGAGTGTTGAAAGGGTCGGGAAACAGGACGATGGAGTCAATGGTAGGGCAAGAGGAGCATTCCATTCTTACAGTAAAGACTATTCACAGGAGAAGTGCGGAAGGCTCCACTGGAAAGACAAACTCCGAGGTTGCGAATGGGATTCAGCATTTTAAGGGATGAGGGGGAAGTGGAGGAGTAAATTTGGCACCCATAATCTAATTTGGGTTGGATGAGGGGAGTGTATAGTGACCACAGTGTTCGACGATCACTTCTCCACGAAGTGTGGGAGAGGACTTTAAAATTTCTCAAGCCCGCAGACAGCCCGTTCGAAGACGGCGTAGGTGTGGTAACCAGGATAGCTTGGGATAGAGTGTTACGCCCAGAAACCGAAACTCAGAGACGAACTCTAAATCTACACCTTGTAGGGAGATAGGTAACGGAACAAGAGCCCCTCTATCCAGGTGGAAATGCATTCCCTTAGTTTTGCTCGTGGAAAAGCGCAATCCCTCTAAGTTGTGCACTTTTCGAAACCTCATTGACTGGCAGTTGCAGCCGACGCGCTGCTGATGGAAGGCGAAGTGAGGCCAGGAACAGTATAGTGCCAAGTCATCAACGAACATGATCGCCGATACACACTCTGGGAGAGAGGAAATGATATCATTGAACGCAATTATAAAACATAAAACAGTTAAAACGCCGCCCTGAGGAACTCTCTCTTCTTGGGGTTGCAGGTTAAAGTAGGTGTTTCCAACACGCAACATAAAGGATCGAGATGCTAAGAAACTTTGAATAAAAGACAGTAAAAGACCACTCATACCCCAAACGTATAGCTGCTTTAAGACGCCTTATCTCCATGTTGCATCGTATGCTTTCTCAATGTCGATAAATATGGCCAAGACTCGGTGCTTTAACGAGAAAGCTCTCCGGACCGAACAAGTTAGGCACACCAACACCATCTTCTCTAGCAACATAGACAGCTGGTGAGAGCTATAGGGCGGTAGTGATCTGCGTCCAACCAGTCCCTGCCTGGTTTGACAAAGGGAAGGGCAATCCCAACGCGCCATGAAGATGGGTAAAAACACTTCACCCATATAAGGTTGTACAAGTCAAGTAAGAAAATGTCAGTGTGGATGGAGGTACCAAATCATTTCAAAATGGATCCCGTCAAGGCCAGGAGAAATAGATCTACAGAGGGACAATGCAGCACGCAACTCGTGGATGGAGAATAAGACATCATACGAAAGGTTAGATTTTGTTGTAAAATTGAGAGGATGAGACTCTTCGTTTGATTAATAGGCTAAAAAAGCCTTATTGTAACGGCTGACACTGCTGACGTCACGGAAATGGTCAGCCAAGGCGCAGCCCGAGTTCTCTTACGTGCGGAGAAACGGGGCCAATAATGGGTTTCTCCTTGGGCATCGGAAGACGGAGGCGGTGAAGATGTCTAACCTCCTCCGACCTTCATAAAAGAACAATTCAGAATCAGTCTGAAAAAAAACACCCTTCAGGGCCACTAGCTCGGAAAAAGAAAGTAGTAGCGTAGGGGAGGGGGATATATGTATATTAAAAGTCTGGTTCGCAGCACCAGGGGACTCCTAAGGGCCCCAGGGCGCCCCCCCCCTAGCCACGAGAAGGCCAGAGCCTCTCTGGGACCAAGCCCTGAAGAAAGATAAGGTCCGAGAGAAGGAGGGGGGTACCAACAAAGGATGAATTCTCTGATGCGAGGTTTTAGAACTGGAGGTCTGTGAAACACAAGTTAAACAAATTGATGAGGGCCAAGTTTTGAACCACATTCTTCCATGTGCCTTTGGAAACCATCATGTTATCACTTGAAAACCTTTTAAATGAATGTTTATCATACATAAACAAAGATTACACAATGGCTCTATTTCAGTAGGGGGGGAGATGTCCCTATTCCACACCTCACCCAATTAGAACTTTACATTTTCCCATGGTCTAATAATTAATTCGTTTTTAAGCTATGATAACATTAAACAACTATCTGTCAAATACTAAACAGAATTAATTATGCTAATAATAACACTGAAATTAACATTATATGAATAAAATAAGAAGCTTCAAAGATTATATACTAAAATAACGGGAGGAATTGTGTGCTTACGATAGCAATCTCTCACCTATTGGTTCTGCATCGAGCAAGCTGGGGGACGGTCCTCATCCACACCAAGCAAGTGGCGCTCTCAATAGACCAATCTAACAGCCCCTTGGTTGGTGCGGATGAGGAGCACCCCCCAGAGTGCCCGATGCAAAATCAATGTGGGACGAGATTGCTATCATAAATGCATATCCTAACTGCATCAGTGAAGATGAAGTGTGGTGGATTTGGGCAGCATGATTGCCTGTTTCCTTCAATGAACAAAGCAACCACAACATCTAATGACTAAAACAAAAGTGTGGCATAAACTGAATAAAAGATGTCACATATCACTTTTTTTTAAAACTTTACCCCTTAACTTTTGCAAAAAAACAACAACATAAAATTAACTGAAAAACCAACACCAACAACAAAAAGACCGATTACCACCCCTGCCTGGGAACCTGGACAGGAAAATGCGAACTTATGTAAATGGGGCACTAAGGTGTGTCAATATGTGGGGAGAAAATTATTTTTTGCCAATTCCCTCACTGAGAGGTTTTAAAAATGTTTTTGGATGTGAAGAATTCAAATCTGTTATTATTTTTAGGATTGCTCAACATTTAGCTTGGTAAATCTTATGTTGAAAAAACAACAACTTATAAATTGCTTTAAATGGCAAGTAATGCTATAAGACATTTAGTTTTTCTGCCTAAAACATATCCTGGTAATAAAAAAATATCTGCAAAATTAGAAAGTGACGATATTGGTAAAAAAATTGAACAAATTTCATCAAGTCATGCTTTGATTCATTCTTGGACATCAGCTCCGACTTGCTTCTTGTCCTCTGATATAGCCCTCATGTTTCTCATTGCACATCCTGCCTGTTGCCTTTGTTACTTGTTTCACTCCTCTCTATTGAATGAGCATGACAGGGCCACTGTGGAACTTGCATAGTCTTGTCAAGGAACTTTTGATTTCCGCTGTAGTTAGTTTACATATCAAAAGATGTTTGAATAGCCCATCAGACCAGTCTGCCAGCTCCAACAGGGAAGAACTGAGATTGATGAAAGGTGTCTTCCTGGGACATACAGAAAGATCTCCAAGCATGTGATCATCTCAACCCCTCATGTCAAATCTTTTGGACAGCAGCTCTCTTCTCCTCACAGACATCTGAGCACAAGTGTGTCTGGATTATCATTTTGCTGAATGAAAGCCATGCTGAGCACTTGATGGTTGGCAAAACAGAATCCACTACAGCCTTCTTTTGCAGATTAAGTAGCCGCAGCTGAAACAAGATGTGGTGTGGGCCTTCCACCTAAGAATGTTCTACTTTGATGTTGAACCAACAAGGGTAGTACACATCAACAATGTATTCCGTTATCAGTCTTAAGTTTTGGGGGTTCTGGCTTTACGGCTGTTTTGAAATCCATATGCGACAAAGCCTGTTTGCTATTGTCAACCAACTAGAATGGCTCACTGGACCAATTTCAAGAAGAGACAAATCTGTGGGAAGTTCTCCTGTCCTTGTGGCCTGTGTGATCCTATAACCATATGCTTCATTAGTAGAGAGATCCTTTATGACATTGTCACTCAATGAATTAAGAGGCTCTCTAAGTGAGAGTTTAGTGAATGAAGGATAGATTTCAAGTTCAGTTGCAATGTCTAGCACCTTGCCAATATTACATGTCCACATGTTGTTAGACATGGTTTCCCAAATTCAGTGCTGTGATCAAATGGTGCACAGGTAATATGTTATTGTGGAGGGCACAAACCAACCAAATCAGTTCCAGCAGGGCTAGACTTCTACCCAATGCATGGAACCACCTTCCCAGCCAGTGTTAATATTTGTAGAATCACCTCCAATGGCCTGTAGGCTTTTATCAATGCGCTGCTTCTTCATGAAATTTACAAGTTTATCAGCAATAACTTCAGAAGGTTTTTTTTACTCTAGCTATTCTCAGGAGTAAAGTTCTTGAGATATCTTCCACCTGGCTCAGTGCACACAGAAACATGCTCTTTTTTGATGATGCTTAGGACCTGACAATCTACTTTCAACATAACCTTAGTTGTATCTTGACGACCATCATAGAATATGCAGTCAATTTCACCCTTCTTACAAAGTTCATCAAAATCCTGATCCAGGGATCTCATATCTTTTTCTTGGGCCCTCTTGACTTCATAGGGATCATCTATAAGTCTCTTTTTGCTCTTCAGTTATCAAGCCAGCATCCATAAAGGCAGCTCAGTGGTGATGGCAGCTGTGGCACACAGATAGACACCATATCTGATGCTATGCATAGCAACATTTTTGCTTTTTAATGGAAGGTAGATATGTGTTTCCATCTTGAGCATTAGCTATTTGTTCTTCATTTTGATCAGCAGAGAAAATTATTTCACTTGATGGCATTGCAACTTAGCATGCTATGTTGTCTGCTTATATTTAGCAACTCTTCTACTTTCACCTCCTTGCTGCTTCTGCTTTTTGACCTGTCTAATATGCTCAGGTTGATCTGGCAAGCCAATTTAATGTGGTCCAATAGAACCAAATTTTTGTCTATGACCTTTAATAAAAGCAAGTTCCTGCCCAGAAATCTTCATCTTCCTAGGGCATGTTTAATCAATGTGAGTTTCGGTTTTGCTACCAGGGCAGCCAAATTCATGTTGCAGGTGTGCGGGGATTGCTAATTGCAATCTATAGTGCTTGCACTCTTCCCGTTCTACCTGTCTCATCTTGTGTAATAATAATAAAAGAACAATTTCACACTTACAGCTGAGGATGTCAAAAAGCTTGTCATGTTTTGCAATGAAACCATCTTTGACATGTACATGTCCTCTCCAAAGAGATGTTCATGGCCCATTCCCAATTCTCTTTGATCTTGTTTAAGATTGTGACTCAGGAATTTACAATGGGGATAAAATAGAAATGTTTGCTCATTCCCAGTTTTCAAGCACTTTAGGGTAAATGCCCTTTGCAAGACTGGCTGCTGTTAGTTTCTCACATCCTCACTCCTTTGTTCTCTGAGAATAGTCCATATTTCAGAAGGTCACGCAGAGTTGGAAGTTCAGAGGGCAACAACTCTATCATTTTCAATTAAGTTACTTATATGTGTGAAAGTCCTGGCTTGTCCTAATTTTAAAAGCCATTGTGCCGGGTATGGTAAAAGTTCTGTTGAACTAGTTAAGACTATCTCAGCAAAGGACACAATCATAGTTTTGATGTAGTTACAATTTTATAGTTTTAACATTAATGTTTAAATTGTAATATTAATCAGCGTTCCAGGCGAGACCTGCAGGCAGCGCACACGTTGCGAACAAGTTCCTCCACATGCTGGCCACACGCAGTTGACAGAGGACTTCACCTCGTCGACCTTGCCCTCGAGATGCGCCCACATGCTGTAGTCGATGGGATTGAGGTCGGGCGACTGCGATGGCCAAGTCCTTCGACCCCAACACTCTTGCACGGTCTTGGCCGTGTGGGCCGGGGCACCGTCCTGTTGAAAGACTTTCTTTGTGATCTTTTTCACCCATGGCAGGACTTTCATGGCCAAGATGTTCCTCTAATCGCTGCGGGGAGCCTGTAAGCGGCCACGATCCACACTGGCGGCATCTTATCGGAATTAAAAGCCGCGACGCCAAGCATCATCACAGAGGCCGCCGAGTGTTTAGTGGTGGACACGTAACGGACTTCGGAGACGTCCTGGCCGAAGCTTACTACGCGGTCGTTCTGTTTGTTACTGACAGGATCGGCCGTGAAGGTTTGTCATCAGAAGAAATGAAAATTCGATTGCCAGGACTCTTCCAGTCCAAGAAGGCCACGACAGTGCTCCCGACTTTGTTATCGCATACGGTCGTTGAAAAAGGCTTTTCCACGCACTTCAAGCTTCTGCCGCCCTCCTCTTTGACGGCCCTGTCAACTGTGGCTACTGAGCTTCGGAGCATTATCGAAGGCCTTTCTCACAGCCAAACGGTTGACAACTTGAGGTTTACCTGAAATAGGTCTCGCTCTTCGCAACGGGGTTATGGTCTAATTTTTCTATCTCTAAATAAATTCTTAGAAAGAGAAAACAATCCTCACATTTTTTTTCCTCAATCTAAATTTGCTATAATAATTTTATTTTTCTTTAATAGTTTTTAGGGGCTAATAGCTATTTCGTCCTGATAAAGATTAAAATTGAAATCTATTTTAGAAATAAGCTATAAAACTTTTGAATACATATATGAAAAAATATTAATCTTTTTTTGGAACTTCACCATTTGTAATTCTTTTTGTTTTCGAAAAATCCAAAACATTTGAAAATCGTTTATTTTTTTCTGAACTTCACCTCTTTGTTTTTTCAAACTCTAAGAGTAACTCTTAGAAATAACTTTGATAAAAACTTAAAATACCAGGCAATGGCTTCCCCACTCCCCCGCTTGCACTTTGCTACTAAGATTCAAATTTAAAATCTAAAAAAAAGCAGCCATGGTGAAATTTTTATAAATTTTCTGCACTTTGCCAATTATAATAACTTTAAAAAGGAACTCTAAACTAAATTTCCCACCTTTCAAAAAATCACATTGCTAAAATATAGTTATAGAAAATATATAAAAATAAATTTTCTGAATTTCACCATTTGTAATTCTTTGGGTTTTAAAAAATTCACAAAATTTTGATACTTATATTTATTTTTGAACTTTGATAAAAAAACATAAGTCATAACCAAACTAAGATGAAATTATTATTCAAATACTCAAAAAAATCCCCTTCATAAATTATAGTTAGTGATGATGATGATGATGATGATATGGAT
This sequence comes from Ceratothoa steindachneri, assembly GCA_963969495.1. NCBI lineage: Eukaryota > Metazoa > Arthropoda > Malacostraca > Isopoda > Cymothoidae > Ceratothoa > Ceratothoa steindachneri. Next base: position 154,285,636 of record OZ018321.1, on the reverse strand, counting down.
AACAAAAATATCTTTAGAATTAATATAAGTCGTGTTGCAAATTTTTAGCACCTCTCATTTGTGGAATTTGAAAATTGAAAAAATTGACACACACTAATGGGGCACAAAAACCTTGCATTAAGCGGTTAACGGCGAGGGATCTGATCACGAGAAAGCCCTCGAAGTAGTTATTTAAGGTTACTCATTCCCCCATATCTTGACGAGAGTAATCCAATGAAGGCAACCTGTCACTTAGAGGGGAAGAGAGAAAAGGAGAACGGAGAGAATACAGCAGCCAAACTTGAATACCAAACAATCCTAAATGCTGGACTAGGAGGGTGCATTAGAAACTTTATGTTGAGTAGTTTGTAAAAAAGGGGGGGGGCAAACACTCAAGAGGTACGCATCGATCCCCCTTGGGGTGAGCGGATCACTGTCGTGATATTGTATTCCCCGCACAGGCGGCAATTTCTCGTTAATTGCCGTCTTTTCCATTAATTGTGACCGGCCTTCTTTCCCACTCGCTCAACATCCACTAATTTCACCACTTTTTCAACCCTTTTCAAAACATGACCTAAATGCTCCTAAGTTCGCTTTATTAGTCAATGATAATATAAATACATATTGTTCGAACCACTCGGACATTTAATGAAACATAACCTCTTCCCTGCCTCCCATTACCCAGTACCCAACGACGCGCGCCGCCGGTTGGCAGAATAGACAAATGAGTGAAAGGTAGAACTGTGATTATCAATCTGATCTTTATGTGAATTTCATTATCCTGCCGGGGTCCTTGTCCACAATTAAAAGGAGGGGGGGGAAGGAGGGGGACGCACAATTAACTATCCTTTAATGTGGAAAAAGTGCTGACTAACAATTATTTAAATTTTAAAAACCAAAGACGGCACTTCCCATCCCTGCAGTTTTGCGAAGAAAGTTGTGAAGTTACGCAAAGTGAAGGGTACGCAACTCTACAGTACCCCCACCACAACAATGGAATCAAATCCCTCCGGGGCGAGACTATTTTTATCACCATTAAATGGTTAGGTAGAATCGTCCTGGATAGCATTTTCCTTCAAACCCACAAAACTACATAATACGACCAGAGGGGTGGGTAAAATGAAAGGTGAAAATCCATATTCCAAACCCATTCTCTTGTGAATCTCGATTCTAACAAATGAAGATCATGAAGTGAACAACTAATCACCCTAGCACACAAAATACAAGTGTATTTAAGTGGATGCACACCAACAGACATTAAAACATCCGCCAGTTACTGGTGTTGAAGTACCCTAATATATCTTAGTGGGAAGATTCTGTGAACCACCGAGGACTTAAATAAATACCAAAGTAAAGGAAGCTGCAACAAGGTTTCGAGTTCGTACATCAGACTACATCACTCATGTGTTCGTACTCGTAAATACGAGCCCCGCTATCTCCAACATTTAAAATCTAGATCTGATGTAGAAAGTCCTTCTCACCCTCGGCCCTCTGTTACGAGTACATCCGTATTTTCCATTCACTCTTGAGGTCAATTTTCCCGTCTTGAGGGAGCCACGCCCCCCCCCCCCCCGACGGCCCCATGATCACTGTAAGAGGGTCCAGCCCTACCCCAACTTACGCAGGTCGGACGCGAGAGCGTTCGGGGAGTTTTCCTGGTTGAGAGACGAGGTCAGGGACGTGATCTGCGCCGCCAAGTCGCTGAACTCGGCCGATTTCAGGGCCGCGGCGTCGTTCCCTGGACGCGCGCGGGGGTGTCCAAAAACCCGATGGGGGTGGATAGGCAGGCGAACCAACAACCAGCGGGCAACCAATGAACCAACCAATCGAGTTAGTAGAGCACCAGCAGGTTACGGCATGACGGTCGTCCGTGGATGACGAAAAAGGGAAGGGGAGGAAAGATCCATGTTAGGGCGCGAGAGGGGTCACTCCATTAGGGGTTACACAAGGGACTTCGGGGAGGGGGTGGCGGAACTTACAGGTCACCTATTTTTACACTGAAATTAGTACTGCCACGACGGGCTGCAAAGCTAGTTGTTAAAGCGGGACGTAATAACACTATTGCAAAACTAGTAATACTAAATTACTAACAACATTTGCAACATACCTGGACAGTCAGCGCCGGAAACCTGCAAATAACTTTATTCATTTTATAACAAAAAAATGACAAACGAAACGTGTCAGACAATGAAAGCAATTGGACGTAGAGTGATGTGAAAACCGTGTTAGAAGATAACTCGAGTCCCCGGAGGGACCCGACCTCGGATAAAAGAGGCCAGCAACAAGTGAAACTTCCTCTAGTGCTAATCCGAGAGCTCCTTTTGGACTTAGTCCTAACCAGACAAAGTTCGCAAAATTCAACAACGAAATAAAACAAAAAACTATTCAATTACTACATAAAAAAACAATGTAAATGATTCAAATTAGAAGGCAAATTTTTTTTAAAATTAGTAATAAATTGACATGCAGATTGCAGATACGAGAAATAACAAAGCTTCGGTTATAAGTGGAGAGAATCAGCGAGTCAAATCGGGTTAGTTGCGTAACAGCGCTATGTAGTCGCGAAGTGAGCGCAAATATTGTCGTTTCGAGATTTGGAAGGGAATTTGCGAATGGGGGAAGAAGGGAGAATAAGCACTATCCCTGAAGAGGGGAGGGAGAATAGCACTCCGCAAAGGACTACCTCCAAAAAGGGGGAAGAAAGATTAAATAGCGAAGGTCGTACGTTGTCACCCTTGCGGCCGGGATTCGACCAAGAAGCCATTTAATCAGCCGTCTCATCCAAGGGACTCAATGCTGGAGATCCTCCAGAGGGAGGTTCAGCGGGACACCCGGGTCGGGGTGACTCAGCAGATGAAGTGCATCGCCAAGCGAACCAACCTCGAGACTCGTCAAACCTAGTTAGCAAGAAAGCTAACCAAGTAGACTTAACTTGCCATGCTAACTCCGGGAACCGAATTACAAGGGTGAAGCGGGAATATGACTCACCGAAATAACTCAGGAACACGACATTACCAAGTAACTCAGTATAAATACTTACTAAGGTGACTCAGGAACACGGCATTGCGAAATGACTAAGAATTAAGACTCACTTAACTGACTCAGGAACACTATTTACATAGCTAACTCAAGGACACCAGTCACAAAAAAAAACTAACTAACTAACCCAAGCCAAGAGAGAGGGGCGAACCACAACACACAATGTGACCATTATGACAAACTACGGATGCAATGACTGGGATTCAGTTAGGGGAAGCGGCATTATCATGAAATAGGAGAAAGCGGCATGCTCTGCGAGACCGGCACTAGGGGTGCCAAGGGGTGGCTGTACCTGGGGTGCTAGGAGAGCAGAGAGATGAGCCAAAAGGGCGTGCCTTTCGCCTCAACGTCGATACTCTGCTCGCCGGGTCACTCAGTCGACCTGGGGAGGGCACATGAAACCAAGTTATAACTCCAGTTATCCCTCCAACCACCTCAAAAATGTAAGTGACACATGGATAAATGGCACTCAAGAACAAGAAATCAGACCTGCAAAAGGGGTTCGAAATCTGTTCCTGACCCCCACACGCACACATTTCCCATTACTGAGTCAACATGACCTCATTGGGTTGTACAAATTCTCTCTTTCTCTTAAGGGATAAGAGAAAAGGCGGAAAAGTGAACACCAGGCTTCGTAGGACCCCATCTCTGGTAGGAATTACCGAATTACAAAAAGATCGATTCCTAGAACTCGGTCCATCTACTTAATGGAGGAAGATTAATCCTTATAAGTCGTGAGTCTATCAACGGTTCCTTATAAATGGAGCCTCGGGCCCCGTTGCGCTTATAAAAACAAAACTACGCATTTTCCTGTCTTTTTTTTCATTTTAGCGATCCCATCTGGCGGACACGGGCGAGGGTACAGCCACCAAACAAGAAAATAGCAATGCATCATTTCATATTAATGTAATAAAAACAAAGATAAAACAAAAGGTAAACAACATTAAGAGACGTGCTTTGGTTTTCGAGGGGAGACCGTCTCTAAGTGGACCCAAGCGTACAATCCACAACTAAATCGAATGGAGGAGGCCAACCTCTTCCAAAAACTACATAACACCAGGCTCGTCACGGTACAAGGACAGGTACCACACACGAACTTCCTCCTGACTACGACATTCAACCAAAAAAGTGACGGAAAGTATGGGGGAACAACACTCTTCACAGAAAGGTTCAGGGGGGCGCTCCATCAAATGATGCCAGCGTACCAATAGGTCGGCCTCAGAGTTTTGTTTTGCCCGGAAACATTTTGACTCTCTTCCACACCTCTGCTAGAGTGGTCTTCCCATTAAGTGAAGACACGAATGCCCTCCAGGAAGAGCGGCGGAATTGCTTCGAAACATACCGGAACCTAGCCCAAGCTCGAAATAATTCACCGACAATGAAATGGTTCGGGCGGCGCTTATAGCGCATGTAGACATAACGCTTCTGTTTGCGGGCAGTCTCACATTCGTCTGACCTTCGCGGAATTGGTGGGAATGAAAAACGCCCAGACGTTCAGGAATAGTAGTTAGGCGCACGGCGATGAGGTTGCCGGAGAACTCAACGCCCCCATCTACGACCTAAATTTCTCGAATGGGATAGATGCGGACCACTACGCTCGCGCAAAGCACCATCGGGGGTCTCTCAGGCGGCATTGATCTAAAGAAAATTTATTTGAATGGGAAAGTGATCACCAACATGGAGATCATTGACTTTCGCCCTTCCAAAATCAGGCTGTGCATCCGGAGTACAGGGGTAGATCAAGACAGGTAAATAGGGCGGTTCTTGGGGAGTGATACGTAAACTCATCCACATTTAGGATACCTATCTCCAGCTCGTTGATCAGGTCAGCAAGAACCTCAGCACTGGGACTGATCGAATAGTCTCTCGAAGGGGGGGGGGCTCCCGTTTAAATCACCGAGCAAGAGAAAGAAAGGGTCTCGGCAAACAAGCGGTAGCGACCCCGCTCGTCCCGGTACCGAGAGAGGTAACGTGTACCAAGATCACCCAGACTGGGACATTTAATAAAGAATGTGCCGAACAGTCTGGGAAACAACGCAGTCGTCGCAATAAGGCGCAGACGAGCACTCCACCAAGTGGCGGTGCGTCCCGCGAGGTGTGTCCAATTCGGAGACGACAGAAAGCAACCTGAAGCCGTCGCCGCATTGGGGAGGTAGGTCATGGAAACAGTCGCGGCGCAATGGCAGGTAACTTTAAGTTCCGCTCGACCGTATACCATCTTCTTTGTCAAACCGCCCGGAGAGGAGTCCGTATTCCTGCCAAGTAATCGGTGTGAGGAAGAGCGAAACACTGGTCTGATTGCCAAGTCTTCGCGGACTCTTTGGTGCCCTTATCGGAGCGCTCATTCCTCGAAATTCCTACATGTCCAGGAACCCAGCAAAGATTATGTCGACATCAGCCCGGCTTGCCAAAACCGTGGTGTCACGGATATCGCGAACCAGGAGATGCGGTGATTCCAATGCCCCGAGAGCACTCAGGGCGCTTTGTGAGTCGCTATAAATCACAATCCTGTCTCTAAACCGGGCACGTCGCGTTATCTACCGTATCAAACGCTATATTGCAACCAGCTCGGCCCTGAATACAGACGCAGTGCCTGGCAGAGCCTCAATGACTTCAAACAGAGTGGACACGACGTGGAAACCGACCACCTCATGGGACTAGGATCCATCCGTATTCACTGGCACGGTTCCAGCGTGACACGAAATGTGCTCCAAAAAGGCCGAACGCAATACTCCCAGCGCTGTAGAAGCTTTAGGGCAGAGGCATGGCGACAAATAGTAGTCAAAGGTGGTACCCTCCAAGGTGAGATCGTGGACAGAAAAAGCGACTCGCTCGAGAGCTATACCGAACTATAGAAGGAGTTTCCTAGCATAAAACCCAAAGGGCTTAGGGTATGACTGACATCTCTCGGCGGCATAGAGACCGTCGAGATTAGCTGCGGATACAGTGAGAGTTGTTGGCGATTGAGGGAGGCGCCGGGCTCGCGCGTACCAGCGAATAATGCACTGTGCATGGCATGGCACAGAGCGAATGGTATCTCCCCAGAATCGAAAAGTAGGATCTCAATGGGGGAGGTGGGGAAAGCATCAGTCGCCAGGCGAAGGCTGGGATGGTAGATAGAGTCCACCTTCTGCAATACACGCTCGGCTGCGGAAGCATAAAACTCGCATCCCTAGTCGAGCTTCGAACGAACAAAGGATCGATAAAAAAGTAAGGTAGTATCCCTATCATCGCTACAGGCGCTGAATGTCACGGAACAAAGAATATATATGGCGCGGGTACAAAAAAAACATAAGGCTGCGAATATGAGCCTCTCAGGGGAGGCGTCGGTCAAATGCAACACCAAGGAAACGGTGCGAGTCCACCACTTCCAGACGAACCCCATTTAGAAACAAATCTGGGTCGAGATGTAGCCGTGGATGGCGGCAGAAGTGCACCACCTTATTCTTGGCCAAGGAAAAGCGAAGCCTGTACGCTTCGGCATAGCGAGAGACGCGGTTCAATACCTGTTGGAGTCGACACTCCAGAGTTGGCAACTAGGTCGCGCCAAAAGAGATCGAAAGGTCGTCCACGTAGAGCGTAGATAGAACATCTTCCGGCAGCACCGAGGTGATGCCGTTAATGCTCAGGAAAAAATGTAACACTGAGGGCATTTCCCTGCGGGATACTCTCTTCCTGCTCCATTGGGCGGCAGAGGGTTCCCCCCACCCGTACACGGAATCGACGATCTCGCAAAAAATTCAGATATAAAGGTTGGGAGGCGTCCACTCGCCCCCATCGTGTAAAGAGTCTCCATGATACCATATCGCCATGCGGTATCATAGGCCTTCTCCAGATTGAAAAACACCGTGGCGTAGTGCGGTCTACGAAGGAAGGCCTCGCAGACGGCATTTTCCAGTCTGAGCAGAGTATCCGACGTGGAGTTGAACTTGCGAATCTGCACTGTGCAGAGGACAGATGGCATCCGCTCTCATCAACTTGCACACGCAGGAGGTTAGAGAGATTGGGCGGAAACCAGCAAGGGTAGAGTGATCTTTCCCCAGTTGGCGGAATGCGAGCACAATAGCAATTCGGCAGGAGTCTAGAAGAATACCCTCTAACAAGATCCTGTTGAAAGAGATTGCGGTACTATTCTCCTGGATTACGGGATGGAGGTCCTACGGGAACTTGACCCAATCCTTTTGACTCGCTTCTACACCTCTAGTAGAGGGGTCTTTCCGTTAAGTGAAGACACTTATGCTCGTCAATAAGAACGGTGGGCATGCTGCGAAATATATCGAAACCTAGCCCTAGCTCTACAAAATTCACCGACAGTGAAGTCGTTCGGGCGGCGCTTAAAACGCATGTAGGCATAACGCTTCTGTTTAAGGGCCGTTTCACACTCAGCTGACCCACACGGCGGTGGTGGTCAGCTGGGCTCGCCATGCGAGTCTTTTCCTCCCTCCGTCTCGAAAGCTTAGGGTTCAGAGACGGAGGTCCCTCTTTTGGAAGATCCACCGTCTCCGAGCCACCTAGCCTACCACTGGGTGTAGACGAAAGAGCCAAAGCTCCTTTAGTGCTGTCCTTCTTTCGGGGGCAGCTTTAGGATCACCGGAAGATGGCCTCACGACCATCTTGAGGGATGTTGCCTCCTGTGAGTCTAACGACTCGGTGGAACCGCGCGACCGTTTCGCTTTCCGGGAAACGGTTACGCTGGGGGAAGCGAGGGGAGCCCTGGTTTTAGCCGGGGCTGGGTGTAAATCGCGAATCCTCCCGCCCGGCCCACATCCGGTGGTGGAGGGGTCGCAAAATCCTTATGCCCTGGGAGGGTTGGTAGGTGGCACGAACCCAGAAGGGGCTCCTTCTTTGTGCCGACAGCTTTACCAGGGCAGCACCCATGGTGGGTTACAACCCGAAGAAGGGTTACGAATGGGCACGGAAACGACCGAGCCTAAGGGGCCAGGAGCAGAGGGTGTCTTTCTTAACATTGAGGGATAGGACGTCCCAGGCAGCGCCGGGCGCGCCAGGACCAAGTCCTTGGTCCTTAGCCTCGCGGAATGAGAGACGATCCTGGGCCTGAACCGCCAGGACTTCCTTCTCAAGGAGAGACCTAATACATAGCTTCGAAGAAGCGGGGTGCGGCTATCCGCAATTGACACACTTGGCCACACACGATTTGGACTTATCGTGTGCGGCCTAAGAGAAATTTACAGAGAATTCGGGTAACCCCGACTTTGCGCGTCTACAGGAGCGATTAGTATGGCCGAAGCGATGACAGTAGTAGCACCTCCGCAGCAGTAGCACGAATGCCTTGACGCGGTAGCGATACCAACCGGCACGCACCGATCCAAGGAGCTTGCCACAGTCAAACGTGACAGAGAGTAGGAGTGGGTCTCAAGGCCCCTCTCTGTTTTCTCATCACACGTTCGACCATGACCGCCCCGTGGTTGGCCAGCTCTAAGTTAATGTTATCTAGGTGTAGTCCACGAGTTCCTTCACATAAACTAGCCCTTTACGAAGTTCATCGTAGAGTGCGGCGTCATACTCACAGGCATTCTATCAAGTTGTGATGGAGCAAATGTGAGTGTGTTTGAAGGGCTATTCTCCCATCCCTTTTCCAATACCTTATCCCTCCCTCTGTAAGAATGTGTGTGTGAATGGGATATATACACACACAAAAATATATATATATATATATATATATATATATATATATATATATATATATATATATATTTTTGTGTGTGTATATATCCCATTCACACACACATTCTTACAGAGGGAGGGATAAGGTATTGGAAAAGGGATGGGAGAAAAAATAAATAAATATATATATATATATATATATATATATATATATATATATATATATATATATATATATATATATATATATATATATATATATATATATATATATATATATATATATATATATATATATATATATATATATATATATATATATATATATATATATATATATATATATATATATATATATATATATATATATATATATATATATATATATATATATATATATATATATATATATATATATATATATATATATATATATATATATATATATATATATATATATATATATATATATATATATATATATATATATATATATATATATATATATATATATATATATATATATATATATATATATATATATATATATATATATATATATATATATATATATATATATATATATATATATATATATATATATATATATATATATATATATATATATATATATATATATATATATATATATATATATATATATATATATATATATATATATATATATATATATATATATATATATATATATATATATATATATATATATATATATATATATATATATATATATATATATATATATATATATATATATATATATATATATATATATATATATATATATATATATATATATATATATATATATATATATATATATATATATATATATATATATATATATATATATATATATATATATATATATATATATATATATATATATATATATATATATATATATATATATATATATATATATATATATATATATATATATATATATATATATATATATATATATATATATATATATATATATATATATATATATATATATATATATATATATATATATATATATATATATATATATATATATATATATATATATATATATATATATATATATATATATATATATATATATATATATATATATATATATATATATATATATATATATATATATATATATATATATATATATATATATATATATATATATATATATATATATATATATATATATATATATATATATATATATATAAATTCTGGATTTCATGTTTTGTCTAAAATGTTTTTTTTCGCTTCCTCAGCTAATTACTTGTTTGTTATTTTGCGAAAAGCAACTCTATTAAATTACAACATGAAAATCCTACAATTTCTAAAGAGTGGCGGAGACTATAGAGTTTGAGGTACGCCATACAAAGTTATTGTACGTCCCGGTTGAAAGGAGGGCTTTTATAACCTCGAAAGCGTGACCGTATCGCTGTATAAAATACCGATCTCGGAGGCGCCAACCTTTTTTTCTGATAAGACCTAGGCAACAATTGTACCCACTCGAGTGGCAGCCGGCAGGACTTTCCCACGAGGGTAGCACGTGAGGCCTTTTCTTTTTTTTGTGGAATTCCAATGTAGTTGTTAGGCCTCTTTGGTACGATTTCGTATTATTTTGTGTGGTAGGTTATCTCTTTAATTGTAAATATTGCGAGGTAGTATTCGCACATAGGATTGTGTATATTTCGCTATTGTAAATTTATTTACCCCATATCTCTTGTAAATATTATTGTAATTTTTTGTGAATACAGGACTGTATATCCAATCGTTTCATTCTCCCTCGGGTTTTCGCGTCCAATTTAGTATAAGAAGCCGGTTGGATCGATTGGGACTTTGGTGTAGATTCGTGGCCCGCTACATTTGGCGCCCGAATAGGACGTGAGATCTCGAAACCGGAAGCATTGTTAGGATTGAATTGCAGTCCACAATTAGAATGACAAGTAGTTTGGTTGTTTTTTTCCCTTTTTCTATCACTTTTACTAATCTGGGAAAATGGCTTCTGCTGAGCATGGTTTGTACAAAGTGGTACGATTGAGGCTGGAATTAAGGAAGGAGGTAATGAATGAAGTATGTAGGAAGCCTGAAGGTATTGGTATGACGCGGGTGCCTAACTTTATGAAAGAATTGAGAGCGATGTGTATGCCAGGGGTCCCGCCGTTTCAGGAAGAGTTGATTGTAGTGAGTCGTTCGTATGGACTGATTGTTTATGTGCACTTTGGTGGTGAGAGACCGATTGTGTACAAGGATGAGAAAGTGAAGGGTTCGAATGCTAATGTGGTGCATCTGCAGTGTTTGAGCGGTGTGCATTACAATTGGGTGATTGAAAAGTGTTCCTATATGAGGGAGAAGAATGATTGTCTGGATGAAGATGAGTGTGTGGTGAATGATGATGTGGGAGTTGATGACGGTGTGGATGTCAGTGCTGATGTTAGTGTGGTTGTTCCTTCTGTGTATTGCGAAAATGGAGGACCTGATATGATGGAAACAGGAGTGAAAGTTGGTGAAAGGTTCTTCTGTGGTTTGATTGATACTGGAGCGCAAGTGTCGTTAGTGAACGAGAGGATTCTGAGTAAGTATGATGAGTTTAGATGTTGCGAGCGTAAGCCTGTGAAGTTACGGATAAGTGGATTGGGAAATGGAATGATAGTGGCATGGGAACAGCTTAGTCTGAGAGTGAGTTTGGGCAGTGGTGTGAATGTGAAGCATGACTTTGTGATTCTGAAAGATGAGCAAATGCCATGTTGTTCCTTGCTTGGTGTAGACTTTATGAGATTGAATGGTTTGTCTTTGGATGCTGATAAGGATTGTGTTATGAAAGGTGAATGTGAGGTGATGAGGTTGAATAAATGTGCAAAGAATGTTGTCAAATTTTGCGGTATGATCGAATTGGTCATGGATGATGAGAATGAAATTTTAAGTGATGATGATATTCTAGAGATGCGAGAGATGTGTTCTTTTGTCAGTGAGTTGAAGAGGTGCGTGCTGATTTGAATGAATAGCCTGAGTGTTTAAGTGATTTTAAAAGGTATGCTAAGGATTTTGTTGTTTGTATGGATGTTGTATATTTTGTGAGGCATATGAAGGATGGGGATGATATGTATGTATCTGTGATGTCTTTGGTTGGTATGATTGGTCTGGTGAAAGTTGTGTATGATAATTATGGGCATATCGGTAAGTATAAGTTGTGGGAGTGTATGAAGGAGCGTGTGTTCCGTCCGTTTCTGAGGACTGTTGTGAATGATGTTGCGACTACGTGTAAAAGGTGTCAGAAGCGAAAGGTGCAAGGTGTGCAAGTGAACCCACCGATGTTCAAAGTTGATGCGAAAGAACCGTTTGAGTTGGTAGCAATTGACTGTGTGTCTTTACTGCGGACAAGTGCTGGGAATGTTGGTATGGTTGATCATAAAAGTAAGTTTGTGTACGCGGCGGCTGAGAGATAAAAGAAGTGTGACTGTTGCGCGTGGGGTTGAGCAGTTGTATTTTCTTATATGTGTATGAAAACCTTGGAAATTTTTGAGTGATAATGGGCCTGAGTATGTGAGTGAAGTGTTTGAGCGAATGTTGAGAGAGAATGGTGTAAAGCATGTAAGAATGACTCGGTATGGGCATATGGGTAAGTATAAGTTGTTGGCTGAATGTACAATTAGGACCTTGTGTGAGATGTTGAGAATGATGAGTATGACTTTAAATGACTGGGATGAATGGTTGAGTAGAGTGTTATGGGCGTATAATTCGACGGTGCATAGTGCAACAGGGGTGTCCCCGTGTCAGTTTGTTAGGAATTTTGAAAGGTGAGTGAAAGATAGGTTTCGTTTGAGTGAAAGTGAGTAGAGAGTATGGGGTGAGGCACATGAAAGGTTTCGTACGTTTGAAATAAGTGCAAAAGTATTAAAAGTAAAAGGTAGGTTGAATGTGTCAAAGATGAGTGAAAAGTTTGAAGGACCGTATAGAGTTGTGAGAGTCTGGGAGAATGGTGTGACGTATGTTTTGGAGAGTTTGAATGAAAGTGTGACTGAGAGAGTGCCGTCTCATCAGTCAGTATGGGGGGTCCCTGCGAAAGCACAGGGGAAGAGGGGACCTACATTTTGTCGGTGGAGCTACCCGAGGGCGGCTCCGACGGTGTTAAAGGGGAATGGGAGAGAGGGTTTTTTAGATTTTCATTATTGTGCATGGTGACCCAATAATTGTCACGGGACACTAACGCACATCACCCCCACGCAGTGGCCCGCTCTGAGAGGGGTGAATATGAAGCCGGCAAAACAAGCTGTCGCCATTGAGGCCACTCCTCCTGCCTAGTGACCTGGCAGCCCATCAGCATGGCGGCTCCACCATGGGCACGGCGTAAAATTGATAAACAGGAAAGGGAGTAAGAAAAGGCATCTGAGAAAAGTGTGGGTGGGGATGAAGCAGGGTGCTAAAAATCCACCATGCCAGGCAGGAGTTCAAGGGTGAGGGAACATTGTCCCCTACCCCCTCCAGCACCGATCCGCGATAGTGGGGTGAGAGGAAGTTGGTCGGCGTCTACCCTGTGAAATTAGAGGCCGAACAGAGAAAGTTGTGGGAGAGGTTGTAGGTAAAGGCAAAAACAGGTAAAGGGTAAAAACACAGGCTGTCAGAAAGAAGAGGCTAAGCTGGGGCAGGACGAGGTGCTGAGTCCCGTCAGCACGGCGGCCAGGAAGGCAAATCGCCGCGCACCTTACGGGGCTCCCAGAAGGCTCCCGCAGAAGGGTTCCGAATGGGCGCGGAAACGACCGTGCTTGTAGGCCTGGAGGAGTAAGAAGCAGCGGGTGCATTTTTTAAAAAAAATGAGGCATAAGACGTCCCAGCAAGCGACAGGAGCAAGTCATTAACCTCGCGAAATGAGAGACGATCCGTAGAGTGAACTGCCAGGATTTCCTCCTCCAGGAGATACGCACCACATTGTTTCGAAGCAGGATGCGGCTCTCCACAATTGACGATAGGGACTTATCGTGTGCGGCCTTGGAGCAATTTACCTAGCCTTCGGGTAAACCCGACTTTGAACGTCTACAGGAAATAATTCGTATGGCAGAATCGGCGGCACTGGTAGCACCTACGTGGCAGTGGCATGAATGCCTTCCCGCAGTTTCGAAACGAACAGGCCTGCGCGGCCTCACGAAGCTTGTCACAGTCGAGGCCCCTCACTGTTTTCTCATCACACGTTCGACTTTGACCGCTCCATGTTCGGCCAGCTCTAAAGTGATGTCATCTATGGAGTAGTTCACAAGTTCCCTCGCGTATACTACTACTTTCACCAATTTTATGGTAGAGTGTGGTGTCACACTTACGGTCGTACCATTAACTGTCCAAAGCGCATTAATTATGGCCGCTTTGGAAGGATCTGACGCATTCGCCAGAAGTCTCCCGTCCGAGAACGGGACACCTTCGGATTTCTACCAATCAAGCTAGCAAATGCTCTCTATGTGGTTCATGTTGCCCTTGGCCAACATACTGCCATCAGTAGAGCGAATAACAATAAAGTGTTTGAAGCCAACGGCTCGAAAACGCCAGGTAGTCTCTTAATGAGGGACTCCGATGTAATCGAGGCTCCGATTAGTGCACTTGCAGTCTTAGTCTGGGCGTGGGAGTAGGATGTGAGGAGGGAGAGGAACCCTTAGTCTTCTTCCTGTTCTTTGTCTTTTTGGGAGAGGAGGATGGGGAATGAACCTTCTTTTTTCCACGATCGGAAGGAGCCCCCTAGGGCTGAAGGACCTGCCTCAACAAGCTCCTTCTCAGAAATGAAGGTTTTTTTTGTTTTTTTTTAAGGGGCTATCTGGCGACTGCCCAATTAGGCATAAGTCGCCGTAAACTATCTCAGAAATGAAGAAGGTTTTCGGTCTCAAAGGAGCTCCAGACGTGGGGAGGAGGTTCCCCCTCTCCTCGTGAGTCATGGGGGAGCCGAACAACGCGAAGAGAAACTTGCACAGGGGCGGATCTAGCTTTGTTTGGGGGGCACCAAGCCCAGGTTCACTCCCATCGAAGATCCTGCCATCTGTGGCTGGGTCACCTCCGGGATTATGTCTAGCTCAAAGGGGCCTCTATATGGCGATCATCTCCAAGGCATCATGGATCCCATTCTAGGTACCTTCAGTCAGACTGGCGGGCGAACAGACCCCCATCGAGATAGAGAGGCGGGGGGAGGCACGCGACCCCTCGCAATATCAAGATTAATGATTGCAGGGGCCACGACGCGGCAGGACCCACTTTCCTTTGCCCCCCCCCCTAAGTGCGTTGGCCCTATCGTGTTGCTCCCACCGGGAGCGGTCGATTTTGACCCGCTTGCCTACTTTCTTTCCAGTCCCATGTGATATAGTAAAGGAGTGACTGTCATTGGTCGAAATCTTCCGCACCCATAGGCCTAGGAGAAATAAGCCTCCTCTCGGTTAGAGGAGGGTTGAGGGGCCACTGAGAAAGCACAGGGGTGGGCCACCTCCTTTTCAGAGGTGAAGCTGCTCGAGAGCGGCTCCAAAGATGGTATCAGAAAAGCCCCTTTTCCGCATTCGGATGGTGAGGTGGGAGCCCTTCCACCGGTCGAAGCTGTGCTTCGAGGCGGATCCCCATAGCAGCCCCACTATTGCCTTCTATTGTCACCATAGTGGAAAAAGGACACATGGACAGTAGATCCTATGAGCCCACACATACTTGGGAGGTTAAAAGAAAGGACTCCGTAGGATCAGAAAGTTCCAGGCTGTGATCAGTTACACATATTTGTCCCACGCATACGAGCTAAGATGGGCCTTGACAACCCAGCCCGCCATTCAGGCGAAATTGTCCAAGAGCTTTAACAAAAAGGATGTTGCCGACGTAGCCACCTTTATGTGTACTGGAAGAAGGTGAGCAAAGTCAAGGTCCAGCACACCCTTTACCTAATACTTGCCTTAGCCAACGAGCTTTCGGCCCTCGCAGCAGGTAGGGATACACTGCCACAGACGACTGACCCATAAGAGGACGAAAAGTGCGCCGAGCAGCCAGAACTCTGTCGATAGAAGAGCAACTTTGGAAGGGGTTATGTGGGTATGTAATAAAGACAACTAGAGATAGGCGGGTTCACTAACGAGTAGGGAGCATGATCACCTATCATACCCTACACATCTGCGCAGTCCACCCAGGCACCATGTCTAACGAACCAAACTCTCTCCAGATGAGAACAATCCCTCCTGGTTGGTACAAAGTACGGATAGACAAAAGGGTGTGGGGATAGTCACAAAAAATATAAAAATAAACAAAGCTAAATTAGCGTCAAGAGGGAGCGCACCAACAACTTTCCCAGGCTCCATCAGAGTGTTCCTGTCAACCCTTTGACAGGTCTTCCCTAATTTGCAACTCGTCGGGTACCAAGTGCAACAGGCTACTCCACTGCAGGGTTTTAACCCAGAAAAGCGAAAAACAGCAAGGGCATTTACACCCCCAAAATTATGAGGTAATAAAGATTTTAATTTAAAGAGAAAACTAGGGAATCTCTCGCAGAAAATTTGAGAAAGATTAATACAGAAAGTGGTGAAAATGGGAGATGTGAAAATGTGTGAAATACATGACAGCTCCCCTTGTAGCCATTGGGCGAAGGGTGGCACGCCAATGCAGCCGTTTGAGCGGGAGAGCAAGCAACCCTCTAGATGTCATCTGAAGCATGGTTGCTCATGCTACACCTGACAGCCTTTAGCGGGGGAGGTAATAAAGAAAGTGGTAGGGTTAGTGAAAGTGAAAATGAGTGAAGGGTAAACCTTTTTTAGCATGAAAGATCGAGAGGCGCGCAACTGGCCCGGGCTTGTCCATTTGCGGGACTGGGGAATGTAAATTGACTCGAGTCTACGGACCGACACCCCTGGGTTTTCCTAACCCTGCCCACACCCACGTTTTGTTTTTAGCCATTTGGAGTTTTCACTTACCCCCCCCCCCTCCCAAGTTGAATTTCCAATGAGATTAGAGAAGAAACTGGTTAACCAACAAGGGCATTTTCATTCAATGAGCGAAGAATGAAGAGCCAAAAAAGTTTTTGTCCCGCCCCCCAAAAAACTATTGTAGTAATAATGAGGTCTCTCTGGCAAAATTTGTAAACCATCCTGTCTTTATTGGAGAAAGGAATTAGAGGTGAATAAATCGGTCAATAATACATAGAATAAAACCAGCCGCGCTACTCCCGCCACGACGTCATAAGGAGGTTTTTAGTTGCGTGCGAGTCTAGTTGAGAGCGACTCTACATCTTACTATGTCGGTTGGTCCTCGTTTTGCTTCTCTTTTTTTTGTAATAACATCTTAACTATTCGGCCGATTTTAACGAAATTTGAAATTCTTATGTCGTTTTACATTTTCTTTGGAATGATATAATTGCCAAAGTCCTCTCAAGGTTAGCCCGGGAATTATTTTGTTTTTGAAATAATATCATAACTATTCGGCCGATACTCTGCTAGGCAAGCCTAGAATAGGCTATACTATGCTAAGATATAATGTACATGGGTAAGATATACTATGCTAATTTAGGTTATATAATGTTATGCTAGGATAGCATATAGTATATTAGGCTAGACAATACTAAGCTATGCTTGCCTAGAGTATAATAGGATAGTATAGGCTATACTTGTCTAGGATAGTTAATGCTAGGCTAGACAGGGCTATACTATGCTATGCTAGGCTAGACAGGGCTATACTATGCTATACTAGGCTAGACAGGGCTATACTATGCTATGTTAGTGTCGGCTAAATTATAATAGGCTAGGGAGGGCTATGCTCTGCTATGCTAGGCTATACCAGGTAATATTATGTTTGGCTACGATAGGCTAGCTAACCAAGGCTATAATAGGCTAAGCTATGCAAAGTTATTCTAGTCTAGGGTATGGTATGCTATACTAGTCTAGGCGATGGAGCGAGACGGAAGTGTCAATGTGATACACCCAGGTAAATCGAGTCAGATGGTAGGCGAGGATAATGAGTATCCCCTACCCCCAGTAGTCTTCCCCCAGAACGAAGCATCCACGGAGTTACCACTAAAACTCCAAGTCGTAGTGAGCTCCACGCCCATTAACGATCCGGTAAGGAAAATTGTTTCCGAACCAATATGATACGCTTGGCTCTATTATGTTAGGTTGGTTATGCTAGGATAGGCTATAACAAGCTAGCTTATAGTATGCTAAGCTAGGCTATCGTAGGCAAGGATATATTGGCTAGGAGATAATAGCCAATTCTAGTTTGGCTACTAGGCTAGGCTCTGGCATGTCTTGCTAATCCATACCTGGTTAGGCTAGGTTATAGTAAGCTAGGCTACACTAGGTAATGCTACGCTAGGCAAGGCTACACTAAGCTAGGCTATATTAGAATATAATAGGCTAGACTATACTAGGATACGATAGGCTAGGCTATATTAAGCTAAGGTAGGATAAAGTAAGCTATACTATGCTAGGCTATACTAGGTTAGTTAGATTATACTAAGCTAAGCTAGGTTAGGCCCGGCACAACCAGGCTATTCTATTTTAGGCTAGGTTCTAACTAAATTTGAAACCCTCATGTTGTTTTACATTCTCTTTCGAATGATACAATCGCTAATATCCTCTCAAGGTTAGTCCGGGAATTATTGAAACTTTTCAAGGTCGTAAGGTCATAAATCAGAATAAGTGAGAGCACGCAAATTTTTGGTCAGCAGACATTGTTAACCCTCAGGTCAAATCCGTCCCCGCTCGAAGGTAAAAAAATATATTCCCCATTCCCCCAACAGCCCCTTCGTGTGGAAAATCGGCAAGGGGGCTTAGGGATATCCCTCACCTAATTCACCTAGAGGTCCTATCAAGTAGAGCAGGGGGCTGGGCGTGCGTGAGTACAAGCAAAAACAGCGGCATGTAGGCCTCATTATATTGCCGTGTCTTCCTGCAATAGTGAGGGGAATCGAACAGGAGAAGGAGAATCATGGCATGGTGAGGGGAAACATGATAAATGGAAGTGCGGGGGAGGATCGAAGGGTGAAAGGAAATTGGAGAGTTACAGAAAATATAAAAAAGAATACAAAAAAGAAGACATGAGAGAATAAGGAACGTGGTGAGTGATGTTAAATAGAAGATGAGTTAAGTATTGAAAATGAAAACCCACAGGAGCCTCTCCAAACAATTCTTTTTTAAGAAAGGTGTGTGTAGAGAAAGTAGTGACACGGAACGGAGAGCCACACACTTCTCAACGTGCCCAGCCCCCGCAATGAAGGTCAATTCCTCCACGTGGGGAACAACGGAAGCAACTCAACAAAGAGCGAAGTTCCCTCAGCGGGTAAAGAATGGGAGAACAGCAATCCGAAGAAATCAAGCGCACAAACAGGAAAAGAAAAAAACAAAACAAAAACAAGTCTATCTTCCCATATGGAGGAAATTATGCCAAATCCCATCGATCTAAAATGGGAAAGTTTCATCCGTCCAGGAAAGAGCAAGTGCTACATAGTTCGACTAAAATAATCATTTTGTCTGGCCAAATAAAGCCATTTTTGGCCCAAACAAACAAGGCAAGAAAATTTGGAATCGATGTGCTCGGCCGAAAAATACTAATTTCGGCACTTCAAACTCGCCACCAGTCAAGAACAAATTATTTTTTCTCCCACTAACGGCAAAGCTTGGGATTACTTTCCCCGAGCTGTTCCAACGTCTAAAAACCGTCACGGCCTCGTCAGAACCTAACCAGAAGGTACAGTGTCCAGATGAAAAATCAAATCCCTCGCCCTAAAAAAAAACCCCAAATAATTCACAGGTTCCACAAAGCAACGAACATAGCTAAGAAACCGAATCTCCAAAAACATACCAAATAGCCAACTAACAGCCAAAACCCGAATGACAGAACCAAACAGAATACAACCGATGTCCCAACCACCCCCAAAAATAGATAGAACCACCTCGGAAACAGAATGGTCAAACTATCACAAGACACCAACCATTATTATTTTTATTAAAAATAAAGAACAAAAATCAACGAGGGTTACAACATACCTTCAAGATCGTCGTCGTCATCAAAGTCTTCCAGTGGCGCGATGTCGCTGGGGGCATTCATTGACATCAGTGAAGCCATCGACATCATGTCCTCATCGCTGTAAAATGCATACAAGGAGAGGCAGAAGAGTAACGACAAAAATGGATAAAAAATCATCCCGCAAATACCCAATTGGCTTAAATAATGTGTTGGGGATGGTGGATTTCAAAGCATCCAGGAATAATCTTGTTCACGAACGAAGGAACTTCAGTCCCCTTTTAGAAAAAGGCTCCTCCCCCAAGCACCCCTCACGCGAGGAGCGACCGGGAAATTGCAAACAAACCTTTATTTTCGCGATAAAATCTAACGTGTACATTGGAGTGTTTTTAGGATCTTTACAGGTGACCGCCAAAATTATTTTAGAAAAGATAACCTGAGGCCATGTCAATTCAAAACTAAAATAAAAAAAAAACATCTACAAGACAGAGGTGCATGAGGGAGGCCAGCCCCTCTCAGGGGCCCAAGAGTGCAGCTAACAATTGCAATTATACTATTGAGGAGGACCGCCTCCTCCAAAATCCCAATCACAGCACAATCAATAGCGACCTCCCTGCTAACTATGGAATGTGTAGATTCCATTGCCTCAAGAGCAATTAGTGCGTTTTGCAAAAGCTATGATTTACAAATAGGTCTAAGAAGCGGGCACGGCGAGTAATCTCCTTCGTACCGAAAGCTATTTGTTATCAGCACGGCAGTTAAGACAGACGAAGAGCCCAGGAGAGCCCCGCCTGCTTCAAACAAGGGGGATATAGTATTGAAGCCACTCTCCCTTCACACGTGGGGCTATCCAGGAAGACCGACACGGCTCCAGTGTGACTGTGTATGCTCCCAAAAATACTAATGCAATACTGCCGATACTGGAGGAGCCTTAGGAGCAGAGGCATGCCGACAAACCTCCAAAAGTAGTAGCTTCCAGGGTGGCGTCCGTCCTTGGCAAAAACATGGAGGAGCCCGCCCCTTCCAAATGCTCGATCAGTCCATAATCGGGAGTGCACGATGACGTCTTGAGCATTAGACAAGCGCTAGCAACCCTACACATCCCGGTGCAGGGATAGGTAGTGCACTGGGAAATTCCAAAAAAATGGGCCGGACAGATTGGGGGACCAAGCAGTCGTCAGGATAATGTTCAGGGGAGACTTCCATCAAAGGAGCTGCGTCCAGCGAGTGTGGCCGATTCGGAAGCGACAAACACGACGTGAAGCCGTCGAGGAAGAGGGGGGGAAGGGTAAACTTACGGAAAAAGTTGCAACTTCCTGTCCCATCTGGCGTCTCCAATCTTCTTTGTCATGGAGCACACGGGCCGACCTGATTCTTGCCATATAGTCAGAGTGGGAAAGAGAGAAGCGCTGCTCCAGTGGCCCAGTCCGTGCAGACCGTTTGGTGACTTCATTTGACGCAACCCGATGTCTAGGAACCGAACAGAAAACAATCTCAATAACCCCCGGCTCGCAATAGCTGTAGCATTACGTAATCTTCCGTAGCGAGCAGTGTAGTAAGCACCTCGGCCTTCAGGACAGACGCAACACCTGGAAGATCTCCGCATGCTTCAAAAAGGGGTAAGGTCTGAAAACTGACCCACTAACCAAATTTGGAGCTATCCGTGTACACAGGCACTCTAAGAAGTTCGAACGCAATATTCCAGGTCCTGTAGAAGATTTCGCAGAAACTGAATACACGAATAATGGGGGAAGGGGCGTCCCTCGCCCTCATGGTTTAAAGTGTCTTCATGCGATATCGTAAGTCTTCTCCAGATCAAAAACATGGTGAAATGCTGCTCACGAAGGAAGGCTAGTGTTTAAGGGTTGTCTAACACTCAGCGACACCTAAGGAAGCTGACGGCGTACAAAACGGCCAAAGGTTCTAGGAATAGTAGTCAACCCACGTTGATGAGGTTACCGGAGAAGAACTTAACCGCCTCATCAACGGATATAAACTATTCGATTGAGAAAGAAAAATAGGTCAATTCCTGAAATGCGCGCTACAGTGTCCGCTCCATGCACCACCGGTGGTTTCTAAGACGGTAGCGGGTCAGAAAATGATAGTTGAAGGGGAAAGTGGTCACTACTATAAATCTCATCGACCACATCTCACCCAAAATCTGGTAACACATCTGGAGAGCACAGGGATAGATCGAGACAAGAAATTGAAGCGGTTCTCGGAGAGTGATGGGTAAACTCATCCACATTCAGGACACATCTCCAGCTCGTCGATCAGGTTGGAAAGGACCTGGCCCCTGGAAATGATCGTGTAGTCCCCCCAGAGAGGGTGGGGGCAACCGTGAACTGTGCAACGACGCGGCGGAATTCTTATGTATCGAAGTCGGGTGACGGTGGAATGTACGATAAATACTAGTCTACCTCCTATTCAGGTGTAGCTTCACGGCCACTGCCTGAAAGTATTTATAGCGAGTAGAAGAACGGAGACATCATGCCGGGCGTAAATCGAGCATCCTCCTGCCCGAACCCTCCCCCCCCTGTGGTGGTAGGATCCCAAAACCTTTATACCCCGGGAGAGTGGGGAGGAGGCACGCGCCAGCATGGTCTCATGTTGAAAAATAGCTAACGTATCCTGCAAAAGGGTGGCTACCGGGAAGCGAGAAGTGACGAGCCTCTGCATCTACTCCTAGTTGGTCCGGAGTCACCGGCAATTATTTTAAAGAAATAAGACCACTAGGCCTAGCTAGGAGATGCGGGGCCTCTCTTCGAAGAGACCTTCAGGGGAATGATCGTATGCTCCCCTGAGGCGGAACTCCGGGGGCTGTTGGCCGTGCAAGGCGAGATCGCCTGAGGAATAATTGGGGAAGGCTGGGCGAGCCATGCGACTCTTTTCCTCCCTCCACCTAGAAACCTTTGGCAGGCCGAGCGGCTTCGGAGGTGGGGGTCCCTCTTTTAGAGGGAGGGCCACGTATACGAGTCGCCCGTTCGAATCTTAGGTGTGATTCTGAGAGCCGTGGCCCGGGAGCTGAACTCCTTTCGGCGAGCAGGCTTAGAAACCCCCGAGGACGATCTCACGACATCCTTCGGGAGTGTCGCGGCCGTTTCGCTTTACGGGGAAACGTCCACTCGAGGAATGGGGAGAGCCCTGGTTTTAACCGGGGCGGAATGTGAGCCCTTTGAGCTACCAGCTCTACTAGGGGAGCGCCCGTGGGGATTAAAACCCGCAGATTTACAAATGAACGTGAAAGCACCCGTGGTCTGGAGGGGCCAGGAGCAGAGGGTGCCTGCTTAACCTTTGAGGCATTGGACGTCCCAGGTATAACAGGGAGCGACAGGACCAAGTCCTTTTCCCAGGGGATAAATGCTACATTGCTTCGAGGAAGCAAGGAGTGACTCTCCACATTTTTTTAGCGCCCATTAAGGGCATAAGTCCCCGAAATTAAAATTTGAGCTTAATAATAGGCTACTTTAAAATCCATATAAAAACGTAAATAAAACAAAATTAAAAAACAAAAAAAAACGCAAAACACACGAAGGAAGCATGCTACCGCGTAGGGAGGAGGCCCGCCCACGGGCAAAGGAGCATGCGACCAACACCAAAGTCTTTGTTAAAGGAGAATATGAGAAATAACCACCAGAGAGTCATTTCTGGGTATGAAAAGAATGTGTATTGTGTCATTGTTGCGAGGGATGTGGTGTTGCCTGTGCAACCAAAACCATTCATAAGGATGGGTGTTCATGAAAAGATAAATGATAATACGGTATACTTACGTAGCTTTTCCTTCACGAAGAAATTGGCATGAGATGGTGAGATCCATGGCAGCAGCCACCACCTTTTTGCTAAGAGGACGGAGCTTTACCCTCACCTCCTGCTGGGTGTTGAACCCTGCATACTGCTTCATGTTAACCTGTGCTGTTGCCACCTGCCTTCTTTTACCTGATGCTACCTGGCAGATGAGGAGACATATCGATCACACAAAAGAGGGCACATGAAGCAATTATTGTGCTCTCTCCACAGGTCATATAAGTTTTCCCCAATACTTAGTCTATAATCTTGAGCTCCATTTACATACGTAACTCTCTACACTCTCCATCTGCTCTTACAAACAGACTTACATCTTCAATAACAAAAGTCCACTCCTTGTCTTCAAACTCGTCGGAACGTTGGTCCCTGAAGAGTGTGACAGTGATGGAGAGGTTGGCTGGCACCGGCCAAACACAGACACCCTCTAACGGATTGCGCATTGATGGCTCCCATGATGGTGCTGATACCTCTACTCGCCGAGTCCGTCGTTGCCACACCACCGTCAACTGACTCGGCTGCCTGCGGAGGAACCATGGCTCATTTTTGGTCTCACCTATTATTGGTTGGTCACTTATAAGGGGTTTGATAGGGAGAATATTTTTAGGCTTCTTAAGTATTTGTGTTGTGTACATGCACGCAAGAAAGTTTAAAATACCTCCTCACCCAAATAGGTTTGATGAACTTTATTAATCCTTGTGACTCAATTCCCTTTTATTATTCCTATTCCTTTTTTTCTTCTAAATACTCTACATTTCTTCTAACTCCTTACCTTTTCTTTGGCCTTTAATGATATTTTAATAAGGCTATAGTCAAAGCATCATAACCATTACCTCCCAATATGGGTGTTGGCATGCATCAAAACAATGTGATGGAAAAAGACAACTAGAAGATGAATAAAATAAGTTAGTCTTGAGTCAGGTTGGGGCAGCAAGTCCCTAACTCAATCTAGTTATTCATGAGATACAGGAAAGTGTGTTCCCAACAGATCATATCTGTCAATTTGATGCATGTGTGGATGTCTGGGGAACTGGACACAAGTGGATGTTGACCAAGAAATTAGATGGTTTGCTGTGTTATGTGTGGGTGAATTTTGTGTGATAGCAACCTAGTTTCAAGGTGGCAGAACCCCTTGGAGTACTTAAGTGTAGTATGTCCTTAGTTATGTGTATTTTTAAAAAGAGGATACTATGGTTCTCACATATAGTGGCAGGGGTGTCTGGTATTTTATGTGGTGTTTAAACACTACACTCTGCAGAGGTCTGGGTATTGTTTTACGAACACTAATTTCATTTCAGAGAGTAGCTGCTTTATTAAGGCTTTTGCAGTGTGTTAAAGTATATAAATGTTAAACCAGGACCCAAGCCATACTGGCAAACTGGAATATAGAGCAGATGTAGTGCGCCAAGGTATAGATGATGGATTTCTTGACTGTTTAAATAAGGTGCCTGTCACAGCTCATTTTAATGTTTGTTGTGTTGTAGAAATCTTAGTCCTCATCTAGGGTCACATCCAACCTGTTGGCATATAAATGTTAGTGATACAATACAGCAAAGTAATTGAAATTCTCACTTTACGGCTTTCAGAAAAAATAATGCACATCAAGAGGAGTGATAAGCTAAAAAATACTGACTAGGAGGACTCATTTGGAGCAATGCTACCAACAGACATAAATGAGGGCATTGCCTTCATAATGCAAGCACTCACCATTTTGTAGTTGCATGGAGTGACAATTCATGAAAAGAAGCTGTGAACTGAAATTTAGAGGCTTTTTTATTTATCCTTTGAAATCTTTTCCAAACAGAGGCCATAACGAAACTTATTTCTAATTGTTCCCTGCAGGCAATAAAAAAAATAAATAGACAAATCTTACAAATATAAAATTTACAAAGATTAAATAAAAACTACTCTGAACCAAAAGGGTTTGGGGTTGAGTGGCATATTTTTTTTTAAGAGCTCATCTGGCGACTGCCTACTTGGGCATTAATCGCCGTATTAAAAACTGCCTAGTACTAGGCTACTTTAAAATAAGATTTAAAAAAAGAAAAGAAAATACAACACTATAAAATAAAAAAAAGGAAAAAGGCAACGAGCAGGAAGCAAGCTCCGGCATCAGGAGGTTCGCCCCCCCCCCCGGCACAGGAATGTGCGACCTATTAAAATATGAAAAACAAAACAAAAACCGAACTAGTTAAATAAAGGGGAGAAGGCTGGCCTCCTCCAAAAAGTCTAAAAGTCCACAGGTCGGTGTGCACGAACTCGTCCCGAGTACAAGGGACAGGTGGTAGCGACTCCGCCCAACCAGGTACCAGGAGGGGGTAACGTGAGCGAAGATCACTCAGACTGGGACATTCGACAAGAATGTGCCGAACAGTCTGGGGGACGACGCAGGCGAGCGCTCCATCAAATGGCGATGCGTCACACGAGTGTGCCCGGCTCGGAGACGACAGAAAGCGACCTGAAGCCGTCGCGGCATTGGGGGATAGGACCATGGGAACAGTCGCGGCGCAATGGCACGCAACTTTAAGTTCCCTTCGACCGTCTCCCATCTTCTTTGCCAAGCAGTACGAAGAGCTGCCCGTATTCCTGCCATGTAGTCCGTGTGTGGAAGAGCGAAACAGTGGTCCGGTCACCCGCATCGGCGTGCTCATTCCCCGCAATTCTTACATGTACAGGACCCCAGCAGAAGATAATCTCGACCTCCACCCGGCTCACTAAAACCGTGGCATCACGGATATGGCGAACCAGAGAGTGCTGAGATTCCAATACCTCGAGAGCACTCAGGGCGCTTTGTGAGTCACTATAAATCACGATCCGGGCACGTCGCGTAATCTCCCGTACAGAGTGGTGTATTGCCACCAACTCAGCCATGAAGACAGACGCAGCGCCGGGCAGAGGTCCGCTGATTTCAAACAGAGGGAATACGGCGTGGAAATCGACTCCCTCTTCGAACTTGGAGCTATCCATATACACTGGCAAGGTTCCAACGTGACACGAGATGTGCTGCAAAATGGCCGAACGCAATACTCCCGGCGCCGTACAAGCTTTGGGAACAGAGGCGTGGCGACAAATAGCCAAATGTGGTACCCTCCAGGGTGGCGTCCTGGGCAGAACCAGAGGTGCCACCGGCCCGAGAACTATATCTAGCTCTCGAAAGAGCACACTAACCCTAAACCCAAAGGGCTTAGGGTATGACTTGCGTCTCTCGGCGGCATAGGCACCGTCGAGATCAGCTGCGGATGCTTTGAGAGCCGTTGGTAACTAAGGGAGAAGCTGCGCTCGAGCGTACAGGCGAGTAATGTACTGTGCACGGCGCATAGATAATGGCATCTCTCCAGCATAGACAATTAGGCTCTAAATAGGGCAAGTGCGGAAGGCACCGGTGGCTAAGCGAAGGCCAGTGTGGTGGATCGATTCCACCTTCCGCAATAGACGTTCAGTTGCGAATGCATAAAACTCATATCCGTAGTCGAGCTTCGAACGGACAAAGGATCGATAAAAAAGTAAGGCAGTAGCCCTATCAGCGCCCCAAGCGCTGAACGTCACAGAACGAGGAATATCCATGGCGCGAGTACAAGAGACCCTAAGGCTGCAAATATGAGCCTCCCAGGTGGTGTCGGTCAAATACAAGACCAAGGAAACGGTGCGATTCAACCACTTCCAGGTGCACCTAATTAAGAAACAAACCTGGGTCGGGATGGAGTCGTGGATGGCGGCAGAAGTGCACCACCTTAGTCTTGGCCAAAGAAAACCGAAACCTCTGCGCTTCAGCATAGCGAGAGACTCAGTTCAATGCCTGTTGGAGTCGACGCTCCAGAGTTATCTGGGCCAAGCTAAATGAGATCGAAAGGTCGTCCACCTAGAGCATAGCAAGAACATCTTCTGGCAGCACGGAGGTAATGCCGCTGATGCTCAAGGCATAGAGTGTAATGCTGAGGACACTTCCCTGCAGGACACTGTCTTCCTGTTACATTAGGCCGGAGGGCTCCCCCACCCGTACGCGGAATCGATCTAGTAAAAATTCAGATATAAAGACCGGGAGGGGTCCCTTCGCACCCATCGTGTTGAGGGTCTCCATGATACCGTATCGCCATGCGGTATAATAAGCCTTCTCCAGATCGAAAAACACCGTGGCGTAGTGCTGTCTACGAAGGAAGGTCTCACAGACAGCATTTTCCCGTCGAAACAGAGCATCCGACGTGGAATGGAACTTGCGGAAACCGCACCGCGTAGAACACAAATTGCCTCCGCTGTCCAGAAAAAAAGGCTAGTCTAACATTTACCAATTTTTCCATCAACTTGCACACCAGGTTAGAAAAATTGGGCGGAAACCGCCCGGGGTAGAATGATCTCTCCCCGGTTTGCGAAAAGCTAGCACAGTAGCGATTCGCCAGGAGTCTAGGAGGTTACCCTCTACCCAGATCCTGGGACTTCGTCCGGACCATGGGCGGTGTCCGCGCACGAAGCGAGAGCGGAGCGCAACTCACTCAGAGTAAACCTGTTGTTGAAGGGTTCTCCGCCTCTGGAGGTAAAGTCCAGCCGGAGGCCTTCCGCGACATCACGACGTGCATTGAATGCTGGCGGAGCAGCATCCCGGCTAGAGAATGCGGTCGCGAAGGATTCCGCAACGGACGCGGGGTCCGAGATTGCGGTCCCATTCTACTGGAGAATGGGAGGGGGGTCCTGCGAGAACTTGCCCCCAAATACTTTTGACTCGCCTCCACACCTCAGCTAGAGGGGTCTTCCCGTTAAGTGAAGAGACGTATGCCCTCCAAAAGCGGCGGGCGTGCTTCGAAATATACCGGAACCTATCCCTAGCCCGACAAAATTCCCTAACAGTGAAATCGTTCGGGCGGCGTTTATAGCGCATGGAGGCATACGCTTCTGTTTGAGGGCCGTCTTACACTCGGCCGACCACCACGGGAGTGGTCGGCCTGCAAAACGGCCAGACGTGGCACGAATGCCTTCACGCGGTAGCGGTACCAACCGGCATGCACCGACTCAGGGAGCTTGTCACAGTGGAACATGACGAAGAGTGTAGGGGTGGGTCTCGAGGCCCATGCCTGTTTTCTCATTACACGCTCGACCTTGACCGCCCCGTGGTCGGCCAGCTCTAAGGTTATATCTTCTATGGAGTAGTCCACGAGTTTCCTCGCATAAACTACTCCTTTCATAAAGTTCATGGTAGAGTGCGGCGTCACACTTACCGGGGTGCCATCAAGTGTCCGAAGAGCACTTATCTTGGCCGCCTCGGAGGGATCCGCCACATTTGCCAGAAGGCTCCCGTCCGAGAAATGGGTCACCTTCGGCTCTCTACCAATCATACCAGATAAAGCTCTCCTCTGATGGATCATGTTGCCCTTGGCCAACATGCTGCCATCAGTGGATCGAGTAACGAGGAAGCGTTTGAAGCCAGCAGGCTCGAAAATGCCAGGTAATCTCTGAATGATGGCACCCGACGTAATCGAGGCTCCGCTCTGCGCACTTTTTTTATTTAGGGATTCCCCGCCCAGGCGAGCACCGGGGCCGGACGTGCCGATCTTGTCTTGGTCGCGTTCAAGGATGGCAGCTGCCTCGTTCGTCCCCGCGGCCCCCGTGGAAGGAGAAGAGCCCAGAGTCTTTGTCTTTTTTTTATTAGTCCTTTTCTTTTTAAGAGAGGAGGGCGAGGAATGGACTGACTTCTCCCCTCCCCCAGCAGGAGCCGCCAGGCCAGATGGGCCGGCCTCTGCAAGGTCCTTCGCCGAAATGGTGAAGGTCCCAGCAGTCGCGGGGGCACTGGCCGGAGGAGGAGATCCCTCCCCTCCTTGTTGTCTTAGCAGCCCGACCCTTCTGGCGAGGGCCCCGCACAGTAGCAGACTCAGGCTCAGTGTTTGATGGCGAGCCCGAATCTGGAAGGCCTCACCTTCTGAGGCTGGGCTGCATCAAGGAGCATGTCTATCTCAAGGAGAGCCCTCCATTTGCCTCCTCCCCATGACATCACAAGTCATGTCAGTCTCATCCATGTTCTTTGGGGGGGCATAGGCCTTCACCCCCACTAGATTCAATTTCGGGCCAGCAGGTCTTTAGAGGGAAGCGGCCGATGGGTCCTTTCTTCTCCCCCCCCCCACCAAAGTGGGTTTGCCCAAATGAGCCGCTTCAACAGGAAACAGCCGGTTATGGGCCGCCTGCTGCCTTTCCTGGCAGTCCCTTGTGAAAACAAAGGCAGGATTGCCAGATTTGAGCTGGAGTCACATGGTGACAACAAGGAAGTGGGTGAGCGGGAGCCCCCTGCACCCATAGGCACTGGAGAGGGGTAAGCCTCCTCTCTGGTTGAAGAGTTATGGAGGGTCCCCTGGGAAACCACAAGGGGGGGAGAGCTCCATTTTTTCTGTGGAGCTGCCTAATGGCAGCTCAGTCGTTCTTAAAGGGGAAATGGGGAGGGATTTTGTTTTTTTTTAAGTTATCATCATTGGGCATGTTGACCCTTTTTTTATGTGATGCAAACGGTAATCATCCCCAGCAGTGGCCTGCTCTGCCAAGGGCGAGTACAGACCTGGCAGAGCCATGTGACGCCATTTCGGACCACCCCTCCGGCATGGTGGCTCCACCTTAGACACGGCGTAAAATGGATAGTGTTTGAAAATAGAAAGGAAGAGGAGGTGAGGAAGATGTGGGTGGGAATAAAGCAGGTTTCTAAAAAACCCACCATCCCAAAATGGAGCTCAGGAGTGAGAGATCATTATCCCTTCCCTCCTCAGCCCCAATCCAGGATAGTTGGCTGAGAAGGTCAGCATCTACCCTGTGATCAAAGAAAGTTGTGGGAGAGGTTGTATGAAAAGCAAGGAAACAGGGGGGAAACACAAGTGTTCTGAAGGAAGGAGAAGAAGCTAAGCTGGGGTCAGAAAGGGTGCTGAGTCCCGTCAGCACGGCGGCCAGGATGGCAAATCGCTGAGCCTCTGTTATGAGTGGCATTTCTCGGCGGTATAGTCAATGTTGAGATCGGCCACAGATGCAGTGAGAGCCATTGGAAGTCGAAGGAGGTGGCAGGCTCATGTGTACAGACATATAATGCACTGTACATGGCGCAGAGTGTGTGGCATATCCCAAGTATTGACAAGTAGACTCTCAATGGGGGACATGCGGAAAGCAGCAGTCGCCACTTCCAGGCAAACCCCATTTAGGAATAAGTCTGGGTTGCCAGCAGAAGTGCACCACCTTAGTCTTGGCCAAAGAAAGCATAAACTTGTGCCCTTCTACATAATGAAAAATGTGGTTCAATTCCTGTTGGAATCAGCAATCCAGTTAGAAACTAATAGAGATCAAAAGCCATCCAAGTAGAGCATAATGAGAAACATTTTCTGGCAGCACCAAGGTAATACCATTGGTGCTCAGAGCAAAAAATGTGACACTGAGGATACTTACCTAAGGACACCCTCTTCCAGTTCCATTGGGCCAGAGATGGTTCCACTACCCGTACATAGAATCAACGATCTCCCAGAAATTCAGAAATAAAGATTGGGAGGCATCGCATTGCCCCCATTATGTGGAGAATTTCCATTATACCAGATCACCAAGTGGTACCAAAGGCCTTCTCCAGATTGAAAACCACTGTGGCGTAGTGATGTCTATGAAGGAAGGCCTCAGAGACAGCATTTTCAAGTCAGAGCAGAGTATATAACATGGAGTGGAACTGCCGAAGCTGCACTATCCAGAATAAAGTTGGCCTCCAGTGTCCAGGAAAAGGCTAGTCTAACATTTACCAATTTCTCCATCAACATCCACATGACACGTAGGAGGTAAAAGAAATTGGGCAGAAGCCAGAAGGATTGGTTTGTCTCTCGTCGCTTTCAAAAATGCAAGCACAGTAGCCATTCCCCAGCAGTCTGGGAGAATACCTTCTGTTCAGATCCTCTTGAACAAATCTAACAAAGGCAATGATACCTCACTCACCTAGTTGTTGAAGCATGGCATATGAAGTGTGAACATAACTCAACTCACTCAATGTAAACCTGTCATTGAAGGGTTCTCCACCTCCGGAGGTAAAGTCCCGCTGGCAGCCTTCAGAAACATCTTAACAATGCAATGAATGCTGGTGGAACATCATCCAAGCTAGAGAATGTGGAGAAAGCGGTCATGAAGGACTCCATCATGGATGCAGGATCTGAGCTCACAATCCCATTCTCCTAGGAAGTGGAGGATGCAAAATGACTAGATGTTTTAGGAATAGTTGTTATGCCCACAATGAGGATGTTGCTGGCAAAAAGGCCAACATCAACCACTGGCCTATACTTCTCAACTGGGACAGAGATATTAGTCATTTCCTGAAATGCAAACCACCCAAGCCTGTTCCAACTAATGTTGTGGGTTTTAGGCAGCAGTGGTGCAGAAAATGATAGTTGAATGAAAGTGATCACTACCATGGGTCATCAACCACCTCTCACCCAAAATCAGGCTGTGCATCCATAGAGCACAGGGATAGATCAAGGCAGGAAAATAAGTGGTTCTCAGACTGTGATGTGCAAACTCATCCACATTTAGGACAACCATCTCCAGCTCATTAATCAGGTCAGCAAGGACCTGACCCCTGTGAGTGATCAAGTGCTCTCCCCAGAAATAATAGTATAGCTCCTATCCAGGTGCAGTTGCAATGCTACTACCTGTAAGGAGGTATTTATAGCAAATAAAAGAATGGGGACATTATGCTGGGTGTAAATTGCTCATCATCCTGACCGGCCACCATCCCATGGTGGTGGGGTTGCAAAATCCTTATACCCTGGGATGGTGGGCAGTGGGCATGTGGTCAACATGGTCACCTGTAAAAAATAGCTAACATGGAACAGAATGAGATGAGCCTCCGCAGCTCCTCCCAGTTGGTCTAGAGTCTGTGGCAATTTCAGGACTAACTCAGAGGAGATGCTAGGACCCTCTTCAAAGAGATGATCCTCACAGTCAATTTTGTGCCACCTACTGTCACTGGTGGAGATGGGGCAATCTTTTTTATGTGGAGCTGCTCAAAGGTGGCTCTAAAGATGGCAAAGGGAAAGCTCCTTTGTGGCATGTGGATGATGAGAGAGGACCACTCCACCAGTCGAAGGCTGGTCTTGTTTTACCTCATTCTCAACACCTACTGAGGACAAGGCCGCACTTGAAGTAGATCTCCATGTGCCTGCAGTACCCACTATTTCCTTCAATTGTAGCCATGAAAAAAGAAAAAAGCTTCCATATAATCAGAACACTTCAAAATGTGATCATTTACACATACTCTTCCATAGGTTTAAGCTGAGATGGACCTCGACAATTCAGCCAAATTCGTCCTTGAGCTTTGACCATAAAGGATGAAAGGATGGAGCAGAGTTGAAGGCCCAGCACACCCCGTGCCTAATACTTGCTTAAACCGGTGGGCTTTTGTGGTTAAATATTAAATCTTAGACAAGCACACTTACCCCTGCTTGACAGTCTGAATAATTGTCAACTGAGTTTCAACTTTAGATGGAACCAACCTCAAAACAAATCAACACAATCAGCTACCTGACAAGAAGGACAATGACATATGCAAAACCTTAGGAAATATAACAAACAAAACAGGAGCAAATAGTTAACCAAACCAAAACAATTGTGAACAAAAACAAAAAATTCAAAACTGTAATCATCAGCCCAGATGGGTGGCTGCCAGATTCTATGAGGGTACCTTGTACCATGAATTTCCTGCGGTTCATCTTCATCATCTTTACCATCATTCACCATAAGTACTTTATCCTCCTAATCTTCACTTGCTTCACTGGAGCTTGAATCCTCCGGTGGTAAAACTATTTTTCTAATATCAAGTACATGACAAGGCACATCATCTATAGCTACATTATTGTCTGAAATAATATCAGTCACTCTCCCCTTTTCTTTCAACAGAATGTGCATCGGGCTTGGAAGTGCTTCACTCCCATTTCTTCCCTTACCTTAAGTGAAACCTCCATTGTGTTTTTCTTCAATGAAGGACTAGTGCTAGATGCCTCTAGTAATACTGGAATATTGATCTTTGTGGAACAGGGGTCTCATCCTGGCACACTTTAGGCCAGATATTATACCAAAAAACAGCTTCATGTTGTGACATATTGCCCCTCTCACACACTGCTTTTATAGTTCTCTGATGTCTTTCCACAATTCCATTTCCGCCTGAATGATATGCAGCATGGAATTACTTTTGAACATTCCACTTCCTACACAATTGCAACATTAATTCCAATTTAAAAACACTGGCATTATCCATAAGCATTTCATTCACTGGTCCCCTTTCTAAGAAAAGTTCATTAAGTACAGTCACTATACAATCAGCTGTTTCCAATTGTAACTTCCGCCATACTGCAAATCACCCAGGTCCACAATCAACTACTGATAAACAAGCCTTATGCCAGTAATGGGTAAAATCCACTGCTATCCATCTCCAGTTTTCCTTGATGCTAACTTCTCCTTTTAAATGAACCCCTGGAGCAGGATCAATCATCTGACATCTACCCCAACTCTGAACAACTTCCTTTACAGCAGTTTTAGTCACAGCAGGGTCTAACTTTCAAGCCAATAAAGAGAGAGGTCAACTCCAAAATGATGCATGTCATGAGTTTCCTTCAAATTTATAGCCCTTGCACAAAAATGATAAATTTTTTCCTCATTTCTCATGTCATCACTCATCAAACACTTTTTGTGCACTCTGGTACAATATATCAGCCTTATTTTTAGCGCTTGAAACCAGCTTTACATTCATGTTAATACCAAATTTTTTAATTAGGTTTTTCATCATTCCCAATCGATGTTTAATAATCATTTCAGCTGCTCCTTTTGTCTTAATCCTCCTCTCTTCAGTCAAGGTAAGATTTGCCCAGCTATGTACAGTGGCTGAATCAGTTAGCAGTTTTATAACCATTTTAGTACAAGATTGATGCCCTTCAATATAGTTTCCTGTTTGGAAACAATAATATGATCAAAATCACTTTATTTTCTCAGCCAATTAGCATCTTCCATACCAAATCCATCTACTTCAAGCAAAGCCTCAACAGCAATACTACTAGCATCACACTCTTGGATTCTATCACTCTTGGGTAAGACAGTCTTAAAACTTTTTGACATGATTTGAGGTGCACAATTCAAACCAAACCCTAATCTTGTAAGGCAATATGTTCACCCCATAAAATTTACAAGTTGGTACTTCCACAATTTCTCTTCAAATCTAATTCATAAATAAGCAGATTTCAAGTTGACAATAGCAATATTACCCTCCATTTGTCTCCACTCCCTTAATCTTTCATTGCATACATCAGTGATCTCATCTCCACTGACACTCAGCATGAGTATTTAGCTCTCTATAATCAACATAGGACTAAATAGTCCTATGTATAGTACTCATAGGTCAGGAAAAGAGGTGTTTACTAACATTTGTGTGGATCGGAGGATGATAAAAGGACTAATAGGTGATTTAGATACTACCAAGGCCTCCGGCCCTGATAATATTCATTCTAGGATACTTAAAGAAGGGGTAGAAAGTATCTCAATAGCTCTGGACAAGTTATATACTAGGTCATTGGAATATGGAGAAATACCCGATGATTGGAAGAGAGCGAATGTAGTCCCCATTTTCAAGAAGGGTAGTAAAGAGGATCCAAATAACTTTAGACCGGTTAGCCTAACTCCTGTAGTCTGTAAAATTCTTGAGAAAATAGTTAAAAAAGGGATTTGCCAACATCTAGAGAGGGAGGGGTTAATCAGCGATGCTCAGCATGGGTTTAGATCAGGTAGATCATGTTTGACTAACTTACTAGACTTTCTGGAGTTTGTAACAGATCAAGTAGATAAGGGAGAGAATGTAGATATAATTTACTTAGATTTTAGTAAAGCATTTGATAAGGTACCACACAGGAGACTAGTTCATAAATTAAAAATGATTGGGATATGTGGGGGTGTTTCAAATTGGATAGCTGAGTGGCTGAAAGACAGGAAGCAAAGGGTAGTGCTAAATGGTGTAAAGTCAGAGTGGAGGGATGTTATCAGTGGGGTTCCTCAGGGATCAGTTCTCGGTCCATTATTATTTGTCATCAATATAAACGATCTTGGGGAGGCAGTTAATAATAAAGTGTCAATTTTTGCGGATGATACCAAATTAGCAGCTGTAGTTAAAGATATTGATGATAATTTTAAAGTGCAGGGGGACTTAAATAAATTGTTATCCTGGGCACATAAGTGGCAAATGACTTTCAACCTTGATAAGTGCAAAGTTATTAACATGGGAAAAGATAATAGAGAATTTAACTATGAAATGGATGGGCATTGGCTGAGCTCAGTAGAGGATGAGAAAGATCTAGGAGTAGTAATAGATAAGTCATTAAGGTTTTCTAAGCAGTGTATTGAAGCAAGAAATAGGGCAAATAGAGTGCTGGGTTTTATTAAGAGAAATGTCAGTTACAAAAGTAAGGAGGTTATTCTTAAACTCTATAACTCTTATGTTAGGCCACATCTAGAGTACTGTATACAGGCATGGTCCCCACATTTTAGACACGATATTAACCTTCTTGAGTCAGTGCAACGGAGGGCAACAAAGATTATTCCTTCCCTGAGGCACCTTGAATATGAAGATAGACTGAGGGTATTAAATATGTTCTCGTTCGAAAGGAGGTGTGTGAGAGGGGATATGATTGAGCTCTTTAAAATTTTTTCCGGGATAGATAAATTGGATGTTAGCAAGTTTTTTGAGTTAGATGATGGAAATCGGACTAGAGGTCACCACTTGAAAATTAAAAAGCAAGGGTGTAGGTTGGATTTAAGAAAATATTTTTTCACCAATAGAGTGGTAGACTTCTGGAACAAATTGCCGCAGAGGGTAGTAGGTAGTCCAAATCTAAATGTATTTAAGAGTAGGTTGGATGAGTTTATGGGAAGGGAAGGTT
Organism: Ceratothoa steindachneri; assembly: GCA_963969495.1. NCBI lineage: Eukaryota > Metazoa > Arthropoda > Malacostraca > Isopoda > Cymothoidae > Ceratothoa > Ceratothoa steindachneri. The sequence continues at coordinate 154,249,313 of OZ018321.1, read as the reverse complement.
GTGATGGTTCCTAAGTTTTGTATATATTAATATTGTTTGTATATATCTATAGCTGCATGATTTAGTTCTTGACAAGCCTTGATTGGTGATACCCTTGTTTCTGGATGCAATCCTCTGGATGTAGTTTTCCTGGGAGTTTGGGTGCCTTGAAAAAGAGGCCGCTTGACTCGGATGACCTATGATGAGCCCTTGTGGCTTTTGTCATCCGTTATATTATATTGTGGGGGACTTTGATTTTGTCTTCCCCTGGTGATGGTGCTTTTTGTGGGTGGGTTTTGACGGAGGCGGATGACCTTTGATAGGCCCTTGTGGCTTTTGTCATCCGTGTAATTATGTTATGTTATGTTATGTTATGTTATGTAGTTTATTTTTAGTGGGCTGCTCCACAGCCATTAAAGGCAAAATTCTACTTTGCACATTCGCTTTCCATGGTACTAAAATACCATCTTCAATCCACCTGTCTTTTTCTCTTTCTAAATACTCCTCATTTTTGCCCTCCAACTGCTTATCATAATGACTTACCCTATTCTTCAGAACAGGATTCTGATCATTCTTCCATGCCCACTCAACCCTCCCAAAACTGCCATTGAATACAGCTTTGAAATCTTTATCTAACAAGGTATATTCATGAGTAATCTCCTGGCTTTCCTCAGTTGCATTAACAGGAGGCTTCGCACCTGCAGAGCACCAAATGCAATCCTGCCCTTTCCAACATAGGCACTGTTATAATTTAGTTTTAGTTAAGTTCATAACTAACCTATGTTTCTTTCTTTAGGTTTGAATATTAAATAAAAGTAAAATAGATAATGTACGATAATGTATGAAGATGAAGATCTGGCAGTTCCTCTACTAACTGGACTCCTAGGTTTGTGAAACCAACATTATGCCACTTATATATATATATTAATTCTTTGTTTGTGAAATGTACATTTGCCTATATTTGTGTGTGTGCTTATCTGAGTGTGTATTCATTATATGTATTATTTTCTTTGTATACTTATGTTCTGTAATTGTTTATTTCAGTGAAATAAAGCCAACGTTTGGAACCTTCTTTCTCCTTTGGGCTACTTCAATTTATTTCCCTGAGAAGAATGGAATGTGGTCTTCTTCCAGATCATTTGGATGTTCTTCCAAATGCACCAGAAGCTGCATGATGCATGTGAATTTAAACACTGGTTGTTTTTCTTCTGAGGTACAAGCATCAATTGAAGGTACAAGCAATTTGTATTTAGGGCTCCTAGTCAATTGTTTCTAATGAAAATTTTGAGATAATTTCCAAATTTACTACTTTCAACGATGGTCTTGCTGCTTTCAAAAGTGCCTTCGTTCAACCTGCGAATGAGGTTGTGACGCAACACAAGCTCGCAACTCATAAACAATCAGATGGTGAAATGATTAATAAATATGTACATGCTTTTAGACACTCAGTTTGGATTGCAATTTCAAGGCCGTGAATACCAAAATGTATAGAAACGAGTATATTTGAGATGCCTTTATTACTGGGCTTTCATCATAAAAAATCCTAATGAAACTTCTAGAAAATTCTTACATCATCTTCAGCTGTTGATCAAGCCAGAGCATTAGAGATTGCCACAAGGGATTCGGAGGCCTATGCATCATTCACTTCTGGTCCTGTAGCTTCAGTAGAATCGCATGAACTGGACCCTGAAGTTGACTGTTCTAATCCTAATACTGAGGGTTTGACTTGTGGTGCAGCTCATTCACTTTGAAAACCTAAAAAATATTAGTGAGGAAATTCCTTGCACCAGAACCGTGCTCACTGTCTGGCAAGTGACATTACTTGCTTTAAATGAAAGAATAGTGGAAATTTTTCGAAGGTATGGAAGTTATCTAAAAATAAAGTCTTAGCTAGTGTGCCATCAATTTTGAAAAGATCATCTCTAGAAGTGGAGGTGAATGGATGTGTTCTCACAGCTTATTTAGATACAGGCAATTCTGAGAACTTCATTTCAAAAGATGTTGAAACTCCTTTCATTTCCATCTTAAACCTTATGAAGGCACTATATGTATGGCCTCTACAAACTTAACATTTACTATTAAGGAATGTTGAGGTTAGCATAAAAGTTGGAAGCTGTGAGTAGCGGACATTACATTTGCTTGTTTTATCTGAATGTTGCGCTGAAATTATTTTAGGAATCCCCTTATTAAGTAAACATTCCTCCTTTACAGTAAACTTTGGAGGTCCTCAACTTGACCTTGAAGTGTGCTCTCTGGTTTCTATGATTACGGATCTTCCAAGAGTTTTCACCAACTTATCATCTGATTGCAGTCCAGTCATTACAAAGTCATGTAAATTTAAAATGTCTGACTCTGAATTTATTCATTCTGAAGTAGTACTCATGCTCAAGGAAGACATCATTAAACTGAGCACCTCTCCCTGGTGAGCTCAAGTTCATGTTGTGTTGAATCAATCAAAGAAAAGGTTAGTAATTGACTATTCTCAGATAATTAACAAATTTACTTACCCGGATGCGTATCCATTACCCAATGTTGAAGAATTGGTTAATAAGATATCAACCTATAAGATATTTAGCACAATCGACCTAAGTAGTGCATATCATTGTGTTCCACTTCACCAAGAGGATAAAAATTACACTGCTTTCAAGGCAGATGGGAGGCTTTTTCAATTTAAACACTAAGTTTGGGTCTAACCAATGATGTTGCCTGCTTCCAGAACATTATGGATGATTTAATCGCAAAAATAATCTTAAGCACACATAGGCTTACCTATACTATGTTAGTATTTGCGGCTGCACACAAGTGAAACATGATAAAAACCTAACTTAAGTTTCTTGAAGCTGCTGAGAAACATAAAATGACCTTAATTAAAAACAAATGCACCATTTCAACTAATACTATATATATTCTAGGTTATCAGGTTTGCCCAGATCGTTCATACCTTGCTGCTCTCAAGGATATGCCTGTACCAACCAGCCAAGAATCATTATCTTGATTAGTTGGATTGCTTGCATACTACTTGCAGTTGGTTCAAAGATTTTTTTCAGCAAATTTATCTCCCACTTTCTGAAGAAGCTACAAAGAAATTGAGAAATTAAAATCAGCTATTATTAACACTGTTAGAGCAAAAATAGATGAAAATTTAACATTTACACTGGAAACTGATGCCTCAAATAGCTCTTGTTGAACTTCATAAAGCTCTGTCATCCAGGGATTACACAATTTTGCTTGAGTATGAAACTTGCCTTATTTTGTGGATAACATTGAGTGAGTGATGTCAGGGTGTGAAACTTTTCAAAGGTTAAAACCTCGATATTGTTGCCCAGCGAGGCAAGAAGTTATTTGTGCGATGTGTCCTTTTGATTAAATCAATCAGGCTGGACTTTAAATTGTAGCCTATAAACAGCGCTACCTATCATGCACCCCAAAACTGAAGTGTTAACCCTAACCTTACCTACACCTGCTGAAGATGCATCCCAATATATTTCACCTGTTTCATTAATCATCATTTTACTACTTCAGTTTTACCTAATGTTTTATTGTGTTTGGTTACTGGAAGCCAATTTCAAGCAATACTATAGGTTGGTAAATAAAGGGGGCTATACTTCCCATACCCACTCGCTCGCCCTCAGGAACAAGTAATAAAAAGATAGTTAATTAGAGTTAGGTGAAACATATTGGAAAATAAACGGTAAATGTTACGACGATGGCCAGATGCCACTCTAGTTTATTTTGGGGGCTACTTTTCAGTGTTTTTCTGCTATCGCACCGGCCAATCACAGATCTGGATTCAGTTTCATAAATGACCAATCAGAAAGCTGTATTTGTTTCAAGGCTTTTTATGCTTTTTATATTGATCAAAACTTGGTTTTTCTTATATTTTAGGTTTTTTCCCCATTATTTCGTTTCTATAAATCCTACCTACCCTATGCTTGACATTATTTAGTCTTTTTATTTACTTGTTACTTAATTTCCCATTGTTTAATGCTCGATTAAACCATATTTCGGTGTTGTTAATGAAGTCTCAGGTCTTAATTCTGACGAAAACACGACTTTTCCATTTTTTCTCTTGCGTATTTATTTCTCTTCTTTGATTTTTTTAAAGGTTTTTTTTTACGACTTTCATTTTGATTATTGTTCCAAATGGATGTGTTCAGTATTAGTGTTTTTATTACTATATATGTGTAGTTCAAGAAATACAAATGGTCAATTTCAGTAAAAAAAAAGTCATGAATTTTCAGGGAACAATGAACTACTTTTCCGTCCACGCCTCTCATATTTAAACAACCAACCACGCCGTTTCCCGCTCATTTGTCAAAATGTCGTTTTTGTGCGAAGTTTCTTCGTTAAATATTTAACGTTTCGGTGCTATTTTATCCGCCAACGAGAAATGTGTTGTGTTTCTCGAAGCCCATGGGCTATTCAAATCAACACGCGAGTGTCCGAATTGTTCTGCACAGCTCAGAATGAACAAAAAATGGGTGTTTCGGTGCGATAAATCGTGTATCAACACTGACGGTAAAATCCAACCCTGTAAATATAAATCGATGGCTCGGAAAGGCACTTTGTTCGCATAGTCATGCCTTTCCCGACCTTCAAGAGCGATTCTACGAATTCTGGCTTGCTGCCGGTAAACTCTACCCAGAGAGAACTTTGAACATACGCGGGCTGAACGGACGTTTACCTGACGCGTAGAAGAGACTGTACGAATTTGTTAGCCACGTATTCAAGCTTTACTAGTGCTACTATTTCACTCATCGAGTGCTTTAGTGATCAATTAAGGCGTCATGGATGACGCCGAAGAAGACGGAGAGAGTCCACCAACCACCTTGCAGGTGGACCCAAAACCAAACAAGCGACGTTTAGACTCTGACCCTGGAGAACTAGGAACCTCCAAAAATGCTCGCAGCGAAAACCCACCACTGCCCCCACCAGTCCGAGTGGACGAAAAAGACCTACAAGCTGAACCTGACACATCCCCTGTGACCATCTACATAAAATCAACGGAAGGCAAGGTACTAAACACCGTGCCTAGAGACCTGACGAGAGCAATCAACACATCCACACTGGGGAAATACGTGACTCAGGGCCGAGTCTTGGCCCTAGGCAGAGGAAATGCAATCAAGGTAGAAATGACCCGAGACAGCATCAACAAACTTAAAACACCCTTAGAGGAGATCACCACTCTAGGACCCTGGAAGGTGAAATGCTGGCAGTCTAGGGGCCTTAACCCTAATCTTATATATGGTAAGGTAGGTCCTTTTAGCCATACCTACACTGCAGAAAATCTAGCAGAAGACTCTGACCTTTTGGACCATGCCGAGGCAACCCTCAAAGAAATCATGCCACTTCCAATGAGAGCAGACAATACCAGATTCTACAGATTAGCCTTCCAGGGGACCCAGCTACCTAAGAAAATAGCACTAGGGCATCAAATTGTACCTGTCAACCAATACAGGTTGCCTGCTCTGCGATGCAGAAATTGCTATTTGTTTGGCCACGGTGCTTTAGCATGCAGACAGCAAACAAGGTGTTGCAACTGCAGTGGTTTCCACCCATTCAAGACCCCAGAAGGAAACCAATGCACCAATACACCATTCTGTTTTCTCTGCAGAGAAAACCATAGACTCAACAACAAGTCATGTCCAGCACAGAAGAAGGCAGAAGAAATCAACCTATCGTGTAGACAGCAAAAGCTGTCAAACCAAGAAACGAATAACAAATTGAGGGAAGTTACACCCCGCAAGCCCACCCCAAGCACTGAACCACGATCCTCTCATAATCCTTCACCAAGAGTGCCTACAACGATAGTGCTCAACAATTCATTCGCTATCCTAAGCGATATGACAGAAGACGACGACTACAACACTGATCCAAGTTGTGCCACCCCACATCCTCACACTAACAAAAGCCAACCACAACACCAACGTCCGAGACGACACCTAACGCCTAAAAAACACCACAGGCAACACGAACTCACAAGTGGAACAAATCTACAAGGTGACATAATTATCCACCACCCATCAACACCAGCAAGCAGCCACAATCACACACCAGTCCCAGTAAGAAATGTTGGGTCTCCACAGCCAACCTACGCCAGTAAAGTTGCCGGAAAAAGGCACCCCACCAGCACCACTGCAACAAGTGCTGCTGAACCAACCAACACAGACTGGTCGTCACTCCTGCCATCACTCTTCGACATCATACGCAAAGGATTCTCTCTCTACAACCAAGGCTTATCTGTATTCCAAATAATCCGAAAGCTCCTCCCTGCCCTTCTTGCTTTACTTGATGTATAATCATGGCACTCTCACAAAACAGTCTAATGTTCTGGAACTCGCGCTCCATTAATAGAAAACTTGCAGACATAAAACTTTATGCTAAACAACACCGCCCACTTGTTATAGCAGTGTGCGAAACCTGGCTCCAGCCACACATAAACGTGTCACTCCAAGGTTATACCATCAACAGAAAAGATAGACCTAACAGACAGGGGGGAGGACTTGCCACGTTTACACATATCTCGCTAGCAACAACAGTTTTTCCCTTGCAACCTTACCCAGGAGGACTCCTAGAGACCATGGCCATCCAAATATCCCTACCCCGAGGATGGACCACCATCTTAACCTGCTACAACCCATGCTCTGACATAACCCACCAGGAACTAGCGCACTATTTTGACCAGCTGCCCTCTCCAGCCCTGATACTGGGAGACTTCAATGCCACCACTCATACTGGCAACCAAACCTCCCCCGCGCCTCGCACAACCCATCAGGCATCTCTCTCTTCAACACCCTTCTTTCCTCATCATTCATACTTCTCACTCCACCAGGATTAGCCACAAGAATAGATCCTTATAAAGGTTTTACATCCACACTAGATCTGTGCCTGGGAAATGACTTCCTCACAGAAGCAGAAATAGCAGTGGGTCCATACATGGGTAGTGACCATCTTCCCATTCTAATTTTTCTGACAGGGAATCCTCCACCACCAATTTCCCTCAGAAAACGATGGATCCTGAACAAAGAGAAATGGGAAAATTACACAAAAGCCACAACTAACCTCAGTGCACCTACAACCATGGATATAGAAGACATGACTACCCAAATAACATCACAACTCATCGAGGCAGGAAAGAACAACTTTAAAAAATCCTCAGGAAACTACGACCCTCGTCCCAAAGTTCCGTGGTGGAATGAAGATTGTAACACAGCTGTGAATAATCGCAGGAAAGCATGGAACAACTGGAGAAAGTGTCCATGTGATGACCACAGAGACAGATACCATCAACAGGATGCCATCCGGACACAGATAGTTGCAAATGCAAAGAAGACTGCATGGGCTTAGATGAGTTAGATGATGGAAATCGGACTAGAGGTCACCACTTGAAAATTAAAAAGCAAGGGTGTAGGTTGGATTTAAGAAAGTATTTTTTCACCAATAGAGTGGTAGACTTCTGGAACAAATTGCCGCAGAGGGTAGTAGGTAGTCCAAATCTAAATGTATTTAAGAGTAGGTTGGATGAGTTTATGGGAAGGGAAGGTTGTGATGGTTCCTAAGTTTTGTATATATTAATATTGTTTGTATATATCTATAGCTGCATGATTTAGTTCTTGACAAGCCTTGATTGGTGATACCCTTGTTTCTGGATGCAATCCTCTGGGTATAGTTTTCCTGGGAGTTTGGGTGCCTTGAAAAAGAGGCCGCTTGACTCGGATGACCTATGATGAGCCCTTGTGGCTTTTGTCATCCGTTATATTATATTGTGGGGGACTTTGATTTTGTCTTCCCCTGGTGATGGTGCTTTTTGTGGGTGGGTTTTGACGGAGGCGGATGACCTTTGATAGGCCCTTGTGGCTTTTGTCATCCGTGTAATTATGTTATGTTTGTTATGTTATGTCTCCTCTCTCTCCTTTAGAAGTTGCCCCAAAAGGACCTTCTCATTCATCCGTGCCATGAATGGTCGCTCAACTCTTTTTTCCCTACCCCTAAGAGGACCAGATGCCAAACTATTCCAGCCTCTTGACCAGGCAGAGCTGCTAGCAACCCACTTTCACACTATCTACAGCAAGACCGACCCAATCGCATTCTGCCTCCCAGCATCCCCCCCACAGCACAATCCTATTGAATTCTCCTCACCACTCACTCTAAAGGAGCTGAGCTCTTCAATCAAAACCCTCACCAGTAACAAGACAATGGGGCCAGATGAAGTCCTTAACGAATTCATCCTCCATCTTCCTCACACAGCCCTACCCCAGCTGTTGCATCTTATGAACACCAGCTGGATTGAGGGCACTTTTCCCACAGCATGGAAACATGCAACACTTGTTCCCATCCCCAAAGCAGGAAAAGACCCAAGCCAGCCAAACTCATATCGGCCCATCAGTTTGCTGTCCTGCCTTGGCAAACTCATGGAACGATTAATAAATAACCGTCTCACCTGGTGGCTGGAGCATAACAACCTCCTCCCCAGCTATCAGTTTGGTTTCCGTCCAAACAGAAATACAGAAGATCTTCTCCTCATCTTCGAACATGCCATCAGAAGAACGTACCAAGCCCAGGGGGTTCTCTTAGCAGTGTTTATTGACCTGCAAGGAGCTTTTGATGCAGCTTCACATGGGGGAATACTTACAAAACTAACAGCACTGGGAGTGCAAGGTAACCCCCTAAAATGGTTCCAGAGCTTCTTAACCAACAGAACTTATTCTGTATCAGTTGGCGGCAGTTACTCCGCACCACGTCCACTTAACAGAGGAGTACCACAGGGTTCAGCTCTGAGCCCAACACTATTTAATATCCTTTTAAGTGATCTACCAACCACACCAAGCTCCACACTACTGGTGTATGCAGATGATATAACACTGCTACACAGAGCCCAAACACTTCAAGAAGCCCAACAAGGCATACAAACGGCCCTCCAGCACCTCCTCCAATGGGTAACTCAATGGGGTCTTCAAATAAACCCTCACAAAAGCCGCCTAATGTGTTTCACAAAAAAGAGGGTTCCACACATACCAACAATCAATGTAGGAAGCACCTCTATAACTTATGTAACATCACATCACCTCCTAGGAGTAGTTTTTGATGGCCCTATTCTCACCTTTCGACATCACATTGAATATCTACGATCTGCATGCCTCAAGCGCATGGACACCATGAAGAAGATCTCTGGCATAAAATGGGGAGCAGATAGAGAAACCCTCCTCACCCTATACAAAACATTCATTCTCAGCAAGCTTCAATATGGATCAGCTATCTACGGAACAGCATCACCAACTACCTTAAAAAGACTTGAGACCATCCACAACTCTGCCCTAAGGATAGCCCTGGGGGCTTACAGATCCTCTCCTATCCCTTCCCTCCAAGCTGAATCTGGCATCCCTCCCCTTACCTTTGCCCGTCAGAAGAAAATGTGCAACACCCTGTATCGAGCATCTACTCATTCCTCAGAGCACCCAGCAAGCAAATTAGCAAGAGATGCCCTAATATCTCCAGAAGTTGGCCCAATGGCAAACCTCCCCCTCCTTGATAAGACGGTCTCCTTCATGCAGGATATCTCCTTACCTCTCCCCACTCTTATCAGAGAAGGCTCAACATTCCCTCCTATTCCACCCTTTTTTGATATTTCACAACACATATCCCTAGACCTTAGCTCCCCTTTTCAAAAAGGAAAAGATCCACCACAGCTTGCACAGCAACTATTCCTCAGTAGACAAAATGAACTTTACAGCTCTCACATCCAGATCTTTACTGATGGATCTTATATGCCAGAGAAACAACAGACATCAGCAGCCATATACATCCCAAGCCTAATGCTATGCAGGACCTGGAGACTCTCACCACACCATAGTGTTGTAGCAGCTGAGTTATTTGCCATTCAAAGCGCCCTGCAGCATCTCAAGCCCTTAATACCCTCAAAAGCAATCATCTGGTCTGACTCAAGATCAGGACTGGCACTGATTGGTAATCCAAGACCACACAACTATACCTTACTGGTGCATCACATCCAAAACCTACTCCTCCAATTAATCTCAAAAGGCTGGTTCATAGAGCTACATTGGATTCCATCACATACTGGAATCACCGGAAATGAGGTGGTAGACAGAGCCACCAGAGAAACCATACCCAACACAGTAGAGCCCCTTCCACTCGAACGCTGTGAAGCCCAGTCGCTCATTCAGGATAGACTGCATGAAAGATGGAGAACCGAAATAACAGTCTCGCTGCAAGAAACTGCACTTGGAGAGGTCCGCTCCAGTCCTTCCCCGGCCCCATGGGCCCGCTCAAAATACAGAAGACTGGATGTAGCCCTCCTACGCCTGAGGATTGGCCATTGCGGTCTCCAGGCACACAAATACCGCATAGGCTGGAGTGACTCCCCACACTGCAGCTGGTGTAAAAACCAACGAGAGACAGTGGAGCACTTCCTGCTCCACTGTCCAAGATTCCATTCCCTGCGCACAACTCTCCGCGCTCAACTAACCACACAGGGTGTGCGGCAGTTAACCTTATCAGTCCTGCTTGATGGGGCAGGATATGACCCACCTCAGCGATCCTGCATCATACAGTCAACCCTGGAATTCATCAAAAAGAGCGGACAGCTCTCCGGAATCTAACAAACTGCCAAGACTAGAAAAGACGCTCAACAAACCAAGAACGGTTACCCCTTCGCAATCAAATGACTTGCAATCGGGGCCCATGTGAATTTGTCCAAGTGGCCCGAACCAACAACAACAACAACAACTCTACCCACCTGTCTGACGTAAGTATTAACGATTATTTTGAGCGTCGGCTCATTGTTGGGTACGGCTCGCCGCGGGGATAACACTGCGATGACCCTGAGTTTCAATCCTTTAGAGGGGTCTGGGGGGCACAGCCCCCCAAGTATAAAAACAAAAATTGCCATAAAATTCTTTGATTTCATCTCTAAAAAAATAACGAAAAGTAGCCCAAAATAGCCCCCAAAAAGCTAGGCCTAGGATCTGAACATTGTCAACAAAATAACCAAATAAACGAAATATTATGGGAACGCGAGCAGGGAAGAGTGCAGGGTATGGATCTTCAGTTTTACCCAATAAACAAAGTGCAAGACATCCTAGCCTAGGAAATATGAGCCTAAAATGCTAATATGCAGTAATATCAAGATGACCTCTGAGAGGCCTTTTTATATTTTCACCTGTTGGATCATGTTAAAAAAATATGTACAACATTGGGTAAATATGTAGATTAGCGGCCCGGCCGGAAAAAAAAATGTGTGTAAATATTATCGTTCACTCGTGTCAGAATATTCATGCGCGTTTGAGTCCTTTTCGAATTATTATTCTATAAACAATTAGGATTATATACTGGGGGGCTGTGCCCCCCCCCCCTAATTTACTGAAACTCAGGATCATCGTAGTGTAGTTCCCCCATTGTGTTTACCCCCACACGAGACGTCAACTTAAATGTACTCCAAAAACGTGAAACATTTTGGAACACGGACGAAATAGTACGTCCCATCGTTCGCGCCGATAATCTACATATTTACCCAACATTGGACCCCCCCCCCCCCAAGACATCTGAAATGACGATGACCTTTCTCACAAAATTACGCAGTTACAAGTCAACTCCCAGAAGAATTTAAACTGTAGCCCTCTCAGGAAATGATGTATATGGCAGAAATTTAATTTTTAATTAAACTTTTCCTCTAAATATCACTGCTGAATCACTTTGTTTACATTTTTATGATTACATTTGTCCTACGACATATCCTACCAAATATACAAATTCATGATGAACAAAAATATCCAAAGTGTATCTATCGGGTCATTGAGAGAACATATTTATGCGGGGAGAAATATGAAAAAATGGTGCCACTAAAGATATAAAATTTCCCTAATCAAAATACTACCAACCAGCATCTCAATGCTTGGATATATCTATAATTGATGGTTCTTCTAAGGTTATTTGTCTTACAATTTAGGCAAATATCATCGATGGCGTCTCCCCTAGGAAGTTTGTAAGGAGGAAAATGTTTTGGGTGGTGATTATTTTTCTCACTCTTTTGTAGTTTCGTAGGTTGGGTAATCAGTGTGATCCTTACTCCCTTTAAAGGGAAAAGAAATTTGGAACAGGATTCAACTTCTTTATTTGACTGGAACGTGGATTGGTCTTGAAGTATTTACAGGAAAATAACTGCCTTCACCGCGAATTGTTTAAGTGTAGTTGTGTGTGAGGAACAAAAGGGTGTGTGTCTAGATAGGAAAAATAGGTAATTGGTGAAAAGAGAAAGTACTGTGGAAGATTTTCAAAGAAATGCTAGAGCCTGGTGATCAGGCCTATCGCTTTCAAATTGTTTACAAACAAAGAAGGAGAATCGGAGAGACGACGTTCAATTTTTGCTGTCTCCTCAACTCAGCGCTGTTATCGTAGTCTTGCTGGTATTATTAATTCTGGAGGGCTTTGTAAAGGTTACTAAAGTGTGTATAGAGCGAAATACCGTGTTATAAATTGTGTAAAATGCCTTTTTCTGGCGTAGGAACAGGAAACATGAAGAAGCACGGCCCAGACAAAGGGCCTGCTGCGCTCAGCGAAATTCCTGCGGGAAGCCCAGGCCAAAGTGTTAATCCTAAAGGCATCGGAATAAGTGGAGGTGATCCTTTTCAACCCCTAATCCCCTTTCAGACAACGCTAGTGCCACAGATACCAAAAGTTGTTATAGATGATGTGGTAAGAATACTCCGAATATGGTGCAATGCGATTATTGTGATAGGTGGTCCCACGCTAAGTGTGATGATATGTCTGCAGATGATATTAGGGTTTTTACCAAATTTGAAACATTATCATACGTATAAGTGGGCGTTATCGTGATAATTTACCGCGATAACGATATTGGGTTATCGGTTATCCGATATTTTTTTCCCGTGTTATCGATTCATCGGTATCGCCGATACTTTGGTTCCAAACTAGCGATAATCGATAATTTCAGTTTTTGGTTCCAGTTTAGCACAAGGGCGAGCTGCGCGTGCCTTGGAGGCAGAAATAGGTAGGTCCGAACTGGGAGGAAGGAATGGTCAAGATGTCAGAGATCAAGTCCCTGGTGGAGAGGAAGGTGGAGGAGATCTTGTGGCGTGCTGACCTGGAGACCGCCAGCAGCAGCAGCAGCGAAGACACGGAGACGGGGGACTATTAAGTCAGCATTTGTGATGAGGAGGGTGAAACTGGTGGTCATCACATGTCAACCAAGTCCAAGGCTGCTCAAATTGTGAATATGTGGCTGCAGGCCAAAGGCACAGACAGTCTGGCAGACCCAGCCTTCAACAGTGAGAATGTCCTCATTGACCTCTTCTTTGGGTACAACACGGCGATGCCGAGCAGCACCAAGGTGGAGCGCTTGTTCTCCCTTGGCAAGGACACCATCAAGGCTAAGAGGAGCTCCCTGTCTGCTGAAAACTTCAACATGCTCATGTTTACGAAGGGGAAACATGCTGCAGAACCTGGTCTAGACTGTAGCTGTGCAAATTTAGTTATTTCACTTAAAGCTACTTTTCATTAGTGAAGAGACAGGATAAGCATTGAATTTGAAGTTTTTTCTATGATTTTTCTGAGATTTTTCTGTTTTCTAAGATAAAGATAAAAATAAAGATTTGGATTTATCGATTTTTTTTTAAATTTAAAATATCAATATCGTTATCGCTAGTATCGGAATTTTTGAATTATCGATTAAACGGTTATCACCTGTTCGGACGATAAATATATCGCCACTTATCGATTAGCAGTTATCGGCGATAAGGTTATCGTAATCGGTTAGGGTGATACATTTTTTCGTTATCGCGCCCACCACTGGTTAAGCCAACCTCTTGGATTAGTCTTTTCATTAATTCCTCGTCCGTCTCATCGGTAGATTCTTTAAGACCTTGGACAATAAGTCTATTCCTTCTTTTGTATTATTCTATTGCGTCAGCTTTAATACCTATAGCCTGAATTTCAACTGCCTGATTTACTGTTTCATCAGATTCTTCCCTATTTTTGAAAATCATTTTATTATCTAAAACACCAATTCTTGTGATTACATCATCCAAGTCTTTTCTATTCTCCTTTATGTTGTTTGTATATACTTCAACTTTTTCATCCAAGTTTTTTCATGTCTTAAATACTTTAACGACACCTCCCCGACACCCCACGCATGTGTATAGTCATAGGTGTGCGTTAGTGCGATAATTGATCGCGATAACAATATCGGATTATCGGTTATCCGATCTTTTTCCCCCGCGTTATCGATTCATCGGTATCGCCGATACTTTTGGTTCCAAACTAGCGATAATCGATAATTTTAGTTTTTGGTTCCAGTTTAGCACAAGGGCGAGCGCGCGTGCCTTGGAGGCAGAAATAGGTAGGTCCGAGCTGGGAACCGAACGTATACTGAACGGAGTGCGGGGAAGCCGGTCTTGACGTCTTCTCAAAATGTTCGCTCAGCTTCAGTCTCTCACCAGCTGTTGGACGAGAAGTCACGAGGTGTTGCTCCTGCGCGCTGCCGGTTTTACGCGTTCTTTAATGATTTTTTTTTCTATGTTCCCGTGCTTCTTCCGTTCTAATTTTTTTGTGCACGTGTATATGAATGCATGTACTATTCGGTGCTATTCTTTAATATCTTTTTATTAAAGTTTTGAACACTTACGAAGTTACGCCCCTATTCTAAACTGATTCTATTTTTATTGTAATTTAGTAGTGCAGTGCTTTGCTATTTTATAGCATTGAATTAGTAATAGAGTCGCAAGAGACTGTGCCTGTATCAAGCCATGAGACTCAGCGGACTCTATTGACTCTGAGCTCACTGAGGCTGAGCCTCATTCACCCTGGCCATTCCTTGGCAAGTGGGTGAAGTTAAAGAAGATGATTGGCGACAGCTACATTTTCCAGTGCTTGCCCTGCCTCCCTAAGATCACTGAGGCGAAGGTGAACAAGGGCACCAAGGCCAACCTCAAGAGCCACTCCAACAGGATTCATCCTGACAATGCAAAACAAGTTGATAAAACTTGCAAGGCCAACGTTGGGACTGGCTGCCGCATCAGGAACTGGTCGGGTCAGTCAGACGACGGCGGGTCACCCAGCAAGAAGCAGTGACAGATGTCCATCGCCGAGACCTTTGGCATCATGAGCCAGGGCAGCGCCGTCTTACAGTCCACCGTCGACAAGACAATTGTCAGGTTTGTGGTGGACAACATGCTGCCGCTGCAGATTGTGGACAGTCAGAGCTTCAGGGACATGGTCCACACCCTCAACCATAAGAAAGAGGTACCCTCCAGGAGGATGCTAGGGAGGAGGATCCTCAAAACCTATGAGGAGATGAAGGAGAGCTTCACCAAATAAGAAACTAAGAAACAGTATTCAAATATTCTTACTATTGTATTATAAAATAACGCTATATATAGTCAATAATCAATATTGTATTATATTTTTTTATTTATCGGTTATCACCTTATCGAGCGATAAATTTATCCCCAGTTATCGAGTATCGGTTATCGTAGATAAGGTTATCGTTATCGATTTATTGGTTATCGTGATACATAGTTTTCGTTATCGCGGCCACCACTGCGAATTACGTACAAGAGGAGTGTTAGACCAAAAATACATCATGAAAGGAATGCGACTGACCCTCAAAACAATACAAAAGTAGGACTGCGAAAAAGGCAAAATAATGTAAATAAGTTATCATATATCAAAGTAGTTTACACCAATATTGATGGTATTAGAAGTAAGATTTTTGAGTTCAGTGATTTAATAAGTAATGAAAAACCTCATGTTATATTTGTAACTGAAACTAAACTTTGTCCCAATGATTTATCGGCCAAATATTTCAAAAGGTAAAAGGTAAATTTATACAGTAACAGTTTATGATTGGATTCAATTACGCGTGATAATTAAATTTGCATGAGTTAACGAGAATGGATTTACAAATGATAAATATGCTTTGGTAATTAGAGTATAACATATGATGATTGATAATTAGAATATAATTAGTAATTGGATAATGGTTAAATAGATTGTATCATAAGTAATTTTTTGTAAATAGTAATTGTTAAATAGATTGGATAATTGTTAAATAGTAATTTGTAAATTGAGTATAACAATTGATGATTGATAATGAGATTGGGTAGTGTTAAATGGTTTAATAAATTAATTGTTAAATGGGAATTATAAAAATTTGGAAATTGATTGGCAATTAGTAATTGATTTATAGTTGATAAATAGTAATTGGTAAATATTGGTAATTTGATTGGTATTATTAATTGGTAAATTATTTGATGAATAGAAATTGGTAAATATTTTTATAAATATTAAATAGATTATAGCGGATTTGAATGGGTCTGTAAATGAGAGAAGAATCACGCATTAATTCGAGATTCTTTAGGGAAATCTTTAGCTAAACAATTACAATTCAAATATTTACAGACCTGATTCACCGATGCGAGAGCTGCAATGCGAATGAACCTCATGGGTTAATTTTAAGACACTTGGGAGAGCGGGTGTACCAATTTCTTGATTTATGTCATAGGTACCAACCCTTCTGGAATATATATATATATATATATATATATATATATATATATATATATATATATATATATATATATAATATATATATATATATGTAAATAGTTATTTCTAACTGTATATATATATATATATATATATATATATATATATATATATATATACAGTTAGAAATAACTATTTACATTTTGTAGGGGTGGAGACTGTCACACTAGGCTGTATCTACCGGCCCCCTTTTTCCTCGGCCGACTATAATAATGGGATAAACAAAGTTATTGATAAATTGTGTCAAAATGAGGTTTATCAATTACTAATATGTGGTGATTTGAATTACCTAAAGATTGATTGGAACAATAATCTTGTCAATGCAACAATAGATAGCAAAGACCAAAAATTCTATGATACTAGCCAAAATAATTTTCTCTTCCAACATGTTGGTGATTGAGGTAAGCTTGGAGGAAAAGGATTTGGGTATCTATGTTACTCCTGACTGGAAATCTACTACTCATGTGGCTAAAACTGCAGCAAAGGCAAACTCTATGGTGGGATGGATTGATACGACCTTTACCTACATGGATTGGGAAATGTTCAAATGCTTATACCCTGGCCTAGGACGATCATACATGGAATATTCTGTTCAAGCCTGGTCCCCCCATTATAAATATAATATTGCGACTTTCGAGAAAGTTCAACGAAGAGCCACAAAACTTATACCTGAACTTCAAGACAAACCATATGAGGAAAGAATGAGAATTTTGAATATAACTATGTTGGAGGATAGAAGAATTAGAGGCGACCTTATTGAAGTTTTCAAAATTATGCACGGATATGAAAATATCGATAGAAATCAATTCTTTAAGCTATCTGCAGATATTTCCCCATATGAAATTTGAAGATTTGGACCCGTCAAAAGAATACGTTGACACGAACAAAGTTCTTTGATATCAGAATTATAGTATATGGAATCAGCTGCCACCTGAGGTGGTTGACAGCGATAGCATTTTAAGTTTCAAAATTAGTCTCGATGCACACTTTAAGAGAAACAATCTTTATTAGCCGAAGGCTAGCTGCCTCATGAATTTTAATACCAAGGTTAATACCAAGGTAAGACTGTTTATTTTGTTTATGTTTCCTCTGTTGTTTTCGTTAGAGTTTATATTATCAATGTGCTTAGACCATTTGTCTTATATACAATTAATGTTCTTTGGTATGTAGTGTGCAATTGCTGTTGTTTTATAAATTATTTTTACTTTAAGTGTTGTGCTTAGTTTCTTTGTTATCGTTTCTATGTAGTACGTATATTTTTGTGCTTTTTGTTTTTCTTTTTTCTGAAGTCTTGATCGTGATTATTAGGTCTCTTTGGGTTCTTTCATGGTCAGTAATCGGTGGGTTACCTTAGTCTTGGTATCGTAGTCTTTGTTGGTTTGATTTTGTCATAATTTGGAGCAAAAACAATCATTTTCATGTGTAAAACGGCACTTCGTTTCGCCAGCTAATAGCCTAACGGAGCTCAAAAATTTGGCGCAGCTTGGAGCTCTTCAGTTATGGTTAATCATTTGAAATGATTTCGTCATTCAATTCCTGACTAACCGGCTCCTGTATATTCCTTGTCCTTTCTTTGATGACAATGTTAATTGGACTTAGCCCCGTCCCCTGGTGCAGTTGTTCTTGATGTCTTCTTTCTCGCCTGCATGTACCCGTGATAAGGTACACGCATTTGTTATGCACCGCTTGTAGTTTACTCTTTTGTGTGTTCGAGGCACAAGAGAGGGCAGGAGCGAAGTACAGCAACGAGGATCTTACAAGTGAATTGTAGATCTTTCTCTTGTTGCTTTCACGGAGATTTCTGAACATGTACATAGTTCTGACTGCAGCTGGGGCCTTGGAGATTCTATCTCTCGACGTCTTTCCTGTACCCGGTTGAGGTAATCATCATTCTGAGTAAATTGCATGCGTGGTGTATGGATACCGTGTATCTCCCACTCTGACATCTGCTAGTAGCTTCCTGCCAATGGGGACTACTTTGACCTTTTCGCGATTCGTTCGAATCTTCCATTGTGCATCATAGATGTTTAGTCTTTCAATTTCTGCTGCTGTCATATGAGCTTGCATAGGCGATTTTCTCCAAGGAGAAGTGATTATCTGGCTGAAATCATCGGCGAAATTGAACGTTGAGGCAAGAGGGGTTCACAGAGGTTGGAACATCTGCGGTGTAAATCTAGTAGAGAGTGGGGGACAGACACCCCCTCCTCCCCTGCGGGAGGCACGGAGTAATCGGAAACTTCGCTCCGTCCATAGACCCTATACTAACGTACGCCGCCCTCTCCATGACATAGTCACAGAGAGTTCTTTCTAAGTTTTCACTTAGGCCGAGCCGTAGGATCTTAAACTGCATTCCCCTCTGCCACACCTTATCAAATGCCTTTGACACATACCGAAAAATTATGTCCACGTAACTCAGTTCCTGTTTGGTTTGGGCTAGCTTTTCAATGATGACATTTATTGCCATCTCCGTACTTTGCTTTTTTTCTAAACCCGAATTGATATGGGTTGTAGAAGGAGTTCTCTTCCAGGTGGGATACCAGCCTTCTGTTGAGGATCTCCACGAAGAGCTTCCCGCCAAATTCCAGGATTGAAATCGGGCGGTAGTTCTCCTGCAATCTCGGGTCTTTCCCATGTTTCGGCAAGAAGATCATTTTTGCTATTTTGTAAGCATCTGGGAAGTATCCTGTGTTCAGAGAGGCGTTAACTATTCTTCTTATTCCTTCGATAATATTAGTTGGTGCCTTTTCGAGGTTCAATTGTGTATTCCAAAATTAAGATGATGTCTTCATCAATCTCCAGAATACATTTTCGTAGAGTCCTTTTCATCGTCCAGCCGTTGATATTTATTTCCAGTATCTTTAGTGTGTTTCATAACATCATGAATTGTTTTTACCTATGTTTCTTCTTATTCTTCTTTGGGGCCGGCGGGTGGTTTTACTATGCCCCGGCCTCTTGTTCTTCGGTGGAGGACGTGGGGTTTTTGATTTGCTCTCCGTGGCACGAATGTGAGTGCGTGGGCCCTCGTCACTGTCCGAAGAGGCTGATTCTTCTTCGTCTTCTTCTTCTTGTTCTTCTTCTTTCTCCTCTTCATCCTCAGATTCCTCCGATAAAGGAGTTTTTTGAATTGCCTTCTCCAGACCTGATTTCACCTGGTTGTTGCTCCTGGCCACTGCCTCTTTGAAAATCCTCGACCACTCTGGGTTGTCGGGCATTTTCACTGAAGGTAGTCCGTTCTCCTTTAGTAAGGCATTCAAAACCTCTTTGTAGCACCATGGCTTAACTGCATTAGCGACGTTAGCGTGTGTGATACAAATCATTATCTTAGCGCCTAGATCACTCGAGAGGTTTAGAGGTATTGCAGATGTTTTCAAAGGTTCACATCTTTTCGCGGCAGCATTGGCGTAAGTGATTTCTTTTGCCTTCCTCTGTTCTTTTTTCCTTATGATATCTCTTCTCTTAGGGCAGTTTAATGCCATGGTTCTGTGCTCTCCTTTGCAATTGAGGCACTTCTTTTTCGTACTTTCGCATTTGTCGAAACGGTGGCCCTCTGTGGGGCATTCACTGCACCACAGTTTTTCTTTATCTGGGCAGGTCGATGTAGCATGATCTTCTAGTTTGTAGCATGCAAAACAAATCTGAATGCTATTAAACTTTTCATGCTGGATGTTTTTGCCTGGTATTCTCATTTTAAATACCAGTATTCCGTTCTGTGTCGATTTAGTGGTCATGTCCGTGATAGCAAAAGTAATCTTGAATACGTGGGTGTTCGCGAAATTTGATTATTTCACGAACTTGTACACATGGATTGTTCTTACTGAGCTCCTCGGGCGTATGTTCACCTACCCAGCTTTCGATTTTACGGAGATCACGCTTCGGTTGGTTGCCACTTGTGGAGGGGTCGTTGCTTCAAGTCCGGTGTTTTTGAGGATCCTCGCCTCCTCTTCTGATAGGAGCTGCTTTACGTCCTTTGTCTCAGCACATAAAGCGATAAACTCAAATGAGACTTCAATCAGTTTCACCAGTGCTACCTTTAATTCGAGGTAGACTGTTTCACAGAGTTTCCTTTTTTCAGGGGTTTTAATTCCAGGGATAGTCCTTAAGGGGACCCTCTTAGTGTTCTGGGTGAAAAATGAAGTTATGAGGTAGTAAAGAAGGTAACGGTTAGTAAGGATAGGTTCGTGAATGAGTCCAAGAGATGGAGTAAAACGCCCCCGTCCATTTTCTAGTTGGTCTCCCGCTCAGTTGCTGCCAGGATGATGGGTGATGGATGGATCTCGATTGTGAACCTCGAGGGATGACTTATGGTGGACTTGATGGCAGTAGCTTTCGAATCAACAGTCGCTAAAGTTTTGACACCCTCTCTCGAGTATTTGCGCCATAACCGCATCCAACTACATATACACGGGTGTTACTTCCATCTATGATGCTGGCCGGGTCCTCCGGGCGATGAAGATTTCTCCTCCGTCCGGGAATCGCAGTTATGCCCCAGTTTCGAGAAAATTTCTGACTTATGCTTTTACTGTAGGCTAGTAGTCAAACGCGTTTTCACATAAGCCCTTAAATATGTCAGTCCAAGTGACCGGCATAGTTAAGACGAAATCAATGAATGGCAGACGTCCGAGCAGGTTCCCACGCAGGACGATGAACGGGAGCAGTGAGGTGCTTAAGCCCTCATTGAATTATGAATCCTCGGTGAATTAAATGGTATTATCTCTTTCTGAAGAGTGAAGCAAAATTCACCAAAAGGCTTCCAGAATAGGCTCTTTTCTATGCGGGCGGTGTTCAAAGTCAATTCTTAAGAAAGTAAAAAATACTTTAGCCGTAAGGTACTCAGCAGTGCGTAATGATCGAATATTCGGCACTCTGCCTTCACTGCTAATTGTTTAAGTGTAGTTGTGTGTAAGGGACAAAAGGGTATGTGGATAGATAGGGAAAATAGGCAAGTGGTGAAAAGAGAAAGTAGTGTGGAAGATTTGCAGAGATGCTAGAGCCTGGTGATCGGGCCTATCCCTTTTATATTGTTTATTTTGTTTATGGTTCCTCTGTTGTTTTCTTTAGAGTTTATATTATCATGTTGTTCAAACCATTTGTCTTATATATAATTAATGTTCTTAGGTATGTAGTGTGCGTTTGCTTTTGTTTTTCTAAGTTATTTTTACTTTAAGTGTTGTGCTTAGTTTCTTTGTTATTGTTTCTATGTAGAGCGTATATTTTTGTGCTTTTTGTTTTTCTTTTTTTCTGAAGTCTTGATCGTGGTTATTAGGTCTCTTTGGGTTCTTTCATGGTCCGTAATCGGTTAGTTTCTTAGTCTTGGTATCGTAGTCTTTGTTGGTTTGATTTTGTCATAATTTGGAGCAAAAACAATCATTTTCATGCGTAGAACGGCAGTTCGTTCCCGCCAGTTATTAGGCTAGCGGAGCTCGGAAATCTGGCACGACTTGGAGCTCTTCAGTTACGGTTAATCATTTGAATGATAGTGTTATTCAATTCCTGACTAACCGGCTCCTGTATATCCCTTGTCCGTTCTTCGATGACAATGTTAATGGGACTTAGCTCTGCATGTCGGTGCAATTGTTCTTGGCGTCATCTTTCTCGCCTGCGTGTACCCGTGATTAGGTACACGAATTTGTTCTGCACATACCGACTGACAATGTTCACGTAACTCAGTTCCCGTTTTGCTTTGGCTAGCTTTTTCATGATGAAATTTATTGCCATCTCCGTACTTCGCTTTTTACTAAACCCGAATTGATATGGTTTGTAGAAGGATTTCTCTTTCAGGCAGGACACCAGCCTTCGGTTGAGGATCTTCTCGAAGAGCTTCCCGCCAAATTCCAGGATTGAAATCGGGCGGTAGTTCTCCTGAAATCTCGGGTCTTTCCCATGCTTCGGCAAGAAGATCATTTTTGCTGTTTTGAAAGCATCTGGGAAGTATCCCGTGTTCAGACAGGCGTTGAATATTCTTCTTATTTCTTCGATAATATTAGTTGGTGCCTTTCGAGGTTCAATTGTGTAAGCTCCGATTCTTCTGCGGCTTTCAGTCGGAATGAGCGGAGTGCGCCGAGTAGCTCTTCTTCGGTAATCTCGGCGTCTCCGTCGCGCTGTCTGTCCACCTGATGGTGAGGGTACGTCCTATGTATTTGTTCGTTCAGCTCGTCTATGATGTTGCTTTTGAACTCTATGTTGTAGTCTTCGTTTTCTTCTTTAATTATACTGAAGACTCTTTCCCAATAACTTCGGAATATATCTTCGATGTTTTCCTCTTCTGTCTCTATGTTTCCGTCTTCTTTTAATAGGTCAATCTTCTTCTTCTTCTTAGCAATCGATCATTTGAAGCGTCTGATTTTATTCCAGAATTCTTTGGGCGATGCTTCGTGATCGTGACTATCGATCGCATTGTCCCATCGCTTCCATTGTTCTTCAAGGATCATTTGGTTCAGGTCTTCCTTGATTTCCTTGCTTCTCTGGATTGAGTCGAATGATGCATTCCTGATGTTAATTTTATACAATATTCTCAGCTCACGGTAGAGTTCCTCCAGGTATCTCTCCATCTTTAAGATGAGATGGACTTATACCGGGTTTTAGGGATACAAGCATTAGCCATGTTGATAAGATGGTTGTTGAGGTGTTCGAGTGCCTCGTCGATCTCCACTCGAGGATTGCCTCATCCAAGTTGGGCGGATGGTATCCGTCGAGAAGGCGTGCGTACCGTTCCTAGTCTGCTCTTCTGTAGTCCTTTCTGACTGCAGCTGGCACTTGTATAGGGTTCCTGTTGATACTAAGCAGGATCCCTATATAGTCACTACATGGATTCTGGATTGGTTCCATGTTAAACGGTAGCTGTCGATTAGCCAAACATATATCCGGCTTTGTGGCACTCTCTCTTCTGACGAAGGTGGGGAAGTCGGGGCTGATCCGCTGAACAATGTTTTTATCCAGCAAGAGCTCCAGGCTTCTTCCTATTCCATTGTGTCTCCTGTAGCCGGACGCCTGACATCTGACGTATAGATCCCCCATTAATAATAGTGGGGGTTCTCCTGCAAAATAGGTAAAACATCTCTCCTTGGCAGCTGGTACCCGGTGGCAAGAACTAGCTTTCCTAAGTCGAGCTAGACCTCTATCGCGAGATAAGATTCTTCTAGATTTCCTATTTGCTTGTATTTGATCCCTTTTTTTATCGCAATAGCGGCACCGTCGTGCCGTTTTTGCGTGTTATTTTTAAATATATTATAAATTATTACTTATTTATCTTTACTCTTATTGTTTACTTTTAACATAAGTTTGTCCACTTTGGTCCTTTTTTCCACTTCGGATCTTTTTGTTAACAGATTTTTATTTTACGAAAAGTTTGTCCACTTCTGGTCTTTTAGTCTTTTAAATTATGCTTTTCTGTAAAATGTGTCAACTTCGGATCTTTGTTTTTAGCTTGTCTTTTAGTTTTGGTTATTATATGTTGTTTAATATTCTGTTAGGTTTATTTATAAATCGAGTTAGTCTCCTGCAATGCCAGCAGTTGACTACATTTAAAACATCGTTTAAATGTCAAGTTAGTTAGTCCTTCGTTAGGTAGTCTTGTTGTTTATTGAGATTCGTTTGAAGCAGTAGAAGGCCCGTAATTTTCTTGTGGCCTCAGTGACCTTATTTTCGTAGTGGGCGTTGTAACCACTTGAGGTCAATTTCAAGCCAAGTATAACAATGTCCTCTAGCATTCCTATAAAATATTACATGTATCAATATTCCATTGCATCAATTTAAATATTACCATTACCTAATATCGTTTTAACGTAATGTACTTTGTGCATAAATATTTAAATATTAGCATACTTTGCTTTTTAAATTCAATGTAAAAATATCCATTTATTTTCCCATTTAATTTCTACAATTTATATTAAATCTTATGTAAAATCTCAACATAGTTATGTATATATTATCAATAATCTTAAATAATCCTATTATTAATGTATCAATCAAAAATCTTAAATATTTTGTATATGTATTTTCAATATATCTTTTGGAATAAATAATTGTCATCCAAAAATCGTGGCTTAGATACATTCTTTTTGGCAGCACTTACTTTAGTCAAACACACAAACTAACACGCTTTCAGCTCTTCCACATTGAACACAAATATTCGTCACTCATCTCTCGTCATTCTCAGCGTAAAGGTCAGTAAATATTCCTTCTCCATTTAATCATTTAACGCCAAACAAATTATACTTAGTTTAATTCCTCATCCTCTCATTCCAGACCCCAATACACACTAGTTACTACCTTGTTACCTACTTACCATTACCTATCTACCTTACACCAAGCTTAGTCACGACGAAAATTCAGTATTAAACTCATGTTCATTTTGTATAATTAAATTTAAATTCAATCAATATAATTTCACATATGTTCCATTTTTGTTAATCTATAATAATATATATATTGTTCTATCATTGTTTTATTTCATCCATTCCTTAACGATTTTGTCTTCAACCAACCATTAAGCCTAACTTCGCCATAAGCTTACCCGCTCGAGCTTCCTTACGATTCAATAACTCTCCTCAAAAACTTAAAAATATAGGTTTGTTGTTAAGCATCTATCTAGGTTCATACCAGGATGGCCCTATATCTATACCAAGTACCCGACTTTCTCTCGAATAATCGTGGGGCTCGTCCTGCACTAACACGTCTGCTGTTTTCCAACGGCCCACAGGTATTACCTTGAATTTCTGAACATTAGTTTTAATCTTATTCAATTTTTCGAAATTGTTGATGATTCCGATCTTCCAGCTTGTCCTGTTTGCGATGTCCATAGGGTTTTTGTACAAGCTAGTGATGACCTGTGTTATGTCATCCGACAGCTGGACGCACTGAGTGAGGTCTTGGTCAGGGTATATGCCGCGGTATATACGTGGTATATGCCGCGGTATATACGTGGTATATGCCGCGTATAAAGTAGTCATGAGACAACCCCTTGTGGCACTGCTGCCTCCAGGTTGAAAGGCTCCCCTTCGATGTCGTTTACTCTCCAGACTGCCTCCAGATCTTCCAAGTAGTTGCAGAGCATTCTCGTTAGGCCTTGCTCCATATCTAGTTCACTTATTTTCTTTTTCAGCCCCGATAGCCACACTTTGTCGAAGGCTGAAGCCACGTCTCGAAGTACAACGTCAACATTGCCATTTCTGGCCTTTCCGATAGCTATCTTTCCCGTAATCAGAGCTAGAGCCATTTCTGTGCCAGCTTCCCCCGGAAGCCGTGTTGTTAAGTTCCAGAAAAACCCGAAGTCTATTGTTGAGAAGCTTTCCCAGAATTTTACCCATGAATTCTAGCAGAGAGATTGGTCTGTAACTGCTGATCTCTTTCTTCGGCTTGCCAGGCTTTAATATAATTATCATCCGGGCTTTTTTGAACTGGTCCGGAAAGTAGCCAACGTTGAGGTAGGCGTTTAATACCTCTAGAAGGGACTGATTGAAGTTATTGGGGGCGTTAAGCAAATGCATTTTTTGTGATGTCAGTTATCTCTGGCTTTTTTTGTTTAAAGCTTTTCAGGGCTATTTAATATTCTTCGTTTGAGAAGGGTTCACCTTTTTCTCTTGCCAGTCGTGTTCTGTCAACGAAATGATGCAGGGTTAGGTCAGCCCCCACTCCTCGAAGATTTAAAAGAACATGTTCCTCGTGTCGTTCATCGAAGAATTCGTTCTCTTCTTCACTAATGCGAAAAGAGTTTTGCCAATAATTTCTAAATTCACGTTTGATGTCCGGGTCTTTCGTGTAATCCACGCGATTCGCTTGGATTTCTATTCGACTCTTGGGTGGAGAGGCTTGCACTCTATTCAGTTGGCTCCAGAATTTCCTAGGGTCATCTTCAGCGTCAATGTTAGCAATTAATTCTTCCCACTGCTCTCTTGACTTCTACATTATGAGATGTCTGATGTCTTTCCTTAGATCTCTAATTTATTGGTGTCGACGCGCCGTTATCCCAAATAAGTTTACGAAATAGATGGTTGCCTCTAGTTGATCCATCTTCTCCTGAATGTTATGGTCCTATCTAGGAGCGGGCAATATTTTGTGTTCCTTCCACGGAACAGTCAAGCGGTCAGCCTCTATGACCTTTGATGTTAGGTGGTCAAGTTTTGCATCAATTTCTGCTAGCGAGGCACCATCCAATTGTTCAACCTGCACAGGTTGTAATGCTCACGGTATGTCTCCCAGTTGGTTCGTGTCAGGCATCTGCTTTTTTGGATTTTCACCTGGATCGGAGAGGAGGAGATGTGGGTGACCATATTAATATGATCTGACTGAGCGAAAAGGCCAGGAAGGGTTATTTAATTGAGGGAAAAGTTTGGGCTCGTTAGTACAATATCCGGGGTGGTCGACGATCTTGATGTGTGGAGGGTAGCGAAGTTGGGTCCTTCTCTCTGCACTATATCTCTCAATTTGAAGGCTTAGTGTATGGGGGGGCTCTTGAAGGTCGCCAGTTATGGGGGTCTCTTTAAAGGTAATCATGAGGGCAACCCAAGAGCCTTAGAAGGGGGACGCTGGTTGCCAGTAATGGTGATAGATTACCGAGTTATCGCGTAATCTCTTGGCAAGGATTCCGTTTGATACAGATGCTCCGGTTAGTTTGCGTTGCCCTTCCTTATTTCTCACGAGAGAGATTTGTTGATTGCTATGGGGTGCCCTAAGCCGAGGGGTGGTCTTATTCTAGCGAGGAGGTCAAAATAGCACGGAGGATGGGGATAGACCACACCAGAGTAGAACACCGGTATTTCGGGAGTTATGTAATCGCGAGGAATTGCGATTAACGAGGAGAATTGTGCAACGGCTATTTTCCCGATTAATAAGGCCTTGAAGCAGGAAGATTGAGTAACGTCAGGATATTGAAGTCGCCAAAGCAAAAAAGAATTATTATTGAACTAGATATTATTGCACTTTACATAAGTTCTTTAATTAAGTTTTAAGTTCTAGGTTATGACATAAATAAAGTTCGTGGTCAAGTTCGGGCAAGGTCTAAAGGAGGCCGGACGAATAAAGCCTTTATGAGTTACACCTTAATGTCTGCGTTATGTACACGAATATATACAAAGATGAATTAAGCGAATCCGAGAGATCGGACTGAACGATATATAACGAGATATATTTCTATATAAAACAGTAATCTAATTTCCTCTGTTCTGGCTCCACACAATTATATATACTCAATTTAATCCAGGCCCTACAATTTCTTCGTCCAACTAAGCCACACCTTCCTCATATGTACCGACCTGTTGATTTGTCGGTATTAACATAATTCGACTTTTGATTGACTACTGCTGAACATATTGATAAGAAAAGCACACCGACTATTAGGTAAAATTCTCTGTGGGTGGTGGTATGTTGCCATGGAGACAGCTTTCTGACCTGGCTTCTATTTGTTTAATAGTGATAGCTATCCGGTTTATTCTGGATTCTGCTTTGATTATTATGTTTGCCAAAGATTGCCTCAACCAACTCTAACAGAGATAACTGTGCTCCGTTTACCACCGTGTGATATTCTCGTAAACGGCGTTAACTTTACTTTTCTCTCTCTCTGTACGTTATGTGTGTAGCGACGGTTGCTACATTCGTCCGCCTTTAAGTCAACGGAGTCGTTTACCTGCTGCTATTGCACCTTGACCTTTACAAAATTTGGTTTTCTACATTTAATATAAGTTATTTTCTTAGGTTAACAATTGTTATGGATTCTTAAATCCTACCTTAATTGCTATAAGTAGCATTCAACCTAAATTATTACTCGTTACAGCTAATTAACATTTACAATAAGTTTGATAATGTTTATACAACAATTTATTTATTTCATTCGTTACTTTGGATGGTAGATGTCTATTTTATTTACACATTTATAGTTCTTCCCATCCTGGTACCTCGTGACGACTTTGCGTCTGAATATCACGAACTTCGCGATATGAATCTGATATAATTTCACCTTATGTACACTTTTTATTTATATTGGCACACTGTCTTATAATTTTAGGCTAAGTATTATTCATTTAACACTTTGTTATTCGCCTCTCAATAATAAATATATATGTTGTCTTTAGCGAATTTAATCCTTCTTCCCGCTCGCCGTCCCGAGAGTCCTCAATTGCCTGGGGTAATCGTGCCGGTTTCAACTGGTCAATTGATACGGTGTCAATCCTTTCGTTCGGGAGTTGTAGTGTGAACACCTTACTGCCGCGTTCGATAACCATGAAGCGGCCCGCATACTCGCCTCAAGAGTTCTTCGAACACGGTCTATTCGCACCCACACGTGTGATGCGTTGGTTGCAAAGTTGGGCATCATTCTTCTGTAGTATCCCAACATTGCCAAGTAACGACGCAGTCCTTAAGAGTCTCTTGACTTTGGCATTTCCTCAATTTTCCTTATTTGGGGGGCAGGAGGAAATATGCCGTTTTGCAAGATTTGATGGCCCAGGAACATGATTTCCTCTTTCGCAAACTTGCATTTTTCTAGGGAAATCCTGAGGCCTCTCTGTGATAATTTTTCATGGAGATGATCTGCCAATTTTTTGATCCGTGGTAATATATATCGGTCGGTCTTTGTAATGTCATTTATAGTTCTATAGTCTCCGACCATCCTGTACTCACCGGTGGTCTTCTTGGGTACCACATGTATCAGTGAGGCCCACGGTGACTTTGATGGCTGGATAACTCCTTCTTTTAAAAGGTCCTCGATTGTTTCTTTGCTACTTTCAGCTTTTCCGCCGTCAATTGCCTAGGCCGCGTACTATTGCTGGTATTCGACTTCAATTACCATGTCATCGAACGTAATGGGAATCTTAATTGTCAGGTTAGATTCTTCTAAACCCTGTATCTCTTTGAACTTAATCCCCTTTTTGATGACAATGGCTACTCCATCTAACCTCTCTTTCGAGTGGCTTGCCATCAGGACTTCGTAATTTAATATCTCTATGAATTAGTTTTCTTCAATTAAGCCGTGCTCAGAAATGAGTACGATGTCGGGATCAACGGATCTTATGATTTCGTTATAAGCTCTACTTTTGGACTTCCAACCGTTTACGTTGAGGGGGAAGATCTTCAGGTTCTTGATGTATCTAACACAAGTAGCCATTGTTAATTATTATTGGGCTGTTTAACCTTAGCTCCCTTACCCCTGGTTGGCGACCTCACCTTCCCCGACCTCTTCTTTCTAAATTGGTCCTGATTCAAATTGAAGCAGGATTCGAGACAAATATTGATCAGGCCTCGTTTGAACGCTTGTAATAACTCCGCTTCTGAGATGTCGGCATCGAAATCCCACTTATACTTCCCCTTAATGACTCCTTCAATTAGGTCAACAACCTTAGATTAACGTGGTATCGTGCGGATGGGGAGCCATAAATCTTTATGCTAGGGCCCAGGGTAGTTTGAAAAGGGACGGGGGGGTAGCAGAAGCTACTGCTACTGGTTCAATTTCAATGTCCTTGGGCAAAGTCATTTCATCTGGCATGTTACTAGTTTCCATTTGAGTTTCCTCAGTTACGGAAGGTTTTTGTTTCCGTAAGCGAATCTTGCGAGAAGCCGAGCGAGAACTTGGCACCGTTTGCTTCATGCTTTTTATATGGGTATGGAGAAGATCTCCTGAGGGAAAGTTATCAGGAAACCACATTCCTTTAAGACCATTGCGTACCAATATCTTGTTGAGCTCTATTGCATAGTTTCCTGGTTTTGTTATATTTGTAAAGTGGGCATGCAAGATGCACATCACAAGGTCGAGCCTCATACTTCAATCAATTTGGAGCATGGTCCTGTCCTGGGCATAAGTAGTGGTAGCCTTTTTGTTTCTTTCCTCAATCATTGCTATCTTCTTATCCGTAATAAAAGCTTTTTTTATTGGGAAACCAATCGACAAGGTGCGGTGGGAATTGCCGCAATTCAGGCACTTTTTGTTCGGATTAGTGCAGTCAAGACTGGGCGCATTTGGAACATACCTTCCCTTCAAAGTAGGCAGTCCTTGGTGGCGTGTTTCTACATGGCATAGCAGGAGAAGAAAAATATGTAGAGAAACGAACACTTCTCTTTCAATGCAGGTGGAGACTTTAGAGTTGAACATAAACAACCCTTGCTCTGCAGCCTTTGCGGCCATCTCGGTTGTTTGAAACGCCACTTTAAACAAATATGTGTGTTCTTCTCCGTCTCGGTCTTTAAACTTGATTGCTTCAATGATCTTAGCTCTTGTTTGTTCTCTCTATTTCCTTTTTGATTTCCTCGGTAGAGTGGCAGCCAACGTAGGGGTCGATACGTCGACATATCATCGACCTTTTAGCTGAAACATGAGGAGGAACTATTGGTATTAGGCAGATCAAATCGAGTTTTCCTCGCGAATTTTCGCTGAGCAAGTTATCTAAGTCTTTGCTCGAGTCACAAAAGGCCATATACCCGTAGGCTTGATCTGTAAGCCTGCATAGGGCGATTCACAGCTTTGAGTAAACTGCCTCAACACTTTTTCACGAGAAGGTTTCGGGCAATACTCCTTGACCCGGAGCGGGACACGTTTCTCGCCATTGGGGTCGTCCATGACGGCCCCAATGGGGGGAATCCTTTTGGACCTAACAGGCCCTTATTGCGGGGCATGTACCTGAATGTGCTCTGGTTTACCCTTTTTGCCCTACCTAAATATAATGTATATCAGGGTCTTCCTACCTGCCCTGACCACTCCGCCTCAGAGTGGGGTTCCCTTCTTCGCGCCCCTGCGGGGTTTCTTTCCGGGGTTCGGACGTGTCAGAGATAGGCGGTTTCTATAGACCGTAAGTGCAGTAAGGTTATTAGAACCAGAGATGTGCTGCTGGGGTGGAAACAGGCAAATACGTAGGGGAGTTTCCCGAAGAGGCCGATTTTACACGTAGGCACCCTCTTTTCCTCGGGTGCACACGCGCGTGAGCGCGGAGGGTCATATGAAGGACCAGGAGAGACAGCTGGATCCGAAATCGGCGCTCTTCAAATTATGTATCCTCTTCACCTACTAATCCTGGTGGAGAAATTCGGAGGTGGAAAAAGTAGGACTTTGCTTTTGCGAGTGCAAGACAAGTCTTTCAGAGTACGCAGTTTCTGCCTTCACCGACAAAATGCTGCTCTATATATAGTTACTATACGTAGAACATAAGCTATACAAAATTTAGCCAATCAGGATTAATCAGATTTTTAATGACAATTTTATGTTTAATTTATTCATTCAGCTTTAAACAAACTTTACATTTTACACCCAAGCACTGAAAAAATTGTCCAATCAGCATCAAATAGATTTTTAGGAACCATTTATGTTCAAACACATACAAACTTAAGAGGCACGTATTGCCCGCAGATTTACTAACATGATGCCTGGAGAAGGCCAAGAGCAAAGAGAGCTTTCTTAACTAAATAGACAGAGGAAGTCCAAGTTCGCGCAGTGTGACAAGACCAATTCATTGGCGTCTAGGTAAGTTATTCGGTGCGCAGTCTCTACGCACAGAACCTCATCAATGCGATACGAATCACATTGTTTTAGGGCAGAGTACAGCTCGTCTCAATTCGCACACTTGGCCTTACACCAGTGGGTCTCATCTAAGGTTCATATTGCCTCAGAATCCATGCGACTTTACGTGGTCTACACAAACAAAAAGTAAATTAGGGATACATGGTAGGATTTTAGTGGACCATAGAGCAATTTCACATCGGAGCGTTTATTACAAGACCACACATTGTTTCTCGTGGATTGGAATTTCTCTCCTAAAAAAAATTTGAAAACCACGAGAATATTCTGGAAAAAATGCGCAGAGTTGTAACAAGTAAGTAATTTGTTGCATAGTTTTGTTGGTAAGAACTTCAAATTGAGATACATTAATTTTAAAACAGGTTATTTGCACACACCCACATCGTATCATTGCATTAATTTAAGTACATGAATATTGTTAAAATGCGTTTCTATTTATTTATTTGGACTATTAACTCCATATAGTCCGAATTTATCATTTATTATTTAGTATATTTCTTAAGAACAGTTATATCAATTTTATTTCGACCATAAACTACATACTATGTTGCATATTTAGCCTTTGTTATTATTTTTTAACAGTCTGCACTGTAGGTCGTTGATTGATCAGGTTGATAAATGTTATTTGGTCGAACTTTTTAAAAAATTTATAATGACCGTTTCATATTTTAAAGTGGCCTAAATTTGGTATTGGTGTGCTTAGACTTTACTCAATCATAAAACCTAATCTTTGTTCATTTTGGTCTGAGGCCAACTTCAGGAAATCTCTAGCACCCCAGTATCTGTAGTGCCCCTGTAATCTTTTTTTTCTTATGTACTATAGTAATGCGAGATCCACTCATTCTTGCATTTCCATTTGTTAATTTTCTTTAGCATTCTGCAGTAATTTCCCCGCAAGTAAAAGGCAGGGAAAGAGGTGCAGTATTCTCCCCCCCTTCCTCAACGACAGCAGGAGAAGTGGACATTATTTTTAATTAACGAAAGCAATATTTCATGGCTCTGTTTTTACCAACCTTTTTGCGGTCATAACGAGCGATGTTGTTTTGATTTTTAAAAATTCCTCCCTCTAGCAGTCCTTTATATTATACAGTCTCCAAGGCTCGAACGTTTTCTTCTTTGATCACAGCGTGGTCCTCTCTTATTAATTAGTAATAATGACATTTTTCATATTGTCCTTAATCCATGAGACCCTAAGCATCCTGAGAAAAGTAATATTTATTGTCAATATAAAACATAAACAATAATTTTCTTTGTTATTGAATAGGTCTTGCAAATTTAGTGGGTAAGAGAAGTATGTATATGTGCGTATGTTATCAATTTTTTATATAGAAATATAACTGTATAATCATTTACCTTAGACCGAGGAGGATACTGATTCCGTTAGGTTGGGGATGCTAGAAAAGTTTCTGATACTCGCTTATTATCTTCTCTCAATGAAAGAAAACATTGTTGTCAATGATAGGATACCATTGTCAGCAGAGGTGGGCAGTATTTAAATACATTTATGTATTTAAAATTGTATTTGTAAATACATTTGAAATCATGTATTTAAATAGAGTATTTAAATACTTTTGAAAGTATTTAAATACAATGTATTTAAATACTTTTTGAAAGTACTTTACTGATGATAGGTTTAAATAGCTGTTAATAACGTATAATGCATGTTTTAGATTGTCGCAACTTGTATGACACAAACGGTTGACTGCGTGAGCCAGTGAGGGAAGATTGCTTGCATCAATTCAAATTCAGTTAACATATGGTCACAGTTGTGTTCGGTTGTATTGTGAGAGCGATCAGCGTTATTTTGACTGCTGCATGGCAACTTCAGCTTCTTCGAAAGAGTGTGAATGGAGAGATTAGACAATAATAAAGACGAGGAAGATAAAGAATCATGTAATTATAGTCATCCTTTACTAGATGGTAAAATTTGAGCGTGAAATCTTCCGACGGAAAAAGTGAAGTGTGTATGTACATCATGTAAATGACGAAATTTCTGCGGCGAGCAATGCTACTTCCAATCTGCGCATTCATTTGAAGGTAAGAATTTATTAAAGTTGATTATATGATATTTAATTGAATTGACAAGTCTCATTACTTCTTATTTTAAAAAAATGGCAAAATTGCTAGTAGCTAACGATAATGTTAAGTAGCGTAGATTTACCATGCACGAACCTACCTGCTTCCTTTTGCAACACCTTTATTTATAGTAAATACTGATTGAATTTAACGTGAAACATATGTCCTTCGATTATCTGATCATGTATATTTATCAACATAGAAAGCATCCTGCTTTAGTGCAAAAAGCGAATAACTACGTGACAGCTCAAAGGAAAGATTAAAAATTAAAAAAATCATTATTAGACGATGATCCTTCATGCAGGGTGGTAAAGTAAAGACATTACCGGAGTGTTTTGCGGTGAATACTAAGAAGGTCAAACAATCTGTTGTTGATAAGCTGATTGCAGATTTTATTATAAAAGGTGTGCATCCCCTATCAACCATGGAGCAACCAGCTTTTGTGAACTTAATTAAAGGTGAGTTCTGAGTTACAAAGGTTGTTTACAATTATAGTATTAGTAGTACAGGTTAAGCTCTTATACTAAAGCATTTGGATCATAGGCTATATAACAATGTTAAATAAAAGAAGACATATACAAACAACAGAGGTTAATATATTGCAATAATTTCATGAGAATCCACATACGTATATTATTAAGGCACGCTATCATTTACTTGAAGATATTATTTAATAAAAATATTTCAGGAATAATTAGTACAATTATTGATCGATTATATGTAGTTATTAGATGAATTCATATAACAATGTATTTCGTTATAGTAGCAATACCTGTATATCATTATGTCAAAACTAGCATGCCCGCCCGTCAAAAATGTAGAGAATAAAGCTTGATAATGTATATATTTCTACCAATACTGAAAGTCAATATGTATTTTACTATGTAAATCTCAATATGAAGGACTAATAATATATTTATCAATTAATGTACCAGTCCTATATGGCTATAGGATATTCATATAGGTACATTTTATATATAAAATTTTATATGGATACCATATATTCTCATTTCACTGTGAAAATCAATTTCACTCACAATAATCGCACATTCCACTACCGCAGGTCTAAATTCTTCAATCGACGTCATTTCAAGGCGGACACTAGGCCGAAATCTTTTAGAAAAAGAGAAAGTGACAAGAGCTCTACTGAAGAATAAACTAGACAGCCCCTCTTAGTTTTGTCTTACTGTAGATATTTGGTCAACTCGTCATCGTAGGTTTTTGGGCGTTACAGTTCATTGGGTATGTTAAGATTTTGCTCTTTATGAAATATGAAATTGAAAATGTCTTTACAGTTAGGGAGTTTATCAGCTCTTGGCTGAAAGCAGACCTATTTGTTGGTGGAATTTATCTCGATTATATTAATATGTAAAATTTATGGAAATATTTATGAGAAAAACATTGGACTGTTATTTCATTCTTTTTTCAGTTTGAGGAAGCTGTTCTTGCCCGTCACAGTGGAGTATCAGCATGCTGTCGCTTCAAAGGATAACATAACTACATCAAGATTGCTGAACATATGGAGAATATCATCAATGAATACGATATCCCCCTTTAGAAAATCACGAGCACCGTCACTGATAACGGCTCTAATTTTGTTAAAGCGTTTAAGGAATTTGCAGTCACAGCTACAAATGTGTCCACAGATTTAGAAGATGGAATCCAGGAGGTGAAAAAGATCAAGGTGAACACGTGCTGGAGGATAGTTTCTTAATGAGAAGTGCCTTAGATCGGGAAGAAGACCTTTTGTTTGATCCATGCAGCTTCAGCCTACCTGGGCATGTGCGCTGTGCTTCACACACACTCAGTCTGGTCGCCACAACTGATGCAAAACAGGCACTGAAAATATCTTCTTTTGCAAATATTAATCATGCTGCGATGGGGAATTGCTCAGCATTATGGAACAAAAGCAGTCGTCTAAAATCAGGAGAGATTATCAAAACTGTTATCAACTCCTCATTAAAGGTGCTTTGCATTACAAGGTGGAAAACTCTGTTTGTTGCATTGTCATTACTTTTAAAACACAAGGACAAAATACATCAACTCATGATGTCCCTTGAACTTCCAGTGTTCAGAAGTCACGAAATTGAATTTCTTGGGGAGTATGTCTCAATGTTGGCTCCTATTTTAGTGGCAATTGATCGCCTACAGGAAGAACAAAACTGTCTTTATGGAGAATTGCTCCCTACCTTGCTCACTGTGGAGAAAAAACTGAAGACCCTTCTGTCACGTTCTCTGAAATTTTGCCAACTTCTTCTAAATGCAGTCACTAAGGGCTTTGGAAAGCGCTACCAATCTTATTTGACCTTGGCAAATGAAGCCGGCGTTACAGATGACATTATTACATCAACAAGCCATCCATTCTTCAAACTCCGCTAGTTTGATGTCAGTATTTCATGGGACAGTCCAAGGCACCAAGACTGTTAAAATATTATGATTCAAGTGATTGAGAATTTAGCAGAGGGACCCGAAGTTGAATCACCGAGTGGTGTCCCGGACAGTGACTATTATTTCGGATTTACAAGCCCACTCAAACACAATCAACCGCAGATTTAGAATTGTTCAGTTACCTTCAGGATTCAAATAAAACACTTCCGTCGTCAGCTCCTGTAAAACGGCTCTTCTCTTTAGGGGATTTGACCTGATCTCCAAAATGGAGTTCTTTATCTGACGGAACATTTCAGCAACTGATATCACTTAAATGTAATGCTGATATAAATAGCTAACAGAAATATCAATCTATGGAACTTTCTATTTTTTTGGTACTACGTAAGTGCAATTTTCATCAAATCTTACATTAGTAATTATAATATACAATTTCATTTTAATGGATATTTTTGGTTGTGATACCAATGGTCCTTATCGATTGTCATTATATATCATGTATTTGAAATGTATTAAAAAATGTATCTAAATACATTTAATGTATTTAATGCCCACCTCTGGTAATAACTTGGGGTAGATATTCTGTCGTATTACAATACTACATTCTTACAGGGCTTGGAAATTTATATATATATATATATATATATATAATCCAGGTAGTTTCCGCTGTGCAGCCTTAATTTAATTTTCAATAAGAAAACAATGGCGAGGAGTAGACTTAAATCCAACATCGAAAAAAAATCTTTATTACGATTGAGTAGTGCAACGTTTCGACCCTACGGTCTTCTTCTGGCTCTAGAAAACAGATTAAGATGTACAAATCTACAAAATAGGTTTAAGTGGTCCCTGTTATTATAATTATAATTTGCAGTGACCACTTAAACCTATTTTGTATATTTGTACATCTTACTCTGTTTTCTAGACAGAAGATGACTGTAAGGTCGAAACGTTGCACTACTCAATCGTAATAAAGATTTTTTTTCGATGTTCGATTTAAGTCTACTCCTCGCCATTGTTTCTTATTGAAAATTATATATATATATATATATATATATATATATATATATATATATATATATATATATATATATATATATATATATATATATATATATATATATATATATATATATATATATATATATATATATATATATATATATATATATATATATATATATATATATATATATATATATATATATAGTCATATGAGTTGCTGCTGACCAGTCTAATCTTCAATTTCACGGTGAAGGTAAGGACACATGTAATTTATAAATAAATCAAATGTACCTCAGCCTCCTATGTGTCCTTACTTTCACCGTGAAATTAAAGATTAGACTGGTCAGCAGCAACTCATATGACTATATTTACAAGAAATATGGACCTGAAGCATTAAAGTACTACCTAACTTTTTCCAGGTTATCGAGAAGACTTAGGAAATCTTCTCTTGACTGTACTTTCCTTGAGATTTGTCGCAATGAACCTGAAGATGGGTGATACGCCCGAAACGTTGTTCTATAAATAAATCACATGTACCTCAACCTCCTATGTGTCAGTCGCCGTGACCTCCACAACCCTGCCAAGGCGACTGACAGCTCACCTTCAAGATGGCGTGATTAAAAAACACACCCAATCTCATGGCACTACCCTAACCCGTGAAAAACTGAATCAAGACACCTCCCTCATCCTGAGACTCCAAAATCGCAGAAGATTGCGGATGGCCGAAGCCGTCATCATTCAAATGAAGAAACCGGCAATTAACGTAGAACTTCAGCCGGAAACCATACTCCCGACATCTCGGCGTCCTCGAGTTGACCGCCGTTAAAAGAAGCACGTTTCCAAACTAGATTTCACTTTGCCCCCTTTGCCAGAGAACTAGATCGGAGTCAGACTTCTTTTTTTTAGGGGAAGAAAAGGTACGGCTCGCGGTTACTCCTCCCCTTTGTACCCCTCCCATGATCGGGAGGGGGGGGGGCACATAAGAGGAGGAGGCCCTCGGCCAACTTGCTCCTGGAGAAACTCCCCACACTTCTGACTCTCAGTTCAAGTGAACCGATAGTGAAGTGCTTAATGGGAAGTCCGGAACAAGCTTTAGAAGAGGGTTTATAATGGGAGACGGAAGGTTTTGAGTTAAAAGAGGACAGATTGGTGAGGAGGTAGATTGAGCGACCTTGGTAGTCAAAGGTGGAAAGGGTGGAACACCATTGCCCTTTTATGTTTCTTGTAGCGCTTAGTTTCTCCTTAAAAATTTCCCGCGCCATGATTGGCCAATTTTTGTAATACTTATGTTCGCGTAATAATTCTATATATAATGTAGCGATTTTTAAATAATTCCATTTCTGTTCATTCCCTGAAGATGACCTAAGATTGTCAAAAGACGTCTAGGAATAAAGAATGTCATTCGCGGATGTTTTTTCTCGCCTCGAAGACCCCGTTAAAAACTTGGAAGAAATATTAAGAAAATACAAATTAAAATTAATAACGCTATCACAGCTGTGGACTTCAATAGAACCTGCATATATATATATATATATATATATATATATATATATATATATATATATATATATATATATATATATATATATATATATATATATATATATATATATATATATATATATATATATATATATATATACCCAATAATACGTACCTATTAAATAGGCTCTATAATTATGCTATATTCCGCAATTACAAATTACAATATATATTTTTAGAAGTTACCTAACAATCGGGTCACTTAACTAGCACCTATAATTTCACAAGTTGCAATTATGATACATGAAATATATACACTTTGATAAGCAGGAAAGTTACAAAATATCGAGGTGTACGGGCATTTTTGCCTCTCTCTCTTTTTTATTATAAGTGGTGGCAATGCAATGATCTAAAGAGATTCATTAATAGAGGAACGATGGTTCTCTCGTAAACGTAACTCGTCTCCCAGAGCGTGTGAAGACGTTCGGCTTCTCATTGTTCTCCTCGGTTACTGTAGGGGCTTCTGGTTGACTTCCTTCGACGTCGTTGTCCTCTGTTTAATGCTCTCTATGAAGTGATGTGCCACAGGTATCCTCCTGGACCTTGCCTGTGGCCTCGGCAGTCGCTGATTACTCAGCACGTTATCACTCTACGAGGGAGGAAGCCTCGGTGGTTTTAGCCTGTCCACTGAGATAGTGCCCCTCTTGACATCGGGAAATTCCAATTTTTAGACCTTGTCGTTGTGCTCGACCTCCGGGAAAGGGCCAGCATATGGCGCTTCTTTTGGTTTACGAACACGGTCTATTCGGACCCACACATGAGTTGCCTCACGAAGATCTTTGGGTACGAAAGGTTTGAATACTGAGTGCAAGTGTCCTCGGGATATCTGAGTGAAGTCTATTTGTGCCATGGTTGTGGCTAATTCCTTAATAAATTTCGAATCGGTTTTCGATGACGAGGATGAAAGGCGAAAATCCCCAATCATTAGGCAAGGAACGAATGCCCAAGAGGATCATTGTGGAAGGTAGGTGCGCCGCGGTGCGGAGACGATGAAAACCAACGATGGCTGAAAACTCTTTAAATAGCTCGGACTCGAAGTGGGCTCTTCTGTCGGTTACGACGAATAGCGGGACTCTGAATCTGGAAATCTATCCGTCTAGGTAGGAAAGCCAACGAGACCGTTACAGCACTTACGTACGGAATCAGCGACACTTCGATCCATCTTGTAGCCCGATCAATGCACGATAATAGATACCGATTGTGCGATGGATAAGATTGTCCAGGCAGTGTACATGGTGGAAGTGGTCCAACGATATCAATATGCACCGTTTCGAATCTTGAAGACGGAATATCAATGGGCAGGATTGGAGATTTTGTGTGGCAATCAATCTTAGGGGACTGCATGAGAGGCACTTCCTTGCCCAGGAGCGAATGTCACTGTCCATATTAGGCCAGAAGTGTCGAGACTTAATTAAACGAAGTGATGCCTTGATCCCAGTGCGTGACAAATTGTGTAATTGACCAAAGATAGTCCTTCTGCATGCTATAGAGACAAAGGGTTGTGGGTATCTTGATGTTACTTCACACCATACTTGAGCTTCTCCTGGAAAAGGGAAAGATTTTAATCGTAAGCGAAACTTCTCTATTTCTTCGTCATTGTTTTGAGCTGACGCCAAAGCTCGGAGGTCAAATGAGCCAATTTGGACCGAATTGACGTTCCTCGATAGGCAGTCAGAAACTACGTTGTCCTGCCCATGCACGTAGGTGATATCGCTAATATACTCCAAAATAGCCGTCCAATGGCGTTGCTGCCTCTCCGTTTTGGCATTTAATGGCGAAGAAAAGGCCGATACTAGTGGCTTTTGGTCGGTACATAAAGTAACATAACGACCTTCAATCATGTGCATGAAGTTGATTACAGCCAGATACGCCGCTAGGAGCTCCATTGTCGTAGGTGGAGTATGCTTGCTGTGCCTGGCTTAGCTTGGTCGAGAAGAATGCCTCCCGGCGTGGCGATCCGTTTACCATTTGGTGTACCTTTCCGTGCACTTTTATTTTTGCCCCATTAGCCGTCGTAATGTTCACACTAGATTCGCGTAATTCACCCGACTGTACTATTTTAAGCCGGAATTGTTGACACAGTCGCCCCGGTATCAATTAGAAACCCGCATTTAATTTTATTCCCTTTAGCGGCGCCGTAAGCCGTCGCGTATCAGCGGTCGCGCTTGCAATGGCATGCCTTGGTATTTTTCTGATGGGGCTGGCGAAGATGGCCTGGAGGAAGGTTGCATTTGCACATGTTCCACCTTTCTTTGGCCACCTGCACCAAGGCTTGCAGAATTTCACACTCTCACCAAAATACAACTGTCAGCGGCATACAACAGGTCTTTGGTTTCTGTGAAAGAGTCGCAATCCTATCAGCATATTATAGGTACCGTGATCATTATTACGCTGTATAAAATTGGAACGGTTTCCATTTGGGTACGCACCTACTGGCATTGATCGCGCACGTCCCGTAGAATTCACATTATTGACATAATTATCACTTTTATTATTAGGATTGGGAATACACATATCGGACAAAGAAGTGGCACTACGTTCTATGGATTCACTACTATCATTAACATTAAGACACTGTGCTCTATAGAATGGCATTAGTTCATCCACAAGCTTTCCTAACTGGGCCAGGGTTAGTTCCTTCTTGGGTAGCAATTATGGGCGCGATGTTGGCTGGCAGGGATTGGATAAACTTGTGCCTCACGAGCTCCTTCCTAACTCCTACCTGTAGAGCAGTTCTCCTTAGTTCTTCCAAATTGTTAGAAGGTCGACCGGTGAGAATGGAAAAGGCAATGAGCTTCTCGAAAAGCTCGGGTTTAGTCCTTTCGAAGGGCCAAATCATCTCACTCCCTAAGAGCTGGTAATTACTCGTATGAGTAGATAGAATTGCAGCCGTAAGACGGTCGACGGTCTGGGGAGGTAATGCAGCCCAAACATGAAAAAATTAGTATCCTCCTTACTAATCCTTGAAATGTGAAACTGGGATTCCACAATCTTGAACCAACCTGCAACTGCAGCCTCGTTAAAGAGGGGTAGCTTGATGGTGATGACGTTAACGGTCTTTGTCTCTCCTTGTCCTGCCTATTGATAGTATGCTGCGTCCATTTTCTCGTCACTTTCCCTGTCAGGTCGAAAAAGGTCACCAGTTTATGGTGGGGAGGCTGTTTAAAGGTTTTGATTGTTATGTGGTTTTAAAAGGTAAAAGGACGCCGTCGGTTGTCATATGGGTTTACGTAACGGTATTTAAAGACCTTTAAAGGTTTGGTCGTATTTTGATTGGCGTGACGGGTGACTACAAAGTTTTACGAAGATTCTAATTCTAGGCTGGGTTCCAGAAGGTGCCTTGTTTACCTCGTGGTTAAAGGAAAGGACACAAAGGGAAAGCGACGATAAATAGGTTTTATTCTTGAAAATAGCGTCTACTTTATTAGGCGTAGCAAAATAAATCGAGTTTTAAGCGGCGGTGTGTAAGTTTTACTAAAGTTGGGGTAACTGAGGCAAGGTGATAGGAATTAGGAGCGAGGGACGGATCCGTGATGCCAGTAATACTAAACTGACGAAGTAGATGCCTTTACTTGGATATAACCGGCTGAATGATTTAACTTATCTTCCCTTGACTGCCCATAATGTCCTCCTTCGTTTATTTATAACTCCCGTGATTAAGGGAGCGTGACCTCTTCTCTCTTCTCAAAGCGCGGGGCGGAGCTAACAATAGGAAACTCACTTGTTACCCTCTCCGCCGACCGTTGAGTGGAGTTCAGAGGTGTGTGCGCTACTCGAGTATCTGTGCACATTCCTAGAACGAGCTGGCATATCCTATTAAGAGAGGATTGTTTATTTTTTTCTTTGGCACCTTAACGAAAACCCGACCGGCCAAAACATATCTCACTCTGTATTTGCTCGGCTTCCTTAATTATCAAGCATCGGTATCTTTCCGACCTGCAGGTGCTCCTTTGTTTATGTATGTGTGCGTGTGTGTGTGTGGTGTAGCCGCATGGGAACCAGTTATTTACTCGCCTTTCTTATGCATTTCTAATAAATGTACAGTTATGATATAAGTATTTATCTATTTTTACAATGGTCTATCACTTATTGCATGTCCTATTATCTAATTAGTTAATGTGTGTGTTCAATCTTAGTATTTCATAGATCCATTGAGCCCCCATTTGTGGGGGTTCCTCACTGGGCCTATTTATCCTGCAATATGGGTGCCACAGACCTACATTCCTTGCACTCTGGGCGCCACATCCTCCCGATTGTTGAGAAATTTTGCTTCCTCGACTGATCCATGAACGACGCCATTTAACGTTATGATAAAGGATCCACTTCTCAACCCTAGTAAAAAGCTTCGCGATATTGGTTCTGTAATCCCCTAAACAAGTGATAATCAGAAGGATCAGGGTCATAGGTAGGTTGGCTATGTATCCTCTCTACGAGTGGCATGATTACCAAGGGTGAATTGTCACCGAGTTTTGCACCACGATTGGCGCAGCCAAATGAGTTTCTTGATTTGGCTTGGCGGCTGCCGGCTTTCTTATTATGCTGGGACTGCTTGGTATTCACAAAGCACGGGCTCTAAAAAGGTAGAAAGCTCTCTTTTTGCGTGATCGTAGGCTGGGTAAAGATGATCAGAGATTTCTTCAAAGGTAAACGAATCGTGGAGCTGAATTCAGTATTCTTTATTCGGTCGGAACTTGGAAGTCTTCAGATATCTTTCTTAATTCGAAATTTTATCTCCAGGCGCCTTCCAGCTCTCTTTTACATAAACGACCCGCATACATGAGGTATTTAGATATTTCACAATCGGGAACTAATTCTTATATATTCGACATAAACCTCTAATTACATTCACTTATTTTACAAATTCTTACACTATTGTAAAGTCTTACAATTATTATTCAATAGTATACAAGGAATTAATAAGACATTTTTGCTTTAATATTACTACGAAATAGTCAGTTACTATTTAGGGACCTCAATGAACAAACTGAGTTCATATTAGATCGCTTATTACATTTAATATGAATTGAAAATAATAATACAGTTCCTCACTTCACTTAATTTAATTCCATTACAATGTTTTATATATTTATCGAATGTTACAATTGCTGAATTATTAAACATAATCAATTTAATAAAATTGTGTAAATTCCTTTAAAATATTTTTTCGATAGAGGTGGGCTAAATATAAAGCGTTTTAAAATATTAAAA
The DNA here is from genome assembly GCA_963969495.1 of Ceratothoa steindachneri. Taxonomy (NCBI): domain Eukaryota; kingdom Metazoa; phylum Arthropoda; class Malacostraca; order Isopoda; family Cymothoidae; genus Ceratothoa; species Ceratothoa steindachneri. The sequence continues at coordinate 154,205,050 of OZ018321.1, read as the reverse complement.
TAGTATTTTTTCCAATTAATTTCTAATAAATTATTTTTATTTTAATCACACATATCTTAATCTTACAAAAGCAAAACAACCATACAAGTTATATCTTGTATGGTTGCCAAATGACACCATATCTCTTATTTCACTCTCAAAACAAGTACCCTTTTTATCGTCAATTAAACACAATCTATATTAAATATATAGAGGATATGAAATTGTGATTATTACCTAAAGACTTTTACACAAATTTTATATTTACTAAACCAAAATTATTATTATATTCTAGTCTTTCGTTTCGTTTTTAAGATCGTTTAAAGTTTCTTCAAATAACGGAAAGAAAAAAAAATTAGTTACTGGTAAAAATAAGGAAGTGATTGAGAGAATGACAATAATTTGGAGAAATATGACAAAGCTATTTAATCTTTTGCGTTAAGATATATCTAGATTATAATGCAAAAGAGAGGTATTTAGGATTGGGGAACAGTGCTCTTCTTAGTGCACTTATCATTCCGAATCCCTTTCATTGAATGTTATTTCTAGTTCAACGTGAACCTATTAAAAGATTTTATAAAACTCAGAAGTGCTCATTTTTTATGTTTGTTTATGTGTCTCATTCAATCTTGCAATGTGATCAGTACAAGGTAGAGAGAATATGGGGAATGAAGTAATATTTCCCAACCGAGCTCCTCCAAAAGATCTTTGGCCATTAGATGTGTGTGAGGATGAGCATTATCGTGATGGAGGATAACACCCCTGCTGTTGACTAAGAAGGTGGCCTTTAGACCAAAGTGGCTTTCCAACGACGAAGTTGATTGCAGTAGAGATAAGCATTAATTGTTTGATTGTTGTCTAACACTTCGGAATATCCCACCATACACTCAACTTCATCTTTTTTAGATAAGGTTGTTGAGAAATTTTGTTTCATCGAATGATCATCCACGAAGGGCGGCGTTTAACGTTATGATAAAGGACCCACTTCCCAACACTAGTAACAAGCCTGCCCAAAAATGGTTTCAGAAGATGTCGTGAAAATAATGACTCACATCAGTGGCGGATCAAGGATAAAATATGGGGGGACTAACCTGATTTCCTCCCTCTGATAAGTCTTAGAAAAGGGCATTTAACATTAATAATGGTATATTTTACACAGCATTGATAATAAATAACAGTATATCATATTAGAGTGGACACTAACTCTATCAGATCCAATTCTTTTCCATACATCAGAAAATTATGAAGTGTAGTTTTGGGACGTGAACTAAGGTATTATGGGTATTTTGGTTTGGTGGTAGGTTGTAATTATTAGGTATTAGGTGGGTGAGGTTGGTAGAGTTAGGTTGTGGTGGCTCAAATATGGGTACGTCACCAGTTATAAGGGTTGCTCTCTGATGGTAATGCAGTTGTGAGGTTCTCCACGGCCTTGGCGGTGAACCATCCAAGTACTAATCCGACCTGATGTTGCTTAACAGTGAAGATCTTCTTACAGGGCCACACGGCAACCTGCTGCTGACCTGAGAATGACTCCAATTGTTCGAGGAAATTTGAGGTTAGGTAGGCTGGTTAAGAGGATCGATAGGGATTACCAGTAGGAAAGGAAATCCCAAACGGCGGAATTTCGGACTCTTTATTTAGGGCGTAGAACTCGGGTTATTTCGACGTAAGATGAATTCGAAACGGGCTTGTCGTGTATTCGGGCGAGCCTATTCCTTGTTTTGGGTTGGTATCTTTACTGTCTGCGACTCCGACTGCCCCTATCTGTGGCTGTAATTGTGAAAGTGCCCGTGACTCTGATTGGCTGAATTACTGAAAGACTGTCTTCTCTCGGTCTACCTAAGATGGTATATACGGTAGTGCACACCGTAGGCGTGGCTTATCATTATTGACTGATTTTGTTTGGGTGGAGCTACCTCCACTCCCTGTTAATTTGTGTGTTCATAGAGATAGAGATTCATTTGATCTCGAATTCCAAAAAATGTGACCTTGAATTTCTCGGTTTCCTGTCAGCTAATAATGGCCGCTACTATCGTGTTTTCAGCTCTGCACCTGCTACCAAGCTTGTTTGAGCAGCTGACCTTGAGCGTGACTGTGGGAACTGCTTCACTTCGTTTTACTGTGTATGTGTATGTACATGTGCACAGGTTTGCTAACGTGTGAACGTCTCGAATTCATTCTTCTCTCTTTGGTCTTTACAAAACAACATACAGCCTTGGCCAAAATTCTGGGACAGGTATGAAAAAGTGAAGAATATGATTGAAACTCATTTATTTCATACTTGACATAATACAAATAAACATTCTTGTGTATATTCTATCAATATTTAATATTTGATGTGTCTTCCTTTTGACTTTATAACCGCTTTTCTGCGTTTTTGCATACTTGAGACTAAGTTGGCACAGGTGGTTGGCCCAATTTGCTGCCACTCTTCATGAATTTTGGCTGTTAATTCACTCTGAGGAAGATTTGTGCACCCTCACTCTTGTGCCCAAGTGTGACTCCAGATATTCAATGGGGTTGAGGTCTGGAGATTAAGTGCACCAGTCCATCAACGTCACCCATTTCTTTTCAAACCAACCCTTTGAGACTAGATGTGTGGCGTGGAGCATTATCTTGTTGGAAGATTCCACCATCTGGTATGTCATCATTGAAAACTTTACCTAAACAAGGTTGATAACCATGGTTTAGCATGATGATGTAAGTGTTTGGATGCATTCTGCCCTCAAACCATTACACTGCCACCTCCAAATTTGACTGTTAGTACAACACATCTCGGATCATAAGTTTCCCCAACTCTTCGAAGAACATAAGCAGCTCCAGGCGTCCCAAAGTTCTGAGGAAAAATACAAATTTTACTGATCATTTTTGGTATCCAATAAAGCATAATAAATTGATGGGAACTAATGTGAAGAGCTTACCTCAAAGTTGCTATCATAAGACCAAATAACTTTAACCCAACCATCATCAGTCTAATCTTCATGCTCTTTTTCCCAAGACAATCGCTTCTTCTTGTTCACCTGAGACAGCCACGGTTTCTTTCTAGCCTTACATTCTTTGAGCCCAACTTCGAATAACTTTCTTCTCACCTTGGCAAGGAATGCTCCCCTGTTCGGGATCATATTATCCTTGGCAAAACCAAAGCCACCATTAGTGATTTTAAAATTATAGATTCTTCCAATGATGATATAAGCCTACGAATAATTGAATCCATTCATATTGCTTTCTAGAAGACGAGATTACATATATAATCTACAGTTTCATTGAATTAAATTATCCCCTCCACGTGATCAATGAAAGTTTATCTAAAGCAAAATCTACTCATTACCATCCCAAGGATAAAAACAAATTTAGTATTAAGTGTCTATCCATCCCTTTTTCTCCCCTCCCTAAAGGAGTGAACAAAGTTATTTCCCCAGGCCTAGCCACATTTAAATACCCTTTTTCTATCCTTAAATCTTTCCCTTCGACCAAACCCGTGGATCAGCCAAATGAAGCAGGTGTATATTTAATCCCATGTGGTTCTACAAACTGTCCCCTATTCTACATAGGAGAGACCGGAAGAACCTTAACAAAACGAATTTATGAACATAAAGGTGATGTCAGACGAGGCAATACCACATCCAGTATTTTTAAGCATATAAGCAATTTCAACCATCAAATTGACTATTCAAAGGCACAAATCATATATAATTGTAAAGATTTCCGTAAAAGGAAAATAGTAGAATCTATATTAATAGGCGAAATTCCAATTTTAATTTGTCAGGTGGGCAATTGAAATGCAGCCCCCATTCTCGTAACCTCATCGTAAACAGCTTAGTCAACGATCTTAGACTCACACCCCCTGATTAATGACCTTTTTTCCCCGTTTTGTTTCTTTGTGGTTTTTCTTTCTTTTCTTTTTTTTTTGTCTGTACGCTATTTAGAGACTTTTGTAAAAATTGCATTCTCAGTATACGACTGAAGAGGGTATGATAAACTACATATTGAAACTAGTCCCTTAAATTAAATTTTTGGCTCCTATACAGTGGTTTCTCTATCATATATATATATATATATATATATATATATATATATATATATATATATATATATATATATATATATATATATATTGTGTTCCACTCGCCAATAGATCGAATAGACTATCTGACACATACCTCTCCGGCCCCACTATGCCTACACAATCACCGGAACCTCTCGCTTTCGTAGAAAATATCTGAAACAGATACCCCTTGCAAAGCGCGCCTAGTACAAGAACATGAACATTTCATTTGAGATACAAAAATGAATAACAGGATGAAATTCTTACTCCACTTTTGGACTCCCACACACCACAGATTTTTGTCGGAATTGTTCATGACGTCAATAAGACCCACTCAAACAATTGATCGGATTGATTCTTACTAAGCCTCCTAGTTTTGAAATATATAAACCATGAACCTTTCTCTTTACAGTATACTATTTGGTATTCATCCATTACCACCTGTTCATTATTACATTGTCTAATTATACTCGCGTGTGGTCATTAAAGTATCGACCGATTTCCATTAGATTTCCTATTAAATTTATCTTGCCTTAAAAGGAATTCATGATTCATAAACTGGTTGAATCGCCCGGTCGATAACGGCAAATTATTTATAAAATGGTGTTAAATTATTTATATAGGGGGCATATTTATTTTTTTATTATAGTGTTGTTTTTGCAAAGACTTAATTTCTCCCAACTTGAGTGGAACAGGGAGAAGTTTGATTTAGTTTATAGCAGATAGCCTGTAAAGTAATTGGGTCAAAAAAAGAGAAAAAATGGAAAGAGAGTTACTGTCACAAAAACTACACGAATTCAACTCACTCCTCAAAAGTACTCGTTCCCTCCAAGAACAAAGTGGTCAGTCACCTGGGAGTGACACTCGACTTACCCACGCAGAATGTTTTTTTGAAAAAAAATACGGAACTACATTTCAACAACAATGTACGACCAAAACACGCTAACTACGTGTCTTATTTGCTTGCCTGAATTTCATTCTACCTGGGCTAATTCGTGGTTCACATAAATCGAGCCACTCTTCTCCTCCAAATGAGTAGCAAGTGACACTAAAAAATTAAATTACTGGAGTAGACACTGACACACGAAGTAAGTGAAGAAGTTTCGCCCCTTCTATGAGACCACGCAAACTTGAGCTATCAAATTCTCCGAGCCGCTATTTTGGAAAAGTTCCCCACACCCACAGCTGAAAAATTGAAGCTTTGTCTTGTTCCACTCAGCTATCTCATCTTTACCCTGGGGATATCAGAAGGAAATTGAAGGACATACTAGTGGATAGTGTGAGACCCAACGTTATTCTGAAATCTTGCGTTCTGCGCCCTCCCTTGATGTGCCATTAAAACCTCGCATAATTCAAGCCGCGTGATCGGATCGGTCGCATCGAAAGCGGCAAGATTGATTAATGTGTGCTTGGTGCCTCGGGCGCTGACATCTTGGTTAATAGCTGCAATATGACTAACTGCCACAGGTGACGCACATATGGTCTTGAAAGTTGAGGAGGCCTGGCTCGCTAGAGTGTTGGAGGTAACAACAACAAGGAATAACAACAAGGAAAGAAGGTACCCTAGAAGACCTTACGGTCCATTCAATGAGAGTACCTTTGGACTAGCAGTCGAGCAGTTATATCTCTGCTCAAATGCTTTACGTCTTTTCACAGCCATTTTTCAAGACCCTGTCTAGTCTTGACTTAAACTGGTCAACATATTCAATGTTGACAACTTCCAGTGAAAAGCCGTTCCAACTACCGCAGATACTGTACGTGAAAAACTTTCCACACATATCGCCATTGTAACGCTTAAGTTCAAGTTTAAAGCCGTGATTTCTTGTTCTGCTCCCAACAAGTGTAAAAATATCCCTGTAGTCAACATTGTCGAACCCTCGAAGTATTTTGAAAACCTCGATGAGCTGACCACGCAATCTACGGGTTTCCAACGAGAACAGATCTAATTCCCTTAATCTATCTTCATAACTTTTGCCCTGGCTTAGACACGTTCCAATCTCGCGATGTCCTTTCGAAATGAAGGACTCCAAACTTGTAAGGCATACTCCAGGTGCGGTCGGACAAGTGAGTTGTACAAACACAGTACAATCTCCTTGTTCCGATATCCAAACTGGCGCTTTATGTAGCCTAGCATCCTTTGGGCCTTTTTCTCCGCCTCAATGCACTGTTTCGAGAACTTGAGGTCACTAGTGATTGTTACACCCAAGTACTTCTCAGTGTCAGTGGATTCAAGAGCAGTTCCCTTAAGGATATACTGAGATTAGAGGTTCCCGTGGCCGATATGCATCACTTTGCATTTGCTCACGTTAAAAGGCATTTGCCACGTGTCTGACCACTCCCCAATCTTCTGAAGATCTTCTTGAAGGCGAGCAGTATTTCCATCCTTTGCAACCTTCATACCAAGCTTAGTATCGTCGCCAAATTTGTAAATCTTGGCAACCATGTCACCGTCCATGTCGTTGACGTAGATGATAAATAGTAGTGGTCTTAGGAAAGAACCTTGAGGCCCCCCGCTAGTAACAGGCACCCACTCAGAAGCCTGTCCATTCAGCTCCACCCGTTTCCGTCTGCAACTTAGCCAGTTTTCTATCCAGCCGGCTACTTTTTCGTCTATGCCTAGCGCTCGCACTTTCCGGAGAAGGCGGCGGTGTGTTACTTTATTAAAGACTTTCTGAAAGTCTAAGTAGACTACATTCACCGCCTTGTCCCGATCGTGCTCACTGAAGACGAAGTGGAAGAATTCCACAAGGTTCGTCAGGCATGACCGTTGCCTTCGGAAGCCGTGCTGGGAACGTCTCAGTAGCAGGTTTGACTCTAAATGCGACGTCATTTTGTCCACCATCATGCTTTCCATGAGTTTACCGACTATCGAATTCAGACTGATTGGTCGGTAGTTCGACGGTTGGCTATGGTCTCCTTTCTTCAAGATAGGAGTCACCTCCACTTCACGCCAGTCTCTAGGAACGCATTCGGTCCGGATTGACATGTGAAAGATTGCGCTCAGGTGTCGTGACACTTGATCGCGCACTTCTTTCAACACTTTAGGTAGAACCCATCTGGGCTAGGTGACTTTTTCGTCATTAGGTCACTGATCTTCTTTTCTATTTCTCCTTCGGTGAAGTCCATATCCTCCAGCTTTTTCCCTGAGTAGGAACTCGTTGGCTGGGGAATGGGACCACCCTCTTCAGTAATCACTGAAGTGAAGTAGTCGTTGAGGAGGTTAGCATTTTCTGCATCTGAGTGCTTGAAATGCCCCCTCCTCATTCCTCAAAGGGCTCAAAGGGCCAATCGTTCGACGAATTGGTTTAAGGCTGTTTACATATCCAAAGAACTCCTTGGGATTCTCTTTACAGAGTCTCGCCACTCGGAGTTCCTCAGACCGCTTAGCCGCCCTTATGCTGGACTTCACTCTCCTGGCTAGCCTCCGGTATTCGTCAAAGTCACCCGAGATCTTCGATTGCCGGTACACATTTCTCTTTTCCCTAAGCAGTTGGCCGATTTCTCGATTAAACCACTTTGGTTGAACAGAAGCCCAACGGCATTTCAGAGGGATAAAACGCGATTGAAGACTCATGAATGTGGTTTTAAAACTGTTCCACGAGTCTTCAACATCCTCGCACTCTTCTAGCCTCGCGTCAGTCAGTCCAGCGCGTAGACCTTTAATTCTGCTCTTCTCAAATCAAGTTTCCTTGATTTACTAGTTGCAGGCTCTGCCTTGGGGACTTTGACTACAAATCTAATTATTCGCTGGTCACTTCCACCGAGCTCTTCGCAAACAGAGAGGTCCTCAACGATGTCATCCTCAGAGGTGAAAACCAAGTCGAGGATATTGTCTCCTCTCGTTGGCTCTCTCACCTATTGAGTCAGGAACTCGTTGTTCGCGAACTCCAGGAGTAGTGCGTTCTCGCCACAGGGTTCACTCGTTTCCCAGTCAACTTGTGTGTTGAAATCCCCCATGTCGATACACACTCTGTCTTCGACAAGTTCTCCTAGTAGCTGGCACAGATCTCTGTCCTTTTCAACGAGTTGGGCAGGAGGTCTATAAAGCACCAGGGTCGTGTATTTGGCAGGACCTATCTCTAGGTCAACACCTAGTAGTTCATGGTCGGATACGATGTTGCAATCCGTCGAGTTGAGAGTATCCTTGACATACAACATCACACCGCCACCCTCTCTGTCTGGCCTATCTTTCAGGAAGAGCTGGTAACCGGGAATCGTGAATTCACCTTTAAAATCTCGGCTTGAAGTTTTTATCCACGACTCCGTTACGGCCACTATCTCAGGTTCTTCTGTTGCTACGAGTCCACGGAGCTCAAGAAACTTGTTCTTGATTGACATCGCATTGAACAGAAGAACTTTCAGGGAGTCCCCTAGTGTAGGACTCCCTACACTCTTCCGTTTTACGGCTTCTCTGTTTTCGTGGTCACACCTTTTTTGACGACCTCCGAGAAGGTCGTTTCAGAAGTGACACGGGCATGCTGGCGCACTTCCTCTTTCGCTCTGTTTCGAACGCTCCTTTGGGTGCGTTCCACGATATCTTGAATTAGGTTGGCGAGAAAGGCCTTCCCTTTAAAGGAGAGATGTACCCCGTCCCTTTGGTAGAGGTCGTCTCTACCGATAAAGGTACGATAGGGGTCCACGAAGAAGACTCCTTCTGCCGTGCAGAGATCCGCCAACCTTCTGTTCACTGCGAAGTTTCTCTCGTGAGCGGTTCGGGATGGACCTCTTCTCGGAAGCATCCCAACCACCACACGTTTGCGGGTTTTAAGCCCTATGTCATCCATGGCTCCCATCATCGTTTGGATGGTCTTACCACTGAGGCCAACATTACTTCCTCTGAGGTAGAGGCCGTTGCCACGCACCATCAGACCAACAACAAGATTCTCAGAAATCTGAGCTTTCTCTGCCTCTACTCTGATGTTGTGGTTACCCCGTCCTGGCAGGCAGCTTACCTTCACGCTAGTGCGAAGGCGAGCCGCTAGCAGTGGCTGCAGATCCCGTGTTTGCGAGTCACCAATGAGGGTGAACTTCGGACACTTGGTCTCTGAAGACGGGGTCTTCCCTTGTGGAAGAGGCCTCCCCTTTTCCTCTTTACTCTCCACATTCTTATCGTTCTTTTTTCTTCTTTTTTATCTGTTTTTCTTCTATTTTTGGTTCTTCTTCTTTTGTTTCAACTTTAATCTTTTTCTTTTTTCTTCTTTTTTCCTTTCTTCTTTTTCTCTTTTTCTCTCTCCTCAGCTAGCTTAGCCTCAGATGATGCCGGAATCTCCGCTTGGGTACCAGGGGATTCCGAAGCGTCAAATCTGAGCTGCGTTAAGGGCTTCGAGTTTCTCCAACTTTCTTTCAAGGATTTTAGCTCTCTCCTCTGAGGCTCTATAGAGGTCTTTCAGGTTCTTCACCTCTCGCGTCAATATACAGGTAGTGCATATACCTTAAGGGTTGCATTTTGAGTAGCAGCCCTCCAGTTAAGATAAAAATTGAGGAGGTTGAAGTAAGATGAAAACAAACTCAAAGCGAAAACGAAAGAAGGGTGTTAAGCTTAAGCCGAGCTGGAGATATATATATATATATATATATATATCTATATATATATATATATATATATATATATAGAGAGAGAGAGAGAGAGAGAGAGAGAGAGAGAGAGAGAGAGAGAGAGAGAGAGAGAAGAGCGCAGTAGGCTTAAGCCGAACTAGAGTCACTGAGAGAGAGAGAGGAGAAGTGGATGAGTCTGTTGTTGCCAAGCGTAATCTCACGTGAAAAGAATATAATTTTTATGCAACTAGACGTTAAACTATATTATACTTAATTGAAAAAAAGAAAGGAAAGGGTCTAGGGCACCAATTATAGCTATTGAGATTGGTTTAATGACTAAACTTGCCTAGATAGCAGCCATTAAACCTTGCTATATGAATTTAAAGATAAAAATAAGTTGAGGGAGAAAACGTGAGGGAGGATAATTAAATCAACCGGGAAGGTTTCAAAATCACTGACTCATAAATTTAACAAGATTTATTGAACAACAAATAATGGAATATGACTAATATATATATATATATATATATATATATATATATATATATATATATATATATATATATATATATATATATATATATATATATATACAGACTTGGCCAAAAGTATTAGGCTACCCCAGTGTTTCTGGTTTCTGCTATCTGAATGTTAATGAAACTCGTGCACATGGTGGTTTATGGTATATTTCACAATATACCTTAGTTTTAATATTTGGTTGACCCTCCTTTAGCTCTAATTACCGCTTTTATACGGTTAGGCATAGAATCAACTTGTTTTTTGCAGGTGCTAGATGCAATCTTACTCCATTCTTCTCCTAAGTTTTTGGTACAAATGCTCTTTATTTTTAATTGTTGTGTTCTTGGTAGCTTTATCAAGAGTTACCCATAGGTGTTCGATCGGATTTAGATCGGGGCTTTGAGCTGGCCACCTCATTGGAACAATAGCTTGTGTCTCAAACCATTGACAAGTATTCTTAGCTGCATGACATGGAGCGTGGTCCTGTTGAAAGATAACACTGTTTTTCGACATTCCTGGATGTAATTTAGCAATTGATGGCTCTTAAAAATCCGATAACATGGAATTCATCCTGAATTCATCCTTCCCTGACATAAAAACATTTCTCCGGGTCTTGTGGCAGACATGCAGTCCCACAACATGATAGAACCACACCCATGTTTAACGTTTGGTACCAGACATTCAGCCTAAAATGCTTCTCCAATTCTGCGACGCACGAAAGTTTCACCAGATGTGCCGAAAGCCTGAGTTAAAAACATGAACGATAATATTATCCTTATGTTGGATATTTCTTATATATTTTGGTAAAAAAACAGATATTTTGAGTTTATATGTTGATTGAATACTTCTACTATCTTACCTCATAGTTACTTTCATCAGACCATATGACTTTCGACCATTGCTCACTGGTCCAATTTGAGTTATTTTGGGCCTCTTCCTGGCTTTACAGCCTTTCAGACCGTACTCTACAAGCCTTCTTCTAACAGTTCTGGTTGATATTTGTGATGTACCTGCCTCGTTGAAGTCCGCACAGAGCTCTGACGATGTTTTTCTCCTGCTTCTGAGCAACGGAAGAATGATGGATCCGTCATCACGAGGCGTTGTAACCTTTTTGCTACCTGTTCGTGGTATTGTCATCACATCTTTTGTCTCTCTGAAGCGCTCGAGAGTCGTTTGCACCACACATCGAGAACATTTCATCTTCTGAGCAATTTGCCTTTGAGACATTCCATCTTTATGATGAGCTACGATTTGACCTCACTCACACTCACTCAACTCCCTTGTTTTAGGCATTTTACTCTTTATTAACTGTATCTACAACGTATTTTAGCATAAAACACTGGAATAATCAAGGGAAAATAAGTTAAATGTGCACGTTGGTTTTACACAAAATTGGTTACATACGTACAGTACAGTATAAAAGCAGTAGTTGAAGCTAAAGGGCGGCCAACCAGATATTAAACTAATGTATATTGTGTAATATACCATAAACCACCATGTACACCTGTTCCATTAACATTGAGATAGCAGAACTCAGAAACACTAGGGTGGCCTAATACTTTTGGCCAAGGCTTCATATATATATAAATATATATATATAAATATATATATATATATATATATATATATATATATATATATATATATATATATATATATATATATATATATATATATATATATATATATATATATATATATATATATATATATATAACGTAATCTGCTCATACATCCGCCGAGATTATAAATGCTGCTCTACGTGAGAACTTTTCCACCAAGAGATTGCACGAGTAAATACTCTCGTGAATAATGGTTTCTCTTCTCAGACAGCATGATTGACAAACAACTATTTTTAAATAACCATTACAAACATGCGGATAAAACTGAAAGTAATCATTGAGAAGTCACTCAACAACATCAAAGTGTATTACAGAAACCAGATGTCCACAGTCTATAAAATAGATGAAAAAAAACATCAAGGAGATTATTAACCGTAACATCAAGGTTAAAGATCAAACGGATAAAATCCAACTCATCATCTATTATAAAACAACAAAAGCAGCAATCTTCTGATGAAAAATAATATCTGCCTAAACTCCTCGAATCTCAAGTCAACCAACATAGTTTACGAGTTCATCAGCCCCGATAAAGAGTGTAAGCTTTATAAACACTCTAAATATATTGGCATGACAACTACCACACTTTCGAGACGGTTAACTATGCATCCACAAAGCGGAGGGCCTAAGAACCATATGGAGAGTGTACCTAATATTAACCTAATGAGAGATATGCTCGTTGATAACACCATTATTAAAAGAAAAGAGATTACGCTTAGGGTTTTCTCAATGAAACTGAATTTTGCTCCTAATTGCCATAATGCGATGAAATACAGTGCTGATATAATTTGAACTCACAACATTACATTTCATCAGTTACAGTACTAAACAGTGGACACTGGTTAATAACAGAACATAGAACACTCTAAACAGTTATTATACTAATTAAAACAAAACTTGCACACTGCCGTTCAAATGTGAAATTGTAACAACAAAATAAGGTCTGGTGTGGCAGATCTTCACTACAGTCCGGCGAGTCCTTCAACAACAGTACTCTTGTGACTTTCCTGAAACAGCCTTTGGTGCTCTCTGACGACTTGCATAATGAGCTGTGTCTGTTCTTTCTTCAGCCTTTGACAGGAGTCCATTATACTCCTGGATAAGCGCTATGCCTCTCTCTGCCGCGTCATTAGTTACAGTCAGGCTCCTCGCAATCTACCCTACGGTGATGTATGTTCTGTTATCGACCCAGGTACTAGGATCTTCAGTTAAGAAGTCCTGACTGAGATTTAGAATATCGAAGAACTTCCGAGTGTTCTTTGTGATAAAATCGCTCAAATTCTTCATTCCAATGGTTAGCAGGTCCACATTCACCCTCCTCAGTGGCTCCTGGTCTCCTCCGTTGTCCATGGCAGCGACCATCGCCTTCTTCTCAGCCACTGTGATAGCTGTACCAAAGAAGCCCAGTGCCACCAGCTATTCACTCAAGTACCAGAGGTGGTTGACAGTTTCTTGAGGGCACCTTTTACCACTCTGTCATCAGCAGCAGCCAACGACTTCAGGAGTTCCAGATCGCTTTTTGGCACAGTTGTTGGGAGACGGCAGTTAAACCAAGACTTCACATAGTGCTTCACTCCAAAGACACAGAGTTCCTTCATGCTTTTAAGTTTGCGTGTGTTTAGACTAAATACTTCCCGGAAGATAAAAATCTTCAGTGCATAAATTAGTCGCGCCATAAAGAGGGCATGATGCCTTGCCCCTGGTTTGGCAATGTGAACTCCTCTAGTTCGAATTTCCTCAAGGAAAATGATGGTCAGTTCAAACAGCTCGTGGTAATGCTCCTCCAGTTGATGTGAGCAGAAGTCTATGATTTTGCCTGTTATATTCGTCAAAGCACTGGCAACATTTGCGTCATTGATTCATAGCTTGTATTTAGTCAAGGACAGTTGGTGCCAGTGGCTTTTGACTCTCATGTCTGGACTGGATGATGGGTCCATGGTGACGAGAAAAAAACCCATCCAGCAGTATCTCGTTAATATGATGGCGACATGCTAAGTACAGCAGGTTCTTCCCCGCCATCTTCTGAAACAAAATGCAGACGCCATTATTTCTGCTTGTGTTGCTCGAAGTTGTGTTGAAGCAAATGGAACGAATCCAGTTCTCCAGACTCCAATCTGCCACCGCTTCAGATATTACTTCCGCCATTGCTTGACCAGTTCCAGCTGGCAACTTGGATACGCAAAGCAACTGTTCAACGCCTTTTCCAGACACAATGATGGAGAGCCTCTCGACTTTCTCGTCTCCTGTCAGTTCATCCATAAGTTTTCCGTTCCAGTGAAGTGCTAAGGGCTGTTCGCAAGAAAACTCCTGCTTGAGATCTGCAGAGCGATCCTTACGGTGTTGCTGACGATCACGGAGGATGGAAGATCGGCTGACTTTGAACTCTTCAAGTAGTTGATCAGAAGCATGGAGCACAGCAGAGAGAGTGTGTACTATTTGACGATAACTGGTCTTGGTTCGATCCAGGGCTGAAAGGACGTCTGGACTCAGAATGCTCTTCTTTCCTCTTTTACGCTTCCTCACTGTGCTTGGCCCTACTTCTATAGTGGCTCCTTTTGTCTCACTTTCTCCGGCTGAGGAGCTACACTACAGGAAGAGTCCTTAAAGGTAACACTTCTTTCATACTGACAAGCTTTATCCTGCTGCACTGCAATCTTCTGTAACTTCCTTTCTTATTGTTTTGATTTCTCCATTTCCTTCATTACCAGCTTAACGTCAACTCCTGCTACGCTTCCCTGCCTCCCAAGGCAGAGCCTGCAACTAGTAAATCAATGAAATTTGATTTGAGAAGAGCAGTCTTTGCGGGTCTACGTGCTGGACTGACTGACTCGAAGCTAGAAGTGTGCGAGGCTGTTGAAGACTCGTGGATTCCTACTCAGGGAAAAAGCTGGAGGATATGGACTTCACCGAGGAAGAAATAGAAAAGAAGGTCAGTGACCTAATGACGAATAAGTCACCTGGCCCAGATGGGTTCTACCTAAAGTGTTGAAAGAAGTGCCCGATCAAGTGTCACGACACCTGAGCGCAATCTTCAACATGTCAATCCGGACCGAATGCGTTCCAAGAGACTGGCGTGAAGCGGAGGTGACTCCTATCTTCAAGAAAGGAGACCGTAGCCAACCGTCGAACTACCGACCAATCAGTCAGACTTAGATAGTCGCTAAACTCATGGAAAGCATGATAGTGGACAAAATGACGTAGCATTTAGAGTCAAACCTGCTACTGAGGAGTTCCCAGCACGGCTTCCGAAGGCAACGGTCATGCCTGACGAACCTTGTGGAATTCTTCCACTTCGTCTTCAGTGAGCACGATCGGGACAAGGCGGTGAATGTAGTCTACTTAGACTTTCAAAAAGCCTTTAATAAGGTACCACACCGCCGCCTTCCCGGGAAGGTGCAAGCGCTGGGCATAGACGGAAAAGTAGCCGGCTGGATAGAGAACTGGCTAAGTTGCAGACGGAAACAGGTGGAGCTGAATGGACAGTCTTCTGAGTGGGTGCCCGTTACTAGCGGGGTGCCTCAAGGTTTTGTCCTGGGACCACTACTATTCATCATATACGTCACCGACATGGATGGTGACATGGTTGCCAAGATTTACAAATTTGGCGACGATACCAAGCTTGGTATGAACGTTGCAAAGGATGGAAATACTGCCCGCCTGCAGGAAGATCTTCGGATGATTGGGGAGTGTTCGGACACGTGGCAAATGCCTTTTAACGTGAACAAATGCAAAGTGATGTATATCGGCCACGGGAACCTCTAATCTCAGTATATCCTCAAGGGCACTGCTATTGAATCCACCGACACTGAGAAGGACTTGGGTGTAACAATCACTAGTGACCTCAAGTTCTCGAAACAGTGCATTGAGGCGGAGAAAAAGGCCCAAAGGATGCTAGGCTACATAAAGCGCCAGTTTGGATATCGGAACAAAGAGATTGTACTGTGTTTGTACAACTCACTTGTCCGACCGCACCTGGAGTAAGCCGTATAATTTTGGAGTCCTTCATTTCGAAAGGACATCGCGAGATTGGCACGCGTGCAAGCCAGGGCAACCAAACTGATTCCCTCTATCAGACATAAAAGTTATGAAGATAGATTAAGGGAATTAGATCTGTTCTTGTTCGAAACCCGTAGACTGCGTGGCCAGCTCATCGAAGTTTTCAAAATACTTCGAGGATTCGACAATGTTGACTACAGGGATATTTTCACACTTACTGAGAGCAGAACAAGAAATCACAGCTTTAAACTTGAACTGAAGCGTTACAACTGCGATCTGTGTGGAAATTTTTTCATGTACAGTATCTGCGGTATTTTGAACGGACTTCCAGTGGAAGTTGTCAACAGTGAATCTGTTGACGAGTTCAAGTCAAGACTAGACAGGGTCTTGAAAAGTGGCCGTTTAAGGACGTAAAGCATTTGAGCAGAGATGTGCCCGCTTGACTGCTAGTCCAAAGGTACCTTCATTGGTTGAACCCTAAGGTTTTTCTTTCCTTGTTACTCCTTCTTACTTATCATCTGTGCCTTGATAAATGCTTTATCCTGCGTGATCTTTATCATCTTTAGGGCATCTTGGTGGCCTATGTCGTAAAGATCATTCAAGGTGTCACAAAAATTCTCTTCGTTCTTCTCCTGTGTTTCACTCTTTCACCCCTTATTCTTCTTCATGGCTTCCCATTCTAACACAAGTCCTTCGAGCTTCTTCATAGCATGGTGAAAAGGCCGAATTGGAATGCGAGCCTTTCCCCAAAAGCTTTAGACCTCCTTCATAGTCTACACTGCTGCTTCAGGATTCACCATTCCTTTTTCGCCAATGCGATGCAGATATACTCGGAGTAAGTCGCCTTTGGATGGAAGCTTGCAGCCCGACAGAGTCTCTTTCTTGTTTCCTAGCAAATATCTGTTTTCCTATATCCGCAAAGTGGTCATCTTATATCTGAAAAAGACAAGTGTTTATGATTTAACCTGATAGGGACGACCTATTTTGATCGACTTTCGCCTGGCAAAATTTGACTTTTAACCTTTCATAATTAAAAAGTCTATTTAAGCAGCATAATGTGTCCAAATTGCTTGTGTGATACAGCTTTGGAAAAAGTAAAAAAATGTTTCTAGTTATATCTAGAAGGACATTGTGAGCAAATGTGAGCCATGTCAAATGTTTCATATATCATAAATCCATAAAAATATTACATTTTATACCAAAAGTTACAGCTGAATAAACAAGTCCCTCCTCTAGATATACATACTTCACAGCGGACACTTCTCATCAACTACAGTAATTGTCCAACAGGCTAACTAAATGTGTATAAGCATTAGAGTTGTATGTTGAAGTCAGTTGGATTAGTGGATTTTTTCTTGTGTCTAAGTGTTAGAAAATGTCGCACTAATATGCCAAAATGGCCATCTGCAGTAATGTCATAAATAAGATATTTTTTCGAAACTTTATGAGTAGTATACTGTGTAAAAGTGCGTAAAAGCTTAACTTTATAACTTTCAAATCGCATCTCTGGAGTTCAAGGTTGCCAAATATTTGAAAAACAGGCCAAAACTCGCGGACATATGGCAAGGCTGAAATTTCCAATGTATTTAAGAGCACCTGTGCTCCTCTGAGGATGTAGGACGCCCCTTTCTCCCTCTCTCTGAAAAAACAGCTCTGATTTTATCAAAAAATAAGCCAAATATATCCTATTTTACACATACAACAGCATGGCCAAAACCTGCGGACAGCTTTTTTAACCCCCGGCAAGGCATAAAAAACACATCTGCATTAAGTACACTCTAAATTATAATATATCAGGCTGATATTTTGCATATATTAATTACTGCCAATAGAGAAATAAATGATAGGGGGAGAGTTTGATATTTCGTAAAAAAAAAATAACATACAAATAAGAACCACCCTACTATATATATATATATATATATATATATATATATATATATATATATATATATATATATATATGTGTGTGTATATATATATGTGTATATATATATATATATATATATATATATATATATATATATATATATATATATATATATATATATATATATATATACATTAGCGGCCATAATATAAGGATCAGTAAGAACAAGTGTATTTAAATATTTACTATAAAAGTTTAACAAAACATTGAGAGTATATATTATACACATCTACCTTTCGTCATTATTTCAAGTGAATGGAATAAATATTTCGTAAGTTATGAAGAAATAAACTATATTCCAAATTGCAGCGGCCAAAAGTTAGGTTTCACTTAGTAAAAATGAACTACCAACCGAGGTATTTGTGTTTAGGAGACTGTTGATGAGCTAACAGTTACTTCTTATAATCATACATTATTGGAACATTCAACTGTCAACATGGTTGCTTGTGAGAGACGACCGGTGTCCTCTGATGAAAAGCAAAGGATTATGTGCCTTCACCAAGAGGGCAAGTCAAATTCTGTGATAGCAACTACTGTAGGAAGGTCTAGAAGTGTTGTGCAACGAATTGTAGCTCGTTTAAGTCATCAGGATCGACAGATGCTAAGCCCAAAATCGGTAGACCTCGTAAAACGTCACCAAGACAGGGTCGTATTATGGTTAGAATTCACTAAAGGATAGGTTTCAGAGTGCTGCTGAGATATCCCGCGAGTTCAGCTCCACCCCTGATGTCAACGTATCACGCAAAACAGTTTCCCAGAAGTTTCAATGGTCTGGGGTGCTTGTTCGGGTACTGGCAAATAAACCTCTGATCTCCAAAAAGAATCAAAGAACCTGTCTTCGTTACACTCACAAACATGTCGTTTGGACAGAAGAACAGTGGGCGCAGTTCATTTTAGTGATTAATCCAAGTTTAATGTGATTGGTTCCACTTTCGGGATGTAAGTCCGGCGAAGATGTAACAAAAGGTTATCCCGTGCATGTGTGAAGATGACATTGAAATGGTATGAGGAGTGATCTCTCCTGCTGGTCCTGTTTCACTTATTCGCCTACAAGGGAATGTCAATGCTGAAATTTACAAGCAGTTTCTTGGACAGCATGACTTTCCACGTCTCCAATACTCATCAGTTTAACCTCCTATCTTCATTCAGGACAACGCTCCTTGAAACACTGCGAAGAGAGTCAAATAATTTTTGAGTGATAAAGGGGTTGATTTCATGGACTGTATAGCGTATGAGAAGTGCAGGCGAGCGGCTTAAAAGCTTTGTTTGAATGAGTCTTTTTTGGGACTCAGGATGGCGGAGTGGATTCGCTGCTGGCTAACAGTGGTCCAGCGACGCGGGAAGCTGTTCGCAACTCGCCTACGCTATTTTTTTTATCACAAATATAAATATATTCATAAAATCAACGAATGTGCAGGAGACAAGTAGGTTAAGTAAATATGGTGAATAATATGGTGAAACAATATAGAGTGAATAATAGAGTAAATTTAAAGTATCTATAATGGACTGGATTGGGGCTGCAATGAGAAGCAAATATAATTAGGACTTACTCTCGTATTGTCGTTTGCAAAGAATGTGAGAGTGGAATAAACTCAGTATGATTTGTTTGGATGTAAATGAATAATTGTAGAAGGAATGGTTACCGACCTTTATACGAAGAGAGCAGCGAGTGGAGTGGGCAGGTAGCGTGCTCTTTTGATCGAGCTGGGAACATGTGTTTGTTTGTTTGTGTGTGAAATTTAAGAGATGTTTGAAACAGTATACGTTAATTGAATTGACAAGAAAATAAATGAATGATTAAATTAACAAAGTTAAAGGATTGCATGAATTATTTAAATGACAAAAGAATTGAATTTTATACATAATAAATGATGATATATATATATATATATATATATATATATATATATATATATATATATATATATATATATATATATATATATATATTGGTCGCTGCAATTTGGAAGATAGTTTGTTTAGTTACTCATAATTCACAAAATATTTAATCCATTCACTTGAACTTTTCACGAAAGATAGATATTAGATATGTCTAAATATGTGTCTAATATATAGTCTCAAAGTTTTGTTAAAATTTTTAATAAATATTTAAATACACTCGTTCTTACTGACTCTTATAATATGGCCTTTAGTGTATATATATCAAGATTATAAAAAAAAACAACTCTCTCCTGTATTTCGTAAGCCACCATGAGAATTAAAGATGTCTTATATAATTTTTCTGTTCCTCCGAGTATATCGCATTTGTTACCTACCCTTCTTTATCCATCATGAATTGAACTACGCGACGAACGTATTCATTGACTTTTGATATCTACTATGGGTAATAGAAAAAGCCTACCATTGTGAAAGAACCTCTATATATAAACCTCATCCATCCATCCAGGGATAAAATAGAGGAAATAAAAATAATTATTTCCTCATCATATTCCCCCAATCTAATTGGTTTGAACAAATTCTTTCTCGAGAGAAATTTAACTTTTTCAAATCCCCTATAATAAAACAATTCCTCTGCTCAAATAGTAATAATAATGATAATAATAAAAGAACGTAAAACAAATGAGTCTACCTGATTCTATGTGGAGTTTGTCATAAGTTTTATGTTGGAGAAAAAAGCAGAAATGTCACATGTAGTTTATACGAACATAGAAATGACACCTGTTCACTGAAGAAAAACTTCAGCCTTGTCTCCGCATGATATGTAACTATCAACCACCCGATTTCCTTAGACAAAGCAAAACTTATATATCCTTATAGAAACCCAGCGATCGTAAAATAGTTGAGTTTGTGCTCATAAAAGAAAGACCAAATTTTAATAGATCAGAAGGTACATTTTAGCCAAGCTACATAATCCTTTAGTTAATCAAATTATACCCAAACTAAATTTTATTCATCAGCCACCGGACTAAAAAGCTTACCAAATATTTTGTGATTCCATATTTATTTTGTTAATAGTTTTTAGCTCTTTGTTTTGCCTTTTTTCCAATGTACCCACAGTGTGTGTCTCTTTCTTCTGTTGTTTTTTTTCGCTTTTTTATATGAACATAAGCAAATTATTACAAGCAATCATCTGCGAGATCGCCCCAAATACCAATCTCAGGACGGCGTCAGAATGAAAATAGAAGTCCACGAAACTAGTTTCTCAATAAAGCTCTTCCAACTCGCTGCGGTTCCTATCCTATTGAACCCTCCTGTTATTAGGAGTCTTTAAATATCTATCGTGCATTGTAACTGATAGCGGCGTAGTGCCTTAGTGAATTTTAATGGCTTGCATGTGAAATGTGCGAAGAAGGTGCACGAAAGTATGCTGTTTTTTGTTTTTGTTTTTTTGAGCGCCCATTTATCGACTGACAGTAAGGGCATCAGCGCTATAATTAATTTCTAGCATAATGAAAGGCTATTTTAAAATAAAAATCAAATCAATGAAAGGAAAAAAACGAAACAAACAATACCAGACCAAAGCAAAAAAATAAAGAACGAGACAAAAGCAGGATAAAAGACGCTCGCTCCGGAGGCAACGAGAGGCTCGCTTCTCCCCGGCGCACGGCGCAGGATATTGCGACAACATACAAGAGTCAAATAACATGGGGAAGGACACCCTCGTCCAAAAACGCCAGATAGTCCACAAGTCTGTGTACACCAACTGTTCTGAGTACGACGGAAAAGCCGTAGCAAACCCGCTCGTCCCCTTAATGGAACATGTAACTTTGGCGAAGATCACCCAGACAGGGAGATCCAACAAGAATGTGTCGAGCAGTCGTTGCAGTAAGGTTCAGGGTAGCGCTCCATCAACTGGCGGTGCGTCCTGCTAGTATGCACAATTAGAAGATGAAAAAAAGAGACCTGAAGTCACCGTGTCATTGATAGGTAGGTCTATGGGAACAGTCGTGGCGCAATGACATGACCCCTTAAGTTCCTTTCGGCTGTCTCCCATTTTTTTTTGCCATGCAGCCCGGAGAGCTGGCATTTGTTGGTGTTAGGAGGAGCCAATTGCTGATCTGGTCGCACAGTCCTTGCGACCTCTTTGTTTTCCTCATCGGTGTGCTCATTTCCCGCAATTCTTATATGTCCAAGAACCCAGCAGAAGATAACGTCGACATCCGTCTGGCTCGCAGCAAGCGATCCTGCATCGTGCGGAGAGTCTCCATAATGCCAGATTGCCACGATGTATCATAGGCTTTCTCCAGAGCTAAAAAACTGTTGTATAGTGCTGTTTACGAAGAAAGGTCTCGCAGATTGCATTTCACAATCGTAGCAGAGCATCCGACGTAGAGTGGAACTTGCGGAAGCCACACTGTGCAGAAGACAGGTGGCCTTCGCTGTCCATGAAAAAGGCTAATCTAACACTTAACATTTTATCTATCAATTTGCACTTACAGGATGTTATAGAAGTGGGTGGAAACCAGCCAGGGTAGTAAGTAATATCTATCTTCCCGGTATGCGAAAAGCAAACACAGTAGCCATTCGCCAGGTGTATGGGATGGTACCCTTTTTCCAGATAATGCTGACAAAATATAACAGAAATGCCATGCTTTTTGACTTAGGTGTCGAATCATTGTTAATGGGGCATCGTGCGGCCTAGGAGCTGGCCGCACACGAAGGGAGAGCAGAACGCAACTGCCTCAATGTAAACCTATCATTGAAGGATTCTCCGTCTCTGGAGATAAAGTCCAATCGGCAGCCTTCAGCGACATCACGACGTGCATTGAATGCTGTCAGAGCAGCATGTCGGTTTAGAGAATTTGGAGAAAGCGGTTGCGAAAGACTCGACTACGGACGTGGGTCCGAGATTGCTGTCTTTCGTTCTCCTGGAAGACGGGAGGGGGGTCCTGGAATAATTGTCCCAAATCATTATAACTCGCTTCCGCACCTCTTCGAGAAGGGTCTTCGTATTAAGTGAAGACACGTATGCCCATCAGGAAGTTCAGCGGGCGTGCTTCCAAATATACCGGAACCTAGCCCTCGTTCGATCAGGTCGGCAAGGACCTTACCCCTGGGAATGATCGTCTACCGTTCAAATCACCGAGCAGAAGAAAGGGCATCGGAAGCCGGGCCACGACGCGTCGTAAGTCCCCCTCGTTAAAGTCGGCTAAAGGTTGAATTAACGTAGAAATTTCAGTATATCTTCTATCAAGTGTATCTGCACTGCCACTGCCTGAAAGGAGGTATTTATAGCAAATATAAGGATAGAAGCATCCTGTCAGGTGTAAATCCCGCATCTTCCTGACCAGCCGCCATCCTGTGCTGGTGAGGTCACAAAACCCTTATACCCTTGGAGGGTGGGCAGTGTACACGCGCCCAGCGTGGTCTGCTGCAGAAAGATAGCTAACGGGAGACGGGAAGAGACGAGCCAATGCGGCTCCTCCTAGTTAGCTCGGAGTAAGCGGCCATTCCATTGAAGTAATATGCTCTCTAGTGATATCTCAGAGAAGATGGGGAGGCAATCTTTGAAGAGTAAACCCTCACCGGTATGGCCTCACGCTTCCCAGAAGCAGAACTCTCAGCGATTAAGGCACTGTCGCCTTCGATGACTTATCGGGGGAGGATGGGCTTACTATGTGAGTCTTTTCCTCCCCCTGCCAGGAAACTTAAGCAGTCGGCCCAGCCCGGTTTTGGAGGTGAAGATCCCTCTTTTAGAGGATCTAGCGTCTCCAAATCATCCATCCAGCTGAGCCTTAGGTGAGGGCGTAGGATCCAAAGCTCATTTGGTGCTATCCTACTTTCTGAGAATAACTTTAGCAACCATGGAAGACGACTTCACGACCGTCTTAATGGGGGTTGCCTCATGTGAGTATAATGATTCGGTGTAGGCCGCGCCGCCTTGATTTTAGCCTTATCTGTGTGTGAACTCTTTCTGGAATGCCACCAGCTCTAACAGAGGAGCGCAAGGAGGAGGGAGAACCTGCAGAATTATTTCGAATGGGAGCGGAAATGACCGTGCTCGTAGGCCTCAAGAATCAGCAGCAAAGGCTGACCTTTTATAGTATTGAGTCATATGACTTCCCAGGCAGCGCTGAACATGTTAAGCCTAAGTATTCTTGTCCTTAGCCCTGCGGAATAAGAGGCGATCCAAAGCCTGAATGGCCAGGTTTTCTTTGCCCAGGAGATACGCGTCACATTGCTCCGAAAATGCAGGGCGCGTCTCTCCGCAATTGAAAGACTTGGCATTAACGAAAAGAACTTACCGCGTATGGCCTTAGAACAACTTACACATACTCCGAGTAAACCCGCCTGTGTACGTCTCCATGATCGATTACAATGGCCGAAGCGGTGGCAGTCTCATCACCTATGCGGGATGCCATGAATGCCTTCATGCGGTAGTGATACCAACCGACACGTGACGAAGAGTTCAGGGGTGAGTCTCGAGGCCCCTCCCTTTTTTCTCATCACACGATCAATCCTGAACGCTCTCTGGTCAGTCACCTCTTCAGTGATGCCTTCTAATTAATTCTCCACGGGATTCCTTGCATAAACTATTCGTTTCACAAAGATCATAGTAGAGCCTAGCGTCACACTCACCGGCGAGCCATTGAGTGACCGAAGGGCATTAATCCTGTCCACTTTGGAAGCGTCTGACACATTCGCCAGAAGCTTCCTGTCCGAGAAACGGTTCAATACCAGTCACACTATCTAATGCTCCCCATGATGGATCATGTTGCATTTGGCTAACATGCTACCATCTGTAGAACGAATAACTAGAAAGCGTTTGAAGTCAACGGATTCAAAAAACAAACGTAGTCTCTGAATGAGGATCTCCAATGTAATTGAGGCTCCGCTTAGCGCACTTGTGACTTTGCTATTAGTCTGCCCCCCCCCTCCCCTCACACACCCGAGTGCGCTTGGGGCTGGACAATCGCCTGCCGAAACAAAAGGCAGTCCCGTCCTTTCCCGGAACTCCCGAAAAGGAGAGGAACTATTACTCCTCTTTAACTTCCTCTTGCCTTTACTCTTATTATTTTTAGAAGAGAAGTTTGGAGAATGAACCTGTTTCTCTCAAACCCCAATGGATCCCCAAAGGCCTGCTGACGGACCACCTGAGAAGCAAGCTTGCACAGGGGCAGCCTCTTGTTTGGTATTTGGCACCGAACACAGGGTCAATCCCATGGAAGATCTTTCTATGTGGGTTGAGGTCATCTCCGGGACCATGGCCAGCTCAGGAGGATTCTCCAAGTGCCCCCCTTCCTCACAAGGTGTCACCATTCCCAATTGGTCCTTGGTCGGCGAACTGACTTCCATAGGGGAATAGAGGGGTCATGCATGCCAACCCCCTGCAAACTTAGAATGCATGCATGCCAAACAGTAGAGCAGCAGGGGACATGGCTTGACGGTTCCTGCTAGACATTGCCCTTCCTAGTAGATTGACCACATCGCGCCGCTCCCAACGGAAGCGCTCAATTTCTCACCGCCTATCTGCTTTCTTTGGCAGTCCCCTGTGAAAGGAAAGGGGGGACCGCCACTGGTGCAGAGATGGAGTCATCCAAGGGCGACTTCAAAGAAGGGGGTGAGGGGGAATCACCTCACCCGTAGACATAGGAGAGAAGTAAACCTTCTTGCTACTATAGGTAGGCTAGAGGAGCTCTTAAGAAAGCACAGGAGGAGGGGGGGCACCTTCTTTTCTCAGATTGAACGGACTGAGGGCAGCTCCAAAGATGGCAATGAGGAAGTCCCTTTACTGAATGGAAATATTGGGAGGGAAGCTCATCCACATGTAAAAATAATGTATTGTGTTGCCTTGTCACATTTCCGACACCAAGGGAGGGCAAGGCCGCGCTTGGAGGCGGATCTCTATGTGCCTGCGCTCGTACACTATCTTCACCTCTATTGTAGCCATAGTCTATGTAAAAAACAAAGTTGCGTGCAATATAGATACTATGACTTCCCAATGCCTTGTGAGGTTAATAGATAAGTCTCCATAAGTTCAGAAAATACGCGAATGCGATAATTTACATATATTCGACCCACAGGTTCAAACTAAGATGGGCCTTGACAACCCGGCTTGCCATTCAGTCGAATTTGTCCTCGAGCTTTAACCATATAGGATGATATGGGCGTAACCTCCTTATATCTGTACTGGAAGGTCATGAGCAGAGTCGACGGCCCAAAACACACCGTGCCTAATCGTTCCCTCAGCCAGCAGACTTTCGGCTCTCGCAGCAGTTAGAAACCTCACGGTATACAGTGTCATTTGACTAAGGTCTGGTCAAATAACGAAAGTGCGTGACCAGCCAGAACCTCTGTGGATAGAATAGCAAGTTCGGAAAGAGGGAAGCGGGTATGTAATAAAGAGAATTAGAGATAGGCGGGTCCTCTAACGAGAAGGGTAGGTGATCACCTATTATCATCATACCCCGGCGCTAGGTTATCCCGGGATCGCGTGCAATCTACCCAGGTACCATGTTTAGCGAACCGAACAGGGCACTCTGACGGACTACAAAACCTCCCAGGTTGAAAGGATAGTCGTAAAGTAAAATGAATGATGAAAGTCGCAAGAGATTAGCGCACCAACAACTTTCCCATGCCCCATCAGAGAGTTCTTGTCAACCCATTGAATTTGCACTAATGCCGCAGTAATGGGGAGGTCTTCCAGGCACCAAGTGTAACAGATTACACAGGGTATCTCCCTGTGGGGTAAAATTTTGCCGGTGCCCTTGTTGGTGAATGAGAATGAGAGTATGATATGGAACAAGAAGGAAAGATCTCGAGTGAGAAAAGAGCAAATGGGCAACCCCAGAAGGATGCTTGGTGTGCCAAAGATAGAGAGAGTGAGGAACGAATGGGTAAAAGATGTTTATGTTGTGAAGAAGGGTGTGAATGAGGCTTTTACTGAAGGGTTCTTAGGTGATATGCTTATAAAATAAGAATGGCTGGAAATAAACTTGTAAAGAGAGTATACATACGATGGTGAGTGGTGTCAGGGTGCGGGACGGGTTATGCGAATGAGAGTTTATTGAAGAGGGCTAAGCAAGGAGAAAGTGGATGATATTGTATATGATGGGTATATATGGAGAGGGTTTGTGAAGGGAGCAGATAGTGGGGCCTTCTACCCTGTGATGAACCTGACTTGACAACGTGCTAGAGTACCTAGCAACCCCTCGCTATAAAGGACGAATTTGGCGTAGAAAAAAATGATGGTTGGTGTGATCAATATGGTATAAAGAGGGTAGGAAGAGTGGGTGGTTTATAATGGCGTTAAGGTAGGCCAACCACTTTATATATACGAAACTGGTTGAAGTTGAAGTCGAGAGGTGTGGAAAAAAGTGAAACAGGAAAAATGAAATTTATTACCAGTAGCAAAGTCACAAAGAAGAATAACGACTCGGCTGAAAATAAAAAGAATCTGAAGAAATAGCCAAGTAAGTTAGTTTAATATTTATAGGACACACAAAATACGAATAAGAAATAAAAACAACAATGAAAAGTATGCATTGAATAACGAGAATAATTTCGAAAACAACCAATTAGGAATATAAATAAATGGTTGATCTATACGAAACGATTTGTGAGTCAACTCTTGAAGGCTACTAGAGATTTGTTATCCCTTAGACATAAGATACAAAATGATTCTAGAAAAAAAAAAAAAAAAAATTTCGAAAGGCTGTTTGACTTCTATTGGGAAAATGGCATTTACTCGATTAGCTACAATTTACAACAGTATATAAAGATAATTTTCCCTATAGTATTTTATTGTATTTATGCTATAAATATTTTCGTAATACGCAACGTTTTGATTTAACCTTATGTAATAAAAGAAATGAAGCTTCAAACAGAGTATTTACATGGTTAGACTTGCATAATATTTCTTAGAAACAAATGTTTCAATTTTCACACAATTTTCAAAGGCCAAGATTGCTTAAATGGAATCTCGAACACAAAAACACCTCGTGTTTAGCGAGGCCGCTATTAGATTTCGTCATTTAATAATAAATATTCTTTGTAAAACAAATTTCTCCCAAGATAGTTAAGCACCCCTCCGATGAAAATATAAATACAATTACTGTTTCTAGTCGAGGGAATGACTGGGCATACAATCAGGCAAGAGAGTGATATAATGCCTGGGGACTTACTATGAATCGGAGATCTCGAATGGCTTACGGTGAATTTAATGCTTACGAGGATCTGGCACACGAGAAATGCGACGAGTCAGTCAAACCAAAGGCGATGCGGTGTGATCGTTCTCTCAAACTGACACCTGGCGAGGCAGAAGTGTATTGCTTACCACTGACGCCGAGGGTTTTTGCAAGGAAGAAATAGGCGGCAGTACTTGGGAAGTAGTCAGGTTAATAGAGGGGATATAAGGAGATAAGAGAAAGACAGGTTCCTCGTGGACGTCGGAACGAATAGAAGGAAGATCAGACAGGGGCTGCTCTGGTTTAATAAAGCTAATAAAGCCAAGAGTCAGGCGGTCCAGAGTACAGTATCTTGATTGGTGTTAGGCTGTAAAGACAAGGAACTTTGACGTTGTGGAAAGGGTGAGGAATGGTTCGTAATACGCTAGCTGCAACAGGGAGCGCGTTGACTTGCAAGGAGAAAGATATGCGAACTCTTTGTCACAAGGGCAGCTTGATTAGCAGCAGTGATGGGCAGCATCTAGATACATGTATCGGCGATGCGTACCGATCGATACATTTGTATCGATTGTAACACTCGTATGTATCGCGTTAGCGGCCGGCCTCATTCATGATGGAACGGGTATTGTAATCGCTTAAGATGTTTTTTTCTTAAATGTATCGGAAAAAAACAATAATATATCGATACTCGATACATTTCAATTTATCATATATATCATAAATTAATGATTTAGAGGATAAATTGAAATTAATGGTTGGTTGGTTGGTTTCTAGCTTTATTGTTTTGTATCCGTTTATTTCCTCTGATGAATGTTATTGTCATGGATATTATGTCCAATAATATTCTTAAGAATACGTTATTAATGCTACTCTTATGAGATTTAAAAACAATGTATTTTTTATATTCTCAATAATATAATTCTTACAAATAATTTATATCTCTGTATAATTTCTGCGAGATCTAATATCCGTTAATTTTATGATAACGTGAATATTTTCATGTTAATGACGTAGCCATCTGACTGGAACACAGGTGAGATGTATTGCACATAATATTCATTTATCTATAAGGCATGATATAAAGGTCCTGAAATAAATTTAAATAAAAAAGTAATTTATTAGTTCGAAAAGTTTTAATCGCAAGCTCATTGAATGTTTCGACAATCTCATATAATAGATCAAATTCGGCATGTCACCTCACTCCTCAGTTATAGTAAACTTATTGATAAATAATTTTTGAATAGGATAGATCCTGTTATTCTTATGTTGCTTGCTGGAGTACTGTGACTTTCTACAGTGACGCTCATATTATAAAGACATGTCAAAACCTGTCACATCTTTTCGCTACATAAATAGGGGATTGTTTCCTGCTCGTGTAGTCGTTCATTAAGAGCTATGAAGTAATTCTTTCTATGTTGCACAATGGATAGTTTTGATGATCCAAAAGAACTTAGTGATTTAGAAATAGTTTTTTTTATAAAATCAAAGATACAATCAGATTGGTCTAAATTATATTTGATAAGTTCCAACAAATTCTTTAAAGTTCATAGATGTAGTGATGATTTTAAATATCGTTTTTGTGTTTGCTATGCCCGGAAAAACCTGGAGTAATTATATCAATGCTGATATATCAACCTGCTGCAACTTTAAAACACATTTATCGGTAAGTTTATTTACTTTATTATGTTTATTGATCACGTTTAACCTAATCAATTTACGTTTCAGGAGTTTCAGCACATCAGAATATTTATTTATATTATATTTAAGATATCTCAATTCTGATCAAACTATAATTTGAATTTAAAAATTAAATCTATCAACAGAGACAGCTTCCAAATAACCGTCAAAAGAAAAGAACCAAGTCAGATGCCAATGCCAGCACGTCAAAGACAATCATATATGTACAGCCAACTCTCCAGTTGGACAAGGCGACACCTGCAATTACTCGAAGCAAATTTGATAAGTTAGTCGCTTTCATTGTTGACAGCATGCACCCTCTAGAGGTCCATGGCGGATATTGAGAAATTTAAAGATCTATTATCAGGTATGTTACTATATGTATTCAATATGTTAGCTTAAATTTATTTGATTGATAATTATTTTTGATCTACTATTTCGACAGTAGTAACCGAGCTGAAGCTATGTATATTTATTATCGTATTTCGCCACAATACAATATTCATTCGGTTCAGTTATAGATTTCATCTGTTTAATTTTTGAAAACAATACTGAGGGATTGAAGATGGTATATTTGTTCATTTATAAAAGTTAGATAGTTTAATATTTTACATATGTATATGTTAAGTTGTTGACTGAGCCGCCAAATAGCTTCCGCAAGAGATGCAGTTCATCGAAATTTTAAACATGACTTGACAGCTCAACAATATGTCTGCTTAGCGGATGACATTTAGTCAACTAAGCATCGCAGCTTCCACGGAGTTACAGTGCATAGGGTAAGAAATATTTATTTCATAAATATGTCCACACTCCACACATGCCGTATCACATTTACATAATATGATTTGTGTCGCTTCAATGATTTGTAATTCAATATAATTGGTGAATGATTACAGAGTTGAATTTACACTGAATATTAGTTACCTGGAGACCTCAACTAATAGAAATTAAATTTATTATAAATGATACTAGTATTGTAGTACCACAGGTTATTTTAGAGTAAGGTTCATAAAAGGAATAAAGGATGAATTTAGATAATTAATGAAAAGAGAATGAACGTTTTTGTAAAGATTGTCGCAGATTTTTATATTATAGGGCTGCTTAGATGGTGGTTGTATTAGATAGGTGAGGTTGGTAGCGTCAGGTCGTGGTGGCTTGAATATGGGTACGTCACCAGTTATGGGGGTTGCTCTCTAGGGGGAACGCGGTTCTGAGGTTCTCGACGTTTTTAGCGGTGAACCATCCAAGTACTAATCAAACTCGATTTGCTTAACAGTGACGATCTCGTTACAGGGCCACACGGCAACCTGTCGCTAACCTGAGAATGACTCAAATTGTTCGAGGAAAGATAATACTCTCCCTCGGCTTGAGGTTAGGTGGGCTGGTTAAGAGGATCGATATGGGTCACCCATAGAAAGGAATTCTCAAACGGCGGAATCTCTTACTCTTTATTAGGGCTTAGACTTCGGGTTGCTTCGGAGTAAGATGATTTCAAAACGGGCGTGTCGTGTATTCGGGCGAGCCTATTCCTGCTTTGGGTTTGGTATCTTAACTGTCTGCGACTGTGTTTGTAAATGTGCCCATGACTCTGATTGACTGAATTACTGTAAGACTCTCCTTCTCGGTCTACCCAAGATGTTATATACGGTAGCGCACACTGCGGGCGTGGCCTACCATTAGTCAATGATGTTGTTTGGGCGGAGCCACCTCCACTTCGTTTTAATTTGTCTCTAAGGAGATAGAGGTTCATTTTGTGTCGAATTCCCAAAACACGACTCCGCGCTTCGCGTATCCCGACAACAAAAATGTCCGCCACTATCGTGTTTTCGGCTCTGCACCTGCTACCAAGATTTATGAACGGCTGACCCTTCAGCGCGACTGTGGCAATTGCTTTAATTCGTCTTACTGTGTATGTGTGTGTACATGTGCACATGTTTGCTAACGTGTGAACGTCTCGAATTCATTCTTCTCACCTTACGGCTTTACAAGCAAAATATACATTATTATTTACGTCGACTATTGCTATAGGTTCTTTGTTACAAAAGCTATACATTATTATTTTACAGAGATGTTTCATATTATTTACACAAAAAGTTCTTCTTATTTATGAAAACGGCTATGAATATCTTAGATCATTTGCATGTGCATAGTTGTGATTGTGCCTGTTACAAGCCTTCATAGGATTAACATGATGCTCATGCGTGAGGCCTCATTGTCAAACCTATTCCACCTTGCGCAGTGGCACTACAATATCAATATATATAATGAAGGATGCCATTTTCTATAAAAGTGAATAACGTTCTGCTATACACGCGTGATTTGTATTAATGATTTGTGGAAAAAAATTGGGGGGGATATTAATGAGGTTTATATTTTTATTATTAGATTGATGGAAGCACTTTCGGGAGAAGAAATGGAACTCTGAAGCTTTGCAAAATTCAAAGGTGAGCACACTTACACTAGAATAGCAAAAAAACTTGATAATATCCGGCAAGAATTTTCACTACCTGAGAATAAGATTGTGATTACTGTAACAGACAATGGGCCAACTTTTGTGAATGCGTTTAAAGAGTTCGGAATCAAAATTGACTGCAGAAATTATTTGGAAGGTGAAATAGAAGACGAAAAAGATGAGGAAGATGAACAATTAGACACTTTAATTCCTGTGCGCCTTGATTCACAAGAACCAGAAGTAATAATTATCCCCTTCCCTTTAAAATACTACTCTCATATTTTGAATATAATGTGTAAAGCGGATATTAACATTGTGACTTCCAAAATTCACATTTCCGCAATGGGTAAATGCTTTGATATTTGTAATTCTTCGGAAAGGGCAAAATCTCCCGGTTGCCAGTTGAAGCTGCCGTGTGTAACACGATGGAACTCACTATTTGACGGTTTGTGTGCCTTTTACGGCACAAATGTTCCTTGTATGAACTTTTGAAGAAATTGGGGCTCCCTCAGTTTCGTAAAGCGGAACTAGAATACGTACATAAGTATGCGGCAGTGATGAGATTCATTGATGATGCTTTAGACAGACTAGAGTCTAATAAGGATTGTAACTACGGTGTTCTTCTACCTACGCTTTTGGCTGTTGATAAAACCTACTACACCTAAACAATGGACCTCCACAATACTGCCAGCCAATGTAAAATACAGTAATGAAAAGGTTTTCCTTCCGATTTTCTTTATTCTCAATATTAGCAATTCTGGCATCAGTATATAATCCAACATTCAGATTAAAATGTATCACAATAAAGAATGAACTCAACACAACTGCTATTGAACTGCTATTGATAGGAAAAAAGTGCAAAAGATGATCGTTGACTCTATTAAAACTCTTCAGGAGGGCAAGGTGTTTCCCGCTGCTGCAGAAGATAGTGCTGATGCTTTTCTTTACTATGAACGTAGCGCTAACAGCAATGCAACATTCAAAAGTGAATAGGCTACCTAAATGGAGGTGGTGAAGTATTTAGAGATAATACAACGTCATTAATATTTTGACGTCAGTTTACGGGAGTTATAAAACAATTTATTAAATACGACACACCTCTACCTTCGTCAGCTACAGTGGAGAGGCTGTTCAGCTAAGCTGGATATATTCATTCTCTAAAGTGAAAGTGGCTTTCAGATCAAATTTTCTGTAACTTCGTATTCCTAAAAGGATTTTTTAAATATGTTAACATCTTAAATTATCTAGAATGTATCATTTAGAAATGATAAAAGTTTATTAATAATTATCCCAATATATTTGGGATGTTTTATGATTCAGTTAGTCATATATGTTTTACACTCATTTGATCATAATTTTCAATTAAATTCTAAATTAATTTATAACGAAAATGAGCTTGGTTTTTCACTCATAAAATCATATATATGTGTAGCTACATGCCTCTATCGATATCTGACGCCAGAAACCAAACCGGAGATTAAGGCTTGACAATGATTAACGCACAAATGCAAAAGATCGGCACAGCATCCGCACAAAGGGTAATGTGATCATTAACGGTCAAAAGATAGTTGCAACCATGAGAATAAGCTAAAATACCAACACAAACGACATATATCGTGTCAAAACGTAAAGAACGAAGGGGAAAAGTATCAAGCAGAGCTTTAGGCTATCCTGTCCCTCGACTTTGACGTACTGGCAAGAAAGACAGTGGCGATTCCATTTACAATCTCACTATTCATTCCAGGCTACACAATCGACATAAGAAAGAATGATGCAATGTTTGCGTCTATGTTCTGGTCTTGAGTTAGTGCTTTTAGCCGCAAGGTCAGCGGGCGAGGAAAGAGAGTTGAATTCCCGAAACTGCAGGAATGCATATGCCTGGTACGATGTTACCAGGAATCTGGTAAATGTCGCTCTTAAGTTGCAAGATGAAATCCAATGGCGTGCATAAACTGTGGTATGTACTTAAAATTTGCTACGAGCCCAAATAGCACCAGATAGAGGCTTGTAGGCAGTGGGAATGACAAATTCACACATTTCCACATACATACGGTAGTTTCTTTATGAATCAGAAAGAGTAAAAAATCAAAGCGAGATGTTGTCAGAAGTCACCAACCCTTAACTTCGCTGCAACATGAGAAGATAGGGTGTCTGAGTCGACTCAGATATGGTTTACAGAAAAGGATATGCTAATCAAGCAGCGGAAATAAAAAGCGCTTTGCATGTCTAAAGAGATCCGAAGAGAAGAGTTTTTCTGACTTTTTGATAGCAGAACGTTCAAGGGCCGGATGACCTGGGCACAATTATAAACGAATTTGTGGCAGAAATTGACCATAATATAGAACGTCAAAGTGATTTGGGCAAAGGAAGAAACGGTAAATTGCAATGCGCTGCAACTTTGCTGTCCTCAGGAGAATAAATTTCGCCAAGTGTAACAAGGTGCCCGAGGAAAGAGTGTTGCAAGACACCCAAAATACACTTAGAAGGGATGAGCACTATCTCGTACTCTTCAAGACGCGTAAAAGTTTGCGAAGTTGATAAAGATGTTCCTACGGAGAGGATGATGCTATCAGATCTTCTTTGGATCAAAAAACAAAGGGAAGCCCTCTCAGAAATTAATCCATAAAACGTTAGAAATACAGAATTACGAACCAGCAAAAAGCTAAAGATTCATTCTGGGCAATTTAAAAAATGGTGGAAAGGATGGAAGTCAAAGGTGAGGGAGAGGTAATCGGAAGAGAAGATATGGATAAAGAAATATTTTTGTAATTCTTATTTCTGTAATGTCATCTTTCTCGTGGACGCTCAATAATCTAGCTCAAGTATTAACTCATCTTTTATATAAGTAAACTCATTTAGTATTTTAAACATTTCAATAGGTTGACCTCACAGATGCAGATCTTTCAATGAATGCAAATTGAAGATCCGCAGTCTCTTCGTTGTAAGTTTAGGAATTAATTTCATTGCTCAACGCTGGATGCGTTCCGATAATAAAATGTGCCTTTGGATGTATGGAAACAAGAAATGCACCGCATACTCTTACGAAGAGCAAAAATCATTTGGAACCGAAGTGTGTTAGGATAGCGGTGCTTGGAACAACATCAGAATGGAACCAGATATAGTTGTAAGCTCCACCTAGATTAAGAGGGAAAAGAATCCTCTACATAAATTCTATTAAAAATTCGGATTAAGACGGGAAAAAGAGAAAGAAAAAAAATTATGAGATAAGTGAAATCGGATAGGTGGGGTAGAGGGTGCCTATCTAAGATAGTATGAGTGTTCAAACCCCTGTAATCCCCAACAGGACTGAAATCACAAAGTGTAGACCGGCACAGCGTAAAGTGGAAAGGCCCAAGTAGAAGTTACGTACGGCAAAGGGATTCGATAGGCAAGAGAGAACTTTGAGACGGAATAAAACCACCAAATACAGTGAGAAAAGGGTCGTGGGTAACAATCTTGCGATTCGGAGAATCAACAAAAGCAGATAGAAAATCAAGGGCCAACATAGGTCAGTATACGCCTGCTATGCCAAAAGACCATCGAAAAACTTAATGTAATCAGAGAACTCCGATGGGTCCGGTCCGCCTTCTATATGTCAAAATATCGGATGAATTAGCTACACGAAGAACTAAATTCGAGGGAGGGCAAGCTTTGTCACCTCAATGAATGAAAGACTTGAAAGTTGGTCAAAGATAAGTTTTAACCTCATGCATCTTCTATTCAGTTTAAATTGTTAAGCGACGAAACTGAATATTTAGATGATGAAGACGATGATTTCGATGTCGAAGGTTGAAAATCCAAGAATAAAAATACCGGCATAGAAGTTTACACTTCGCAGCTTTATTGGCGCATTCCTTGTAGTAATAGCACAAATATGATGATTCAGAAGGAGGATTGGGATGAAGGCCAAAGGAAAAAGGAAGTGAATTATGAGAATGCCTTGTCTTACGTGTCGTTAGAAATTCTAGGAGCAAGAGCTAAAGGAGCAGTTCCCCTACCATATCCTAACTATAAAAGGTGGCGGAGAAAGTCTAAGGATCGGGTGAATGCGATTCAATACGACGTTGTAAGTATTATATGTTCAGGTTGAGTGAAAGGTGACTCCCTATTTTAAAATTCTTATAATTTATTTCTGAACTACAATTCTTACAAAAAAATGAATCTGGGAAGAAATTGTATAGCATGGCGTGTTATTTGAAGTTCGATGTGGGGGCCAGAATTCCCCATCCACTTTCTCAAGGCGCCCAGGAACCACATCAACTAAATTCACAAGGGACTCTTATAGGGTGGAAGGCATAACTTCTCTTATTCGCCCTTCAAGTTCTTCCAAAGTCGTTGGTTTAGTAGAGTAGACTTACTGCTTTAACCAACCCCGAGTACTGATAACTGGCCAACTTCCATCTTGCAGCATGGTGAGGTACCTTTCGGCATTCATGGTATCGCGAAGGATGAAGGGACCCACAATCCTTTTCGAAGTCATTCCATACCATACCGTTACCTTGGGTCGATTCTGCATTTTTTCAGAAGTAAATAACCCGTAAGGGGCACGGCGATTTGCTTACCTGGCCACCGTGTTGAAGGGACTCAGGTTCCCGTCCGGCTCCAGCTTAGCCTAGGGAGGGAAGAACGCCCGCTCACCCCTGAACTCTGGTTTGAAGTGGCAGGGTTTAACAACCTGCTTCACCCCCACCCTCACCTTACTCACATACCCTTTCTCTCTATTTTCACTGTCTATCAATTT
The DNA here is from genome assembly GCA_963969495.1 of Ceratothoa steindachneri. NCBI lineage: Eukaryota > Metazoa > Arthropoda > Malacostraca > Isopoda > Cymothoidae > Ceratothoa > Ceratothoa steindachneri. The sequence goes on along the minus strand of OZ018321.1, from coordinate 154,168,469 downwards.
TACGCTCCACCTAAGGTGGCGCCATCATGCCGATTGGCTGCTTCGCCACTGGGCGGGAGTTGTATTCTTAAATGGCGGCAGCTGGCTCTGGCGGCCCCGTGTTCACCCCTTGCTTAGCGAAATAATGCGTGGGGTGATTAGCGTATGCGTCCCATGATACAGATAGGGTCACCATGACGATGATATTAGTTAAAAAAAAACTCTCTCCACTTTCCCTTTACCACTGTCGGAGCCGCCCTCGGGAAGCTCCACAGTAGAAAAGGAGTTCCCCCCCTCCACTGTACTTTCTCAGAGCACCCTCCAAACTTCTTTTACTGGAGAGGAGGTTTACTCCCCTCCTAAATCTATGAGTGCAGGAGACGCCTTCTCACCCACTTCTATAGAAGCGCCCTAGGGCGACTCCTCTTCTACAGCAGCAGTATCTCCTTTGCGATCCAGGGGACTGCTAAGAGAGCAGGCAGGCGGCCCATAATTGACCTCGATAGGGCCAACTACCTTAAGGGAGCAAAGGATAAAAGGGCCCGTCGGCCCGTGCCCCCTAATGCCATGCTTGCATGCATGACAAGTCTACAGGGGTCAAGGTACCTGCCGCCCTTTCTTTCCCGACGGATGCAGGTTCGCCGGTAGTAGACCAAAAAATAGGAACATCGATTTGGATCCGTGATATCTGGGGGGGGGGAGGTGACCACATGAAAGCACCCCTGAGATGGACATGTTCCCTTAGATGATCCAGCCCAAGACGGTAGGATCTCCCATGGGGCGAACCAGGGCTCGGTGCTAAGCAAGGATCCCGAGTCCACCCCAGCATGAGTCTCAGAGGACTCACAAGAAGAAGAGGGATCTGGGCTCCTTCCTTCCGCAGAAGCCACGGAGACTGACGGGTCGGCTGCCGGTTGGGTATGCAACCAAGACAAGATCGGCACGTCCGGCCCCGGTGCTCGCCTGGGCGGGGAATTCCCAAATAATAAAAGTGCGCAGAGCGGAGCCTCGATTACGTCGGGGCCCGTTATTCAAGGGTTCCTGGCGTTTTTGAGCCCGCTTGCTTCAAACGCTTTCTAGTTATTAGTTCCACTGATGTCAGCATGTTGGGCAAGAGCAACATGATTTACCAGAAAATAGGACTAGCTAGCCTGATTGGTAGAGAGCCGAAGCTGACCCGTTTCTCGGACAGGAGCCTTCTTGCAAGTGAGTCGAATCCCTCCGCGGCAGCCAGTATTAGTGCTCTTCGGACACTTGATAGCAGTCCCATAAGTGTGACGCCGCACTCTACCATGAACTTTACTTAAGTAGTGTATGCGCGGGAGCGTGTGGACTACACTATAGATGACATCACATTAGAGCTAGTTGACCATAGAGCAGTAAAGGTCGAACGTGTGATGAGAAAACAGGGACTGGCCCCGAGACTCACCCTTACACTCTTCGTCACGTTCGACTGTGACAGGCTCCTTGAGTCAATGCGTGCCGGTTGGTATCGCTACCGCCACTGCTGCGGAAGTGTTGCTACTGCCACCGCTTTGGCCACATGAATCGCTCCTGTAGACGAACAAAGTCAGGGTTACACGAAGGCCGCACACGATAAGTCCAAATCATGTGTGGTCGAGTGTGTCGATTGCGGAGAGCCGCATCCCGCTTCTCCAAAGCAATGTGGTGCGTATCTCCTTGAGAAGGATCCTCTCTCACTTCGCGAGGCTAAAGACTTGTTCCTGGAGCACCCGGCACTTCTTGGGATGTCTTAAGCCCCAATGTTAAGAAAGTCACATTCTGCTCCTGTCCCCTCCAGGCCTACGAGCATGGTCGTTTCATTGACCAATCGGAACCCTTCTGTGGGTTCCACCCACCTTGGACTCTTCCCTGGTACAGCTGGCGCCACAAAAGGTTCTCACCCAGCCCCGGCTAAAACCAGGGATCCTCTTCCCTTCCCCCAACGTGAACGTTTACATTAAGGCAAAATGGCCGCGTGCCTACACCGAGTCATTATACTCACAGGAGGCAACACCACTGAAGTTGGTCGTGAGGCCATCTTCCTCGCTTCCTAAAGCTGCCCCTCGTAAGGAGTAAACCACTAAAGGAGCTTCGGCTCCTACGCCCACAATCAGTGGTAGGCTGGGTGCCTCGAAGTCGGTGGATCCTCCAAAAGATGGACCCCGCCTCCGAAGCTACCACGCCTGCCTAAGGTTTATAGGCGGAAAGAGGAAAAGACTCGCATGGTGCGCCCAATCTCCTCCGATAAGACCTCGAAGGCGACAGCGACTTCAGCGCATTGACCCGCCAAGAGCGCCAGGAGTTCTGCCTCCGGAAAGCGTACGGCCATTCCCGAAATGGTTGTCTCGTCGAAGGGGGCCCCAGCATCTTCTCCCAGCTAGATCTGGAGGGCATATTCATTCAATGGAATTTCCGCAGACTCCGAGCCCACTGGGAGTAGCTGCGGAGGCTCGTCTCCTACCGTTTTGCCTTCGCAATCGTTTTATAGGAGGCCATGCTGGGCGCGACTCCCTACCCGCCCTCCCCAGATATAAGGGTTTTTGCGACCCCACCACCAAGGGATGGGGGCCGGCCAGGAGTTTGCGCCATTTATATCTTGCACGATGTCTCCGTTTTCCTCTTTTCTTTAGATACCTGCTTTCAGGCAGTAGCTGTGCAGCTGCACCTGGATAAGAGGTATATTGTAATTTATGCGTACATTCTACCGTCAGCCGACTTTGACGCAGGGGACTTCCACCGCGTCTTAGCACGGTTTCCGAGGCTATTTCTCTTGTTCGGGGATCTGAACGATAGATACTCCCTCTGGGGAGACTATTTAATCAATATCAGGGGTCAGGTCCTTGCCGACCTGATCTACGAGCTGGAGATAGGTATCTTAAATGTAGATGAGTTTACGCATCACTGCCCGAGCGCTTCATTTTTCTGTCTCGGTCTATCTTTGTACTTTCCGGATATGCAGCCTAATTTATCTTATGGAGGGGGGTGCGTAGTCGACGACCCCCATGGTAGTGAATATTTTCCCATTCAAATATAATTTACTGGGCCTCTGCCCCCTGAGAGCCAGACCCAATGGTGCTTGGCGGGGGCGCGGTGGTCGAAGAGTTTATGTCGGTAGATGTGGCTGTTGAGTTCTTCCATGGCAAACTCATCGCCCTGAATCTACCTACTCTTTCTCGAACGGCTAGCCGTTTTGCACGCTGACCGCTTCCGTAATGGTCAGCTGAGGGAGAGGCGGTCCTCAAAAAAGAAGTTATGCCTTCATGCGCTATAAGCGCCGCCCGAACGATTTTACTGTCGGTCAATTTCGTCGAGCTATGCCTAGGTTCCGGTATGTTTCAAAGCACGCCCGCCGCTCTTCTTGGCGGGCATACGTGTCTTCACTTAAAGGGAAGACGCCTCTAGCAGAGGTATGGAAGCGAGTCAAAATGATTCGGGACAGGTTCTCGCGGGAGAAAGGGACCGCAATCTCATGCCCCGCCTCCATGGAAGAGTCCTTCACAACCGCTTTTTTCCGCATTCTCGAACCGGGATGCTGCTCTGCCAGCATTCATTGCGCGTTGTGATTTCGCGGAAGGGCGCTGACTGGAATTTACCTACAGAGGCGGAGAAGCCTTCAACGACAGATTTACATTGAGTGAGTTGCCTTCCGCTCTCGCTTCGTGTGCGGACACCGTCCCTGGTCTGGACTATATCCCGTACGCCATGCTTCGACACCTGAGTGGACGAGGCTTGGCATTTCTGTTATATTTTGTTAGCATTATCTGGAAAGAGGGTATCCTCCCAGACTTATGGCGAATCACGACTGGGCTCGCTTTTCAAAAACCGGAGTGAGATCATTCTACCGCGGCCGGTTTCCGCCCAATCTCTCTGACCTCCTGCTTGTGCAATTTGATGGACAAATTAGTAACTGCGGCTTCCGCAAGTTCCACTCTACGTCAGATGCTCTGTTCTGACTGGAAAATACCATCTGCGAGCCCTACCTTCGTAGACAGCACTACGCCACGGTATTTTTAGATCTAGAGAAAGCCTATGATACCTCATGGTGATACCATATCATGGAGACTCTCCACACAATGGAGGCAAGGGAACGCCTCTCAATCTCTATATCTTTAATTTTTGCGAGAACGTTGATTCCACGTACGTGTGGGAGAAGCCTTACTTGACCCAATTGAGCAGGATGAGGGGTTCCCGCAGGGAAGTGCCCTCAGTTTCACACTCTTTGCCCTTATCGTCAACCTCACCTCGGTGCTTGCGGAAGGTGTTCTCGCTACGCTCTACGTGGAAGACCTTTCGATCAATTTTGGAGCGGCTCAGATGCCAACTCTGGAGCGTCGACTCCAACAGGCATTGAACCGCGTCTCTCGCTATGCCGAAGCGCACAGGATTCGCTTTTCCTTGCCCAAGACTAAGGTGTTACACTTCTTCCGCCATTCACGGCTCCACCGCCACCCAGACTTTTTTTCTAATTGAGGTTGGACTGGAAATGGTGGACTCGTACCGAGTCTTTGTGGTTGTATTTGACAGACGCCGCACCTGAGGTGTTCTCGCTACGCTCTACTTGGAAGACCTTTCGATCAATTTTGGAGCGGCTCAGATGCCAACTCTGGAGCGTCGACTCCAACAGGCATTGAACCGCGTCTCTCGCTATGCCGAAGCGCACAGGATTCGCTTTTCCTTGCCCAAGACTAAGGTGTTACATTTCTTCCGCCATTCACGGCTCCACCGCCACCTAGACTTTTTTTCTAATTGAGGTTGGACTGGAAATGGTGGACTCGTACCGAGTCTTTGTGGTTGTATTTGACAGACGCCGCACCTGAGAGGCTCACATTCGCATCATTATGGTCTCTTGTACCCGCGCCAAGGATATTCTTCGTTCCGTGACGTTCAACACCCGGAGCGCTGATAGGGCTACTGCCTTACTTTTTTATCGATCCCCTAGGTTGTTTAATTCTCGAGTATGGATGCGAGTTTTATACATCCGCAGCTAAGCGTGTATTGCTGAAGGTGGACTCGATCCACCACACCGACCTTCGCCTGGTGACCGGTGCATTCCGTAAGTCCCCCATTGAGAGCTTACATGTCGATGTTCGGGAGATGCCACTCGCTCTGCGCCGTGCATAGTGCATTATTCGCCTGTACACGCGAGCCCGGCGCATCCCTTAGTCGCCAATAGCTCTCAATACATCCGCAGCTGATCTCGACGGTGCCTATGCTGCCGGGGGACGCCAGTCATACCCTAAGCTATTTGGAGTTTGGGTGAGGAAACTCTTTCGATAGCTCGCTATAGCTCTCGCACCGGTGGCGCCTCTGCTTCTGCTCTGAACGCCACCCTGGGGGTTAACACTTTTGACTTTTTGTCGCCACGCCTCTGCTCCCAATTCTTCTACAGCGCCTGTAGTATTGCGTTTGGCCTTTTTGGAGCACGCTTCGTGTCACGCTGAAATCGTGCCAGTGTATACAGATGACTCCATGTCCCAATAGGGGATCGGTTTCCACGGCGTATCCCCCCTGTTTGAAGTGAGTAGGGCTCTGCCATATGCTGCGTCTGTCTTCTCGGCCGAGCTGGTTCCAATACACCGCTCGGTACGAGAGATAACGTGACGTGTCTGGTTCAGAGATATGATTGTGATTTATAGCGACTCACAAAGCACCCTGAGTGCTCTCGGGGCATTGGAATCTCCGCATTTCCTGGTTCACGATATCCGTGATGCCACATATTTGGCAAGTCGGCGGATGTCGAGATTATCTTCTGCTGGGTTCCTAGACATGTAGGAATTGCGCCCCATCTTTAAGGACTGGGCGACCAGTCCTGAGTTTCGCTCTTCCTCACACCAATTATATTGCAGGAATACGGGCAGCTCTCAAGGTTGTTTGGCAAAGAAGAAGGGAGACGATCGAGGTGAACTTAAAGTTGCATGCCATTCCACACCAAACTTTAAGTTCCCTTCGACTGTCTCCCCTCTGTTCCTTAATGTCGCGACGGCTTCAGGTTGCTTTCTGTCGTTTCCGAATTGGACACACTCGGTTGTCGCACTTCCATTTGATGGAGCGCTCACCTGCACCTTATTGTGACGCCTGGTTGTCCCCCAGACTGTTTGGCACATTCTTCTTGAATATCCTAGTCTGAGTGATCTTCGCGCACGTTACCTATGTCGAAATTAGGACGAGCGGGGTCGCTACCTCTTATTCTTTGTACTCCGGACTGGTTCATGTACACAAACTTGCGAACTATACGACTTTTTAAAAGAGGCAGGCCTCCTCCACTTTATTTGACTGTTTGTTGTAAGTCGCCGGTTCCTGCGCCCTGGGGATGCAGGTCTACCTTCCGACGCCGGAGCCCGCTTCCTTCTTATTGCCCTTTTGCTTTGTTTTCTTTTTCGTTGTTATTTTTTAGCCTTTTCCTTTTTTATCGTTGTTATTTCTTATTAAAATATTGTTATTTGTTTTATAATATAGCCCAATGGTAGGTTGTGGTGATTACGGCGACTTATGCCCAAGTAGGCAGTCGCCAGATGGGTTCCTAAAATTAAAAAAACAAAAGAAATTAGACGTAATACGAGGATCTTCTCCCGCCCAGTAGTGGCAGTTGTGACGGTTCACAAACCCACCGATGTGCAATACTGCTTCATTACTCTCGAGGATATTTTTAAAGTGATAAGACCAATCTTCATACAAACCAGCAGCATCACCTCCCCAAACTCCATACGAATGTCGCAGACTTCAGAAGAGAGTAAATGACAGTAGCGCGGCTTCCATGCACGCCATTTAGGCTCCTTTTTGAGCACAGTGAAATGAGAATCCACTTTCCCTCGCTGCTTGTCAAATTCACTTTTTCGGTCTATCGGTAAACAATTCTTGAACAACTTGCACTACCTCCGGCTCACAGGAATTGGAAGGGCGACCGCTTCCTCGAGTATCAGTTACAGATCCTCTAGCCATGAGTTTTGCATGGCAATTCTTAATCGTCTTATCGTCAATTTTAGCATGTATTCCTTTAATGGTCCTCCACCATATTTGCACTTGAACAACGGATCTCCAAAGTTCGTAACGGGCCGCTAGCTTGGCACGCTCTTATAGGGTAAGACGGCCAGCCATGTTTGTAGGGCTTCCAAACTTCAAACAAAATATTCGATCTGAAAAGAAAACAACATATATTTAATTCCCATACATCAAGGAACATAGACAGAAAAAATTGAGAAAGATATTACAATATATAAACAAATTATAAGTATTTTAAAATAGGATAGGGAGTTACTTTTCACTATCCATGTAGATGTCTTTAATTTATATATATATAAGTTTTTAGCTAATTCGTGAGATATACAAATATTTGCTTTGAAATTAGCTTTCAAATGATGTATAATTAGTTATATTTTGTGTAATAATAAGAAGACTCAGTTGTCCTCCATATTATCCAAATACAAAACTAATTTTTTTGCTCCAGTTTGGCGGCCGTTATTTTTCAATGAAAAGTGGCATAAATTGCATTGACACAAAAGTGCATTGCTGCAAAGTTTTCAGTGAATTGGACTAAAAGTGCGATCTAGTCTTAAAGCTCCACTAAGTCAATAAAACATTTGATGATGTATATATTATTCAACTTACTAATTTGACAATTGATTTTTTTTTTATCCTATGATTCTAGAGAAAAGATTATATGAATATTTTTGTTATTTTGGGAAGTATACTAGTATTACGAGTAACTTTCTAATTTTAAAATTTGTCTTAGTGCAAGGTTGTTAAATATTTACATACTTATTTTATTGCTGGCATGAGTAGATTAATGGAGGCAGAGAGAGAAAACTTAAATTCTAAGCTTTTTGCCTTTATTTACAAAGGTAAAAGAGCTTGGAAGTGCTTTTTCGGATCTTTCCTAGATCACGACCCCTAGGAAAGATCTATCTCGGGGGTCGTGATCTACGAAAGAAATTTTTATATTATTATTATTATGTAATTTTTATAACATAAATTTTTTTAACCCATATATACGAACTTAAAATTTAATTTTTTACAGTAAAAAATTTGTTAACCTAAGTACGATAACTTAAAATTTTATACAGGGCAGCGCAAGTTTTCGTAATTGATTTTTCTTAACGAATTTTGCGTTTTGGGATCGCATCATATTGTATTATATATAATTTTGAAGCGAATTTTGACATCTCCCCCTTTAATTATGAGGGGTTACACCCCCCCACTATTTTTACTAATCTATTAGTATTCCCTAGTAGTAATCACTAACAAAATCGTGCCCCACTAATCTTAGTAATTATTCAAATTTTAACTATACGAAGACTCGATTCATTTCCTCTTAAACTGTCAATCATTCAATAAATTTTGTTGATCACGAAACTATGGTGAATACGGAGGCAAATTGAGCCTTATTGGAATAAACACAAAGCAAATTTAAAAGAGTCCTACTCAGATCAATTTATGTGGCCTGATCAATTCGCTTTGAACGGGTCTGATAATTGATACAGTTAAATTTCCCTTTTATACCCCTTTGACTAAAATAGGTAGTATTATAATGCTTTGTGTTTATACCGCTTTCATGTTTACTTGTTTATTCTTATTTTATGTTGCCTATTAATAAAGTGAACCTAATTCTTTTTTTAAATGTACTTTTTTTAATTGTTCCTTTTTCTTTTTGTAATCTAGGTGGTGGTGATCTAGAAAAGATATTTCGCGGGGGTCGTCATCTAGGGAAGATTTTATTTTTTTGTGGGGGGAGGTCTTGATTTAGGAATGATACTTGGCGAGGGGGTGGTGATCTAGGAATGTAAATTTTGGGAGTCGTGATCTAGGAAAGATCCTCCCTTTCTTTGCCTGCGGGTATTTAAAATCCTTCAGTGGCATTTAATTTACGAGGATTCTTCTCTACTCTTGCAATATATTTCCACTATAAGCCGATAGAAACGTTGCAGTAGCAGTTTGGCTATTGCCAAAATGCCCTCTGGCATGCTATGACAAATAGTAAAACTCTTGAAAAGATTACTGTAAAACGAAGTGATCAATGGCACATCTTCACTACATGCTCAAGCCATGGAATAGTTTCTGTTTTCGCAAGATGACAGAAAAAATAAATAAATGTAGCCAAAGAGGCGCCAAACACCAATCTGGACCGAGAAATGGCTCTCATTTCGACCTCAGCAAAATCGTCCTTTCGCCGTGATAATGAATGACATCGATTCAAACCTTCTGTTTAACGATTAATCCTTGCGGATGAGAACGGGTACATTTTTCTTGAAAGTAGAACACCTAAACCCCGCAAGGGGGAGGGGGTAGATAGTGTAACAGGAACAGGGCAGTAAATGCCCCTGCTACAACTGAAACTTGGAGGAATGGCACGCTCTCCCAAATTCCAATTTTCCCAGAAAAACTGACGCTTTTTTTCGGGTTGTCCTTTGCTCCTCTTTTAAATCTCCCACTATCTTTTCCGTGTCTGTACAGACCTAACAAAGGGCCAAAGAGGACTTTAGGTTTTCTAAAATAAATACCTCCATATACTCGTACTTTACTTCTCCCGTTAAGACTGCGTTTTTCTTTTTCGATTCATTACACATTTGAGGCAAGTTAATTTTTAATACGTCGCTGACATCTGAACAGAATAGATAATAATAATGTTCGAAATCCGTGCCTTCTTTATCAACTTCGCTACTGTTCTTTTGAATCGAAAGATCAATGGATATCAAAGGGTATTTAGAGAACCGAAAATCCGCTTACTGAAAACGCGCATGTGCAGTCTCTTTGCTCTAGAGAGCAACCTAGGGTGTTTTTCAATTGCATTCGGGCCATATTTATGCGCAATTCCGACCGTATCTATTGTTGACGAGTACTAGGCCTGGACACCTTGGACACGTAACTATATAAAAAGGAAGGAGAATAATGTAAGAGGAAAAATAGGAAGTTAATATGGGCCTAATGACCAATAGAGTCGAGAAAAAAATTCTTGACACTTAAAGAATAATAGGCAGGGATGGAACTATCAGTCGAGTCAACTCGAGATGAATTATTAAATGCAACTGAAAAGGAACATTAGCACGAAAATAACTAAATGCACTAACAAAACTAACCCCGATGCTGTACTATGGAAGCACTAAAACAATTTAAAATAAAAAGATAATAAGTTCACGCGCTTTACTTTACTTCGTTATCCTGGCAATGGAAAAACCACTGTCAGATAAAATAAATCAAGAGAAGCGATTTGCGAAAACGAAAAGGAAAATTTGAACCAAGAGCGATTTACTCATGCACTTCTGTTGCTAGATCTTCCCAAGGAGGGTCATATTAAGGCAACTTAGCGGCGGCCAACACCTGCTCGCAAGATTCAAGATTTATGAAGAGATTAAAAAGTACATTTTACAATAACACGTAAAATAATAAGTAGTTCAGATCTCAGCATTGTTCTATGTGTAGGGCTACATTCATATGCATGTACTTTTCATTTTCTTACCGGCTTGCAAGAAAATGAAAAGTGCAAGTATATGAATGTAGCCCTAGACATGCCAACCTCTAGAACAGAGGTGAGACCCTAAGAAGAAATTAATAATTCACTCACAATTCTAATATTCTTATTCTTTACTGAAATGCTGATTTTTAAGAAGATATAACTCTTAATGTTACATAGGTATATTTTAATATTACACTCACCAAAATGCAGAGTAAGATTTTCTTTCGAACTTTCTTTACTCAAACTCAGCAATTATGCCATTGAAATCAATTAGTTTATCCTTTGGATAGGCGGCTCATCTGAGATAAATGGTCTTGGGACATAGTAGATCATTTTTTATCCTTCTTAGTCTGCAAGATGATCTTTCGCCACTACAAAAACACAATCTGAACACTTCTTCCACATTTGGAAAAGCAGTCCGAGGTTTCTTCTTGATCACACTGCATATAGTGAAAAAAACGAAAGCATTAGTAGCATTTTCTAGGGTAATTTTTTTACGTTAATCACAAGAATAACACCCAATTATGTGCTTGACCCACCATTTTCCTGAAAATGACCTCATTAGCACGCTGAAAAATCCTCATTGGACCACGCCTCACATGGCCTGTGACGTCATCTCGAATGCGTAATTATTATTTTATACAAAATTCTAATTCGATTTAGATCATCTAATTATATTTAAAATTTATTTCTACATGTGACATTGATATTACTTGATTCCACACATGAGGAAACTATATGAGGTGTAGGTCTGATGTAAAATTGATGATCAGTACAAGCGATTTGGCTCTCATACCTATTTGGCATGGGTCAAAGGGACCGGTCCTCGTTTCACATTTGGTGTGCCAATGGTCTGGCGAGAACTGAACGACCATTTAACTGACTGCTACTTCTGTTTAACAGATATCACAGGTAAGTAAGTATTCTTCCATCTATGTTCCCTGTTAGTTAGAATTTTCTCACAACTATCTCATTTTTTTCTAAATACAAAATAAGTGCTATATGAGGGGGGGGGGGGCCTCACTAAGGCCATCACTCGACACCCGAAAAGGAAAAAAATCAATTAGCTAACCAAGTCTTCAGTCTGCTATTCGTCCTGTAGACATTCAAGTGATATACCTATTTCTCAGCCACCATTTGAAACGCCCCCCAAAACTCGGATGAACCTGGATCAGATTATTCTGCGTTTGGGCGGCGACTTGAATAAGTCAAGAAACCACATCTCGTCACCTAGCCTGAACTCAACGATTTGGTTCGTGATCTAACACTTACTAAACACCAGAGCGAAATCCTTGCCTGCCCTTTGCGAGAATGGAACGTACAAATCTTCCTTTCATTCTAAATCGCATAAATTACAGAGAACATGATTAGCTAATTTGTGCAGATTTGAAAGTTGTGGCCTATTTTAATGGGTTACTAAGTGGTTATACAAAATGTGCGTTTTCTGTGCAAGTGGGACATCTGAGCAAAACCAGAAAATTTTGTACGTTCAGCATAGCTAACTCGAGAGTCACTAATACCCGGATCCCACAATGTTATTCATGAAGTACTAGTGAACAAATGCTATGATCATTTTGCCCCCCCCCCCTCCTCCTCTTCCACTGTATATAAAATTGGGTTTAATGAAACTGTTTGGCAAAGAATGGGAGCATTACAATCCGTGTTCGAGTACCTCATGGAACAATTGGAGGATGATAAGTGTATTTTCAGCAGGATGACGCACCTTGTCACAAAACAAAAACAATAATAAAGTTTTTTGCTGAAAATTACATCGAACTTTTGGGATGTTCGCCCGGAAATTCACCAGATTTGAACACAATAAAGAATTTGCGGGCGATAATAAAATTGGCGGTTGATCAAAAGAAACCATCCAATTGTGAGCAGTTGCTTTTTCTTGATGAGCAAAAATGGATCATGATATCTTCACGCATATCATCACAAATTTGGTCCCCAGCATGCCAAAACGAATTGAAGCTGTTCCGAAGAACAAGGGGCGTCTTTGTAAATATTGAGAGCGTGCATCAATTGAACCTATTATTTATAAAATGGGGCTGGACTTTAAATTTTTATATGGCACCTTCAAATTGTACACTAGCCAACCAATTTTAACTTTGTCTCTGCTACTTGAGTAAAGGTTGTTGTACCTAACTAACTTTGGTGCGCTGATTCCAAATCTGTGCTCAGATTTGTAATAGCACGTAAGGTTCCTGAGTTATGCAACTAGGCTCTATGGCTCACTTTGTCACATTGGATCAATTAATGATATAATTATTACGAGTTTGAGGAGAATGAGACGTTTCTTGGCATAGGTTTGGAATCCGGGGAACCCCGTTTGGCATTATGTACGTCCTTTTGCAGACCCAGGCAATATATGTATTACATATAAAAGAGGTAGTACTCACCTAACTATAAATTTCTTCAAAAATGTTTGAGACTCTTGCTCTTGCGCTTGTACATGGATATAAGATCCTCCATAGGCATAAGAAGCACATATTCTTTGTATATCCTAGCTGCAGTCCAAGAAGTAAAGAAATTATCTTTAGATCATCACATATATTCCACTTAAAATGCTAGTAAGGAACACCTTCCCAAATAAATTTCATTGAGTTTATGTCTCTATCATCCCAACTATAAGTGCGACAGGAATTGAAGGTTTTTTGTTACCATTGTGTAACAACACATCTTTGAGGCTAGCAGTGCTTGCAACGATGAATAGTCTCCATTCATCAGGTAAATGCTCGTTTCCTATCTGATTCATGAGGCCATTAACATCAGTATAGAAACAAGCACAGTCTTCTTCTTTATAGAAGGCAGCGAAGACCTCATGGCGTTTACGGAAAGTAGATATTTTTGCACCGTCCTCTAGGAGATTCCATTGCTGTAGTCTGGAGCCCAACAGTTCTGTGTTCTCCTTTGACCAGGACAAATTCCTTACCAAATAATTCAATCTTTCTTAATTTATCAACTGGATCTTCTTTTCCTAAGAATCATCCTCATACATTTCATCGTTATTGTTATCCTCCTCTTCAGGCGATGAATCATCTTCTTTAACTGCACTAGCTGATGGAAGAACTGGGATTGGCATCTCCATATTATGGGGGACTGGTTTTATAGCTGACTTACAATCTGGATATACAATCTTTGACTGGTTCTTATTTGAGAATCCCGCAATATTTGTCATACAAAAGTAGCAATCAAAAACATGATTTGTTTGCTCACGCCACACCATTGGTACAGAAAAAAGGCATAGCTTTCCGTTTGCCATTTAACCACTGTGTGATCCCCGTATAACACACAGTACAAGCTTTGTGAGGTGCCCAGGGCTTGTCTTGGTCACCAACTTTACAACCAAATTAATAATTGTATGCAGTTTTCACTCTTTTAGTTAATTTTTTCCGCTGGTTGCTTGGAGTATATCTTACACAGATATAACAAAAGTTGTCTGAGCTATTTATACATCCTCGACCATTCATGGTTTCAACTTAGTTTTTATATATCCTGTTATATACTTTTGTACAATCTTATTTCATTTACACATTAATTGAGAGATAAATCTGAAAGAAAAATGCAATTAAGCACTGTATGTAAATGCCGTTTCAACACCACTACTATAATAGCTAAATTTGACAACGTGATAAAGCAGGAGTGTAACGCAGGAACCATACACACACAACACATCCTCTCACTACGGTAGCCGAAGCAACACTGCCCATACGTGTAACTAAAGAGTATGTGTGTAACTCAGGAACTTTACGTGCTTGAACAATTCTGATTACAGATTCGGAATCAGCATACTCGCTTTAGTATAAAAGCACTTATTTTGGAAATAGCAAAATCATTGTTGACTAGTGTTATGATACAAACATATTAAAACTGAATGGAACGTAGGATTAGTTCTTTTAATTTTCTTATATGAAAAAAATATAGTAGTCTCAAAACCTTTGGCCCTGACTGTACAGAAATTCATTCTATAATACTTATTAAGTGCTTATTTATTTTTATGGATATAGAATATTAACTATGGAGACATTTTATTTGACATAGACAATATCATTATTTTGTTTTCTTAGTCTGAAAGTATAAATGTTTAGTTGGCATATTACGACAAAATGTAACATGATAGGGGTATTTCACTATTAGATTCAGATTGAGAACACTTGAATTAGTGCTAAAAACATAAAAAGGACTATGTTGTTTTTCTTGATCGTTAAATTTGTTATACAGTATTATTACAAGATATATTACTTGATGACTGATATTTCCCATTTCGCGGTGGGCTTATTTGGCATAAATGTGAAAGTGCAAGAGTTCCTCAACTAGACTAAAGTTAACATCCTTTGGATTCTCTTACATTAACATCTCGACTTCATTTTGAATTTATTTCCTCGCTGCTTCCAAGTTCACTTAAAATGACAGGTCTACTACATTTTTACATACTACCACTCTCCCGACAGGGTTGGCTTTAAGATAATTTAGCACCGAGATAAATGAATTAAGCCTAAATCCGTCTTTGGAAAAGGGGTCTTCCAAAGCTGCTGGCGCTGTTCCATCGTTGTGTTGAGTTTTTCAACTTGTGGATTTCCCCGTTCCCTCTTTCGTGCTACCCTGCTTTCGTCTGTCTACCCACTTTTTTGTTTATTTAACACATGTTGTTAAGCTTCTTCGAATATTCTTCCTTACACCAGTTGGATCGGTTTATGAGTTTGTTTTTGAACTTTAAGCCTACATCGGTTGGCTTTTACTGCTTGCCTCTGCATTGAGGATCTTTTGGGGTGGGGGTACTCTCTCGATCTTCGGACTGTGTTGTGGGTTCAGTTGAGGCTCCCCTAAACCATCTTGGAGGTCGGGAGAAATCCTTTCCATCTAGTTGGTGGAATATCAGTTCCAAATTGTAAGATAGAAGACCAGAGGTGTGTATGTAGGGTTTTTCCTTCGAACTTGCAGTTTCCTCTTTCCCCTCTGAGCAAGTGTGAGTCTTGCATTTCAATCGGCTACAATTTGAATTCAAAACGCTATGAGGTTTCAAAGAAACCCTTCTTACATAACGAGAACTCTAATTTTCATCTACTTCTTAAACCTTTTGTAAAAGAACAACCTCTTCCCCCTCCCCTTCCCCAATTTATCCGAGTCCAGCCCGCACCTCAAGACCGTCCTTATCATCTCGTCTCGTGAGCATTGGTCAGACAGCAGACTTCTTCAGCCGTGATTCTACCCAAGTCAATTGGTAGCTTCTGTGAACGGCAAGCCTTTAAATTTGCGCAACAGTCTCCATTTGTTTAATTGAATCGAAGAAAATCTCCATCGATTATCTTTGAGGAAAAGAAGATTCCTCTTTCAGTGGAATTACGAGAATTCCCACATTCCCCGTCGAACATCATCTTTGAAGTTTGGCTATCTTCATCGGAAGGTTGATTCGGATCGTGTCCCACCTGCCTCATTCGGATCGTGCTCCACTTGCCTCATCGGATCGTTCCCAACTTGCCTCATCGCAAGAAGGACCCTCCTCGAAGTCATCGACCCGTAAGACTGAAACTCCCTCCTTTATTAGTATTGCCAAGTTCCCCATTTTGATCTGAGCCTAGTTACATTAATCAATTAATTCCATTTGAGAATCCCTCCTCATAATAATTATCAAGTGACTATCTCAATTTAAATAATTCCCTTTTGTCTATTATTATTATTATTCTTATTTTGATCTCTGTAAATAAAATTATATTTTTGTTGTTTCAAGTAAATCTCGCCAACCATTTATGCACTCTGTTTGATTATTAAAGATTTGAAACTCAACGCCTCAAGTGTGACCTCCTAATCAGTCGTTAATCTCTGTGAACAGTCCTTCAATGGTTCGCGTTGCAGTAGGTGCTTAAGTCACCCCCCCCCTCCAAATAATATAGGAGTAGTGTATGGTATAGAGTGGTTGTATCACGACACTTTTCAAACCTTTATTTTCAAATATTCAAGCTTGTTTGAAACGAGGAACTTTGCCTACTGAAACAAAATTCTATTTAAATCTTTGATTCCTTTTTTTTTAAAGTTCAACATATAAAATTTCTTATTTTTATGGCTACCTTTTAACTACGAGAGAATTTAGGATCCAGCTCATCTCAAAGCATTACTCTGGGAGAGCATTTAAACTTTTCGAAAAAAGACTCAATCCGCCTCCTGCCATGTCCATTACATAACCTAGAAGATATATAAAAATAAATTTTCTGAACTTCACCATTTGTAATTCTTGGCTTTTAAAAAATTCACAAAAATTCGATACTTATATTTATTTCTGAACTTCACCATTTTGTTTTTTCATATTATAAAAGAATTATTAGAAATAACTTTGATAAAAAACATAAGTCATAACCAAACTAAGATGAAATTATTATTCAAATATTAAAAAAAGTCCCCTTCTTAAATTATAGAGTTAGTGATGATGATGATGACTATGGCTTTTTCTTATTGGTTCCATCCTACTGGATCACTTATATTTACAATAGTGTTTTACCTTAAAATTCGCCTTAAATTACCGTGAAGAAGGGCAAAGAGAATACAGGGTGAATTATTATAAAGAAAATAAAAAGTGGCAGAATTAAATTACAATGGCCACTACTCTTCCAAGATATGGCATTGAATTCACCTAAAACGGGACCTACTTAGAAGCACAAAGAGTCACAGGAAGCAACTACCAGACCAGACCAAAGTACTACTCAAGTCGTACACCGAATGCCTACCTTCCTTATAGTTCCACCCTCCCTGGTTACTTTTATTTTTCCCAGGAAAAATGGGCATCTACACAGTCTATATATAACTCACCCTCTCTCTCCATCCTTACTTCTCCATTTGTGCCCCTTACCCACCAAAGAAAGCCACCATTTTACCTTCAAATCGTTCTTGGTAAAAACAATCTCGTTATTACTTATTTCGTTCCCCTCTGGCTTTTCTTCGTCCCCCAACCCCAACATACACCCCCGGGATTGTTACACCGTCAAGCTTCCCTTCCCTCCCCCGTCCCTTTACTGACCCTGTTCCCCAGAAAAGTGAACACCATACGGCGCACCGTTAAACAAAAGATGGAGAGGGGGTCAATCGTCCATGTGTCTCCCTTCAATGTGCGCCATTAATTCCTACTTGGAGACTTGGTCAGAGAGAGAAAGAGAGAATAAGAGAGAGGGAGAGAGAAAGAGAGAAAGAAAGAGAGAGAATGAGAGAGAGAGGTCGGGAGGGGTGGATTGGATTCCTGAGGGTAGTTAAACTTTACCTTGAAGACGACTCTGCCCAATAGTTTGAATAATGGTTGGTAATACTTAAGTACCATCATCACAAAACTCTTTCCCACAGTTGGGACGAGTAGCAACCACACACTGTTCGTTAGGGTGTAGTTAATAGTGTTGTCAACACTACTAGCTATACTCTCCCCTTTCAACATTTCTATGCCCCTTTCCCATAAATTGGGATCGGAGAGCATCAATGCCGAAAAAATACACAACCACTCCCTTGATGCCCTTTCAAACACAAAACTATCTATGTTAGTTAGTTAGTTAGTCGATGCCAATCCTTACTTTATCCATAAGGATCCCCAATCATATAATGAAATCTACATAAAGGTCAGTATGACAATCGCTGGTCGGCCCGAGGGCACCAGGAGCAGGTCCTCTTTTGGGGAGAGGTGCCAGGAAGTATTGTGTTTTGACACCAAACAGCGTTCAGATGGAAGCCTTCGTCACCTCGGGGGAGAGGGACCTGTTGCGCGTCAGAGGTACGTGTATATAGATATCCATCGGCAGGATTCCTTGGAACAGAAAGTGTGTGCGTATGTGTGTGCGTGTTGTGCTGTGAAGGCGGGAGAGGAAAGAAAGCAGTGTTGGGATTGGCTACGTGTGAGGTGAGAGGTGTAAAATCTACCCAACCGAAAACAGGGTGAACACAGCGCGTCTACCAATCGGTAGCCAGATCTCTCCGTGCGCTGACGTTTGTGTCCGCTCATGCCGGGATTCGGAATCGAACCCAGTACCGCGAAGTTGGGAGGCCAACGCCGTATCCACTCGGCTAGCATGAGCTTTTTTTCCAAAACTACCCATCATAATTTCCACCCCAATAACCGTTCATAGCTATTGGGTGCTATGTGATGTAACATTTCGACCAGTTCACCCCTAGGCAAAAACGTCCCAAGCAAGCCCTTCTCACCTACCACCAAGCACACCCAGACTGCACTTTCTCTCTCAAACACTTTTTATCATAATCAGCCCACCGTTTACCCGGCCTATCAGCCCTTCATACACCCTGACACATTCCTATACATCTCTTCGCAAGTTTATTTCCATCCATTCTTATTACATGTCCCTCCCATCCCAGAGCACTTAGTTACAACCTCGTTCAAAACTTTTTCACACTATAGATATCTCTCCTCAGTCGAGCCTCACTCTATCTACTCTACGCACACCAAGTAACCACCTCACGTTGTCCATTTGTACTGCTATCATTCAGGATATTTATTTCTCTCACAGTGCCACAAACATAGTGCCAGTGCAGCTTCCTGGCACACCCAACACTGATGCTCTAATCGCCTCTAAGACTTTCTTACCGTTCAAAACCTTGTGGTCACAGTCTTATTTGTGCTACTACCATTCATGACACACCCTAGATACTTCAAAAGACTAACCTGTTCAAGGAAAACTAATACTAAGAACTCTAATGTAACACCTTACCCCGTCTTCACTCTCAAAGTCCCTTACCTTACTTTTTTGCATATACTTTTGGCCCCATCTTCACACATATCCTTTACAATTCTTTATCAATTTTACACTCGCTTTCCAGCTTTCAACATCTATATACTCGCATCACTATATCGGTCGGTCAGTCCCCGTTTTGCTTTTCTTTTGGCAATAACATCATAGCTATTCCGACCATTCTAACTAAATTTGAAACCCTTATTTTGTTTTGAACATTCTATTTCGAATGATATAATTGCCAAAGTCCTTCCAAGGTTAGTCCGGGAATTATTTGTTTTGACAATAATATCATGACTATTCTAACGAAATTTGAAACCCTTATGTTGTTTTACATCGATGCTCTTTCGAATGATATAATTGCCAAAGTTCTCTCAAGGTTAACCAGGGAATTATGTCGTTTAAGCAATAATATCATGACTATTCGACTGATTTTAACGAAAATATGAAACCCCTATGTTGTTTTATATCTTCTTTCGAATGGTATAATTGCCAAAGTTTTCTCAAGGTTAACCAGGGAATTATGTTGTTTATGCAATAACATCATGACTATTCAGCCGATTCTAACGAAATTTGAAACCCTTATGTTGTTTTACATCTTCTTCCGAATGGTATAATTGCCAAGGTCCTTCCAAGTTTAATCCAGGAATTATTGAAAGTTTTGAAGGTCATAAATCAGAATAATTAAATGCACACGACTTTTTGGTCAGCAGATCTTGTTTCACTTAGCTGTCTCAGTGTAAATATTTGATACACAGGCACTACTCCTTTATTAACCCACCTTGCTCATCCCGTATCAATCTTGCCAACATATAACCCAATCAGAGTTTGCTACACACATTGCCTATAACGCTCAACAAATTTATATATCAATAATTATTTATTCGCCTTTATCTCCTTTAACTTTATACTTGCACTCTTCCATTTTCACATGCCTTACAACACATCTATTAGACCCAGTCCATAACACAATCGCCACCAATTTTTATAATCTCATCGACTATATCATCTATTCCAGCCCCTTACTATATTTAAGAACTCTCACGCCACTGACAACCTCTTACATGATAATAGTCATCCACTTTGGTATAGAAGCTGGTTTATACCCCCGAATCTAATCATATTCAAATTAGCTTCATCTTCCATATCCACCTTATACAACTCATAATATTCTTCTCGCCATCTACTTTTGACTTCATTCCTCAAAGATATCCTTGTTTTTCCGACAAGTATTCTTTTTTTGATTTCTCACCTTCTCAGTTCCTTCAAGAATAATTTCCCGTTCACATCCAGATCCTCGCTTCTGTTCTATCCAAATGCATGATTAAATACTTTTTTCTATTTTTACTATTATCACTCCTATATTAAGGTTGGTATCTTCATGCTCTAATGAAACTTTCTGGCACATTCCATTCTCCAGCGAAAACCATTCACTAACATCCAAATTGCAAGAGAGCGTTTCCTAGCATTAATATTGTAACTGTCTCAGTCTGTCTCATATGTACCACTATCATACACGCCACTCTGGATATTTAAAATATTGTACTTGTTCTAGACTGCCACCAGATAATTTAATCACACCCGCACCCGTTATTTACACCTAAAAAAAATATCAACTTACTCATTTTGCATTTATATTAGCTTCCTACTCACACGTAGCTAAAAAATGGTTCACCTAAAATTTCCAAATCTCTTTTCTCCTCTGCCATAACCACTGGGTCTTCATCATACATCAATATAGAAAGCACTCATTTAATGCCCCTTCTCATTAAATAACACAATCCTGCCCCAATTTGCTACACGGAGTTCTCAAACCAATCAATCTATAAATATATTTAACATTCAAGGCGACAGGACACATCCTTGCATATAAAATACAAATCATTGGGGCTATCTTTCACATTTACTTCCATATATTCTCAAAGTCGCCATATCACTTCTATAACCTCAACAAACTTATTTGCTCTTTTTAATGCGAGCTTTCTCAGCCATACATCCTTCGGCAAACAATTGATCTACGCTGCTTCTACCTACTCTAAGTCCATTACCAGTTCTAAACTGACAGCAATTCTTGCATTCCCCATTATTATACTTTCATTTATAGTGGTGCTATTGGCGCATTCTTCCACTCCTCTGGCACTGATCCAGCTTTAAAGTACTTAATACAGAAACATCAGATCCATTCCAATAAACAATCACTACCATGTTTTGGCATCTCGGCTACTATATCATTAATTCCAGCTCCCTTACCACTTCTCAAATCCTGCACAGTGCTAACGACGTCTTGCATACTGATCGGTTTCAAACTCGGATAACATACCGGATTTCTACCTTCGAAGTTAAATGAAATTTCCATTGGCTTCCACGTGCATACCCGCCTCTTACAGCTCATCAAAGTAATCTTACCATCGAATTTGACCTCATCGCTTACAACTAAACTTTCATTTTTTATCGTTGAAGTTCCAATCATGGTCCTTATTCACCTTTCTTTCAAATTCTTTATTTATTGCTTTCTTACTTAAGCTATGCACTTGTTTTCCAATTCTATGTATGCATACATGAGCCTCTCCCTGGCTCGCTCATCTACAATAGGAAGTGTCTGCAAGTAGTACTTCTGTTTCGTCTCCATTGCACATTTCACATTATCGTCGCACCATTTAGCATTCTACTTTCTTCAAGTTCTAACACATTCACATACAGCCTTATCACTATTCGCTAGCACATGCTTAAAAATGATCCACGTTTGGTGTATTTTACTTTTCACAATTACTTCCTCGCACATGTTCTCTTGCTCTCTCACATAATATGCCCTTTTTTGCTTATCCAATAGCCTTTCACTTCCAATTCTCCCTTCTTGCCGTCTTCGCCACATTTTTGCCTTTTCACACTAATTAATTTAACCTTCACAGCACACTTATGTTTTGAGAGCCTGGTATTACACCTCTCCAGCTTTCACATAAAACACGTCCTTTCTCTTTTTTGCCTCAATCCGCAAAGAAACTACCGATCTCTCTTCATTTTAATCTTCTTCGGGTGTATCAAACTAACCAAATATTTTATCTCTTCTTCTGCCATCCCTTTGCGTTTTCATATCTCCCCTTAACTCACCTTTATCATTATGGGGTTTATACACTAGAACAGCACACCCATCCTTGTAAATCTCAACTTCAGCCACACAATTCCCATTGGCATATCGGTTATCTTATTCACACATTCATACACAACCACTGATTCATGTCACCCCATTCTAAATAAGACAGATACACAATATATACCTCTACTACCAAGAATGAGACCTGATCGTACTTCATTTACTCTATCAAACACAAACTCTTTATTCCCGTTGATGTTCCTCCTGTCTATAATCTTATTTACAGTGAAACACATCAAATACCTTTCCACTATTTCACTCATCATGTTAATAAAACTAAAAATATAAAGAATAGAAAATATATGTTACTGCATACATAAGCCTCATATGACACAAAACCCTGTTTCAACCAGTTTCCAACTTTCCAACCCTTCACCGAGACATTAGTCTTTTGAGTTAAACCGGGGTTTCACCATTGTTTTCATTACTGCTTTCACCTCTTCAGTTGATGGGAAGTGTATTCCTACGGTGTTTTTCTTCAAAGTGAAAACATGACTAAGTGAGAGGAGGCCAAATTAGGGTTTTAAGGTGGATGCGAGTACAATTCTCCTTGAAAGTCTCTAAACACCACACCATCTGTATCATAAAACCTAGTTGTCACCACTCTTGCTGTCAAACTTCTGACTTTCATTTCACTTGAACCTCGATTGCTTTAATTGTTTTTTTCTTAAAGATAATATTAGTACACCCATGTTTCATCACCAGTAACTATTCGTTACCAAAAATTCAGCAGGACTAGCATCCATTTTTTTAAAAATCTGAATTGAGAGGTTGACCCCAGTTTTGAGTTGATCTTTGTGAAACGGACTTGGTACCTATCGGGCAGAAAGCTTTCTCAAAGTCAAGGCGATCTATAAAGATTGAATTACCGGATCTCACCGTGAAATCTTTCTCCCTTGCTATGACTTCCACATTATATGGACGGTTTTCATGGCTAAGTTCTTCCATTCTCAATGTTTGCTTCATCGATGGCGGTTGAATGTCTGGCACATCGGCTATCATCATCTTGAATATCCTCTCTTTCATGAGAAGCCGTTTATCTATTCGTAAGATGTTTTCTTCTTAAGGAAGTGTTTTCATAAATTTTCCTTAACTATCATTAATATCCTTTTTTAGCAATCAAGTTTAATCCCAAAGTTAATTTTTGCATCAATCAGCCGATTTCGTAGAATCCATGTGGATCCCTAACCTCGTTTCTCAGAATCCACGTATTTGCTTTGGGGTGTAACTATTTTTTTTAACTGACGTAAATCTTACAATTTTCATTTCTTACTTCTCGGATTTGTACGGAACATTACAGTTTCATACTCACATATTTAAGATGAAACCCAAAACTTTAAATATTTTTGGACGTGAAGAGAATTTTCAGGGAACCTTTTGAAGGTTCCTCGTACAGTTTATTTCAAATTTATTCACTTGAATAACACCCTGAGGGAGTTTAACCGAAATAACTCCACAGAGTCCCTGCAACCCCCCCTCCCCAATTACCTCAATCAGTTTGTGCACTCGCCGCGAAATAATTTCTGGAACGCGGCTATCTAGGCCACCACCCCTTATCCGGCTAACAGACCCATTAACCCAAGTGGGGAAAATATCTCTAATAATAATAATAATATACAGAATTACCACAGTATAAATGTGTTGGATTTTAAACACCAGATATATTATTGTCTATATAGATAGAAGGATGGAATAAAAATTATCTGAAAGGAAATTCCGATGTTTCATTTGCCTAAATTATATTTTAGAAAATTCAGCTTGAAGGTGAAGCAATAAGAGTACTTGGCGATAAAAGGCGACTAAACCAAGATAGGGTCCACTGGCTGGGGAAACCATTCACACGAAAGTTTTGGGTGGTAATGAGTGAGGATATCGCGGATCCCGTACCGTCAGGCCGGTTAATCCCTCTCACTGTGTCAATCCAGTATGTGTGGAGTATGTGAAGTGTAGATGTGATGAAGCAAAGAGCAAGAAATTGCAGATAATTGCGCCGAAACGAATATGAAGGTAAATTAAAAAAATATGAGAATTGAGTGCGATCGGTATTAACCATGACGGTTGGGTATGATATGGAGAATTGTGTAGTTGCAATTTAAATTTGCAAGTCAGAAACTTTACGTGGTGGTATGCAGTGTATGAACACTGCACTGATAGAAGTAAAGTATAGAAAGAAAAGTTTTGGAATGTCGTGGAGCGAATGGTGGATATAACTGGGAAAGTGTATCGGTTGATGGTTGTAGGAGATATGAATGGACGATTAGGTGAGATGATGAGGTATGGGATAGTTGAAGCTTTCAAACACCCGGAGAGAATGAGAATAAAGCGAAGGTAGAAAGTTTTCTGTGTTGAGAGAAACTTGTGTTTGCTCAAAGGAGAAAGAATATAAGGCTAGGATTGATTTGCTTATGGTGAGAAAGAATATGCTGAGGGATGTGTTTGATATGAAGGTTACGTGAGGTATGAATATTGGCCTATTGCTAGATAAGGTTAAATTGTTTGGTGTGTGGAAGAGAAGACGCGAATGAGGTGCAGATGACGGGGAAAACTAAAGAGTAAGTCGGTTTAATCATTGTTAGAAGGAAGATTATTGGAGAGGAGTATGAACATTGTGATTGAACAAATGTGGGACAATTTTAAGAAGGTGATAGTGGGTAATGCATGGGCTATGTGGGTGTGTGTTTGAGTTGGAAAGATAAGGTAGAATGCCGAATGATGTAATGCTCATGCGAAACGCTCTGTGAAAAGGAAATTGGGACAACCTCGGCATCCTAATGGGGCCAGATGCAGCACCTTTAATTGGCTTACGATTATTTACATATCTATAAAAAACGTTTTGACCCGTTTTATAAAGACGCCAGTTTATTTTCATAGTTTCTTTTGTCTGTTTTTATCCTGCTTTTGATAAGGTGACGATCATAAAGATATCGGTTTCGATTCTCTACACTATGTTTTTAGGTTTTTATACTTTTTCTCTTCATTTTTTATTTATTACGTCAGATATATAAGGAGTAACCCTTTAGCCATTTCTGTTATTATTATTGGCCTGATGATGGAGGCCAGTTACTTCCGAAACTTGTTTCCTAAGTAAAAATTATATTTGCTAAATAAAAGATTTTTGGTATATTTAAATAACAAAACACGTGAGAAAATAAAGCTGAGGGTAGTTCCAACGTAAATATGTTGGAGAAAAACAAAATGTTGAATAATAAAATGGATATACGTAAAATACACTTAACTTTAGGTAGACTAATAAATCACGATGAAACATAAATCTTTGGCACAAAAACACCAATACTCAACACAAAATATCAAGATGTTAAAAATACAACACGACCAAACCAAACGTGATCTTCGCAGTATTTTAGAATCCGACTTTCCAATCCACCTGCGAGTCAGGATTGGGATAATTTCGTTAGAGGCAAGTAATAGGATATCATCAACAAAGCATCTGAGTCCCTTTGGTTCCTACTCCAAAGTCCTGAAGGTCTCCTCAAGCACTGCTGTAAACAGTTTTAGAGAGATAGAATCCCACAGGCTCACTCTTTTATTTGCACTCTATTAGTGACTGAGTGCATTCTAAATGACGATTTTGAATGATTCTATATGTGAAAGAGTAAGTAAATGTAGGTTTTGTCAATTCCTAGCTTCCGTGTTTGCTGAGTCAAAAGCTTTTACATCATTTACGAATGTCATTTAGAGGTGTATTTCATATTTATTAGATCTCTGCAACAATTGCTAAACAGCCTGATGATCATCATAAGTACTATAATTACTTTTAAAATCTGTTTAATCCAGCGGTTGATTGCAGTCGAGTATATGTGTTGCTCTGTTGGCTCCGACTTTTAAAGAATTTTATATGCTGATGATAAAGAACTAACAGGCTTGGGTTTCTTTAAGTTTGGCCATGCGATTGGGTTCGTACTCTCATGTACATATTTTGCAAAGAAACTTGTCTCTGTAGATTAGCAAGACGCTGAGCACCAGCCTTTACAAATTAATTATAACCCCTCTCTCCCCATGTGCTTTGCCATTGTTTCTGCTCTTAAGCGCATAAAAAATTGTCCTGTACTAATGGGACTTATTTGTCAGAGTTAGCTTTGTCATCCTATTATGTGGGTCATTGCTATTATATATTTTCTGATAGAATTCTTCAACTTAATGATATTTTCCCCTTTTTTTAAATTTGTTTGCTAATTTATCTTAGGGGTGTCATTTGCTATCTGAAAATTCTTGTTTTTCAGTTGTTTTAGTGATTTTTTTTTCAATGTTTCTCCATGAGACTTGTATATGTTCTACGCTGAGTAGTTTTTTTATTAAGCTTGTTGAGTTAAGTATATCCCATCCTTTCTATAACGGCTCCCACCCCCTCCGTCTCATATTTCGCATTTTTGTCTGAAAGTCCTTTCATAGTGTCGTAGAATAGGCTCTCGACGATATACCATATATAACTATTCGTTGAGGGAATTATTCTAATATTTTGAGTGCGTGGTAATCTGATTGACAGAGGGTAGTCCAAAAAGGAGGGGAGGCCTGGAGAGGCTTATTTATCTTCAATATCCTACACAAAAAAAAGGTTTACATAAACGGAGAATGAAAAGGGTCGTGGGAATATCTGACTAATCCGAGGATTAAGATTTGGAGAGATTTAAAAAGGTAAACAAATAAAAATTAAAGGGGGAGAATGGTTCGCTAAACCATTTAAAGCACAGGGTTGCGTTGACAAAAGGTTAAATGATCAAAGGTAATGCTCAGCTTACGTAATTACAAGTTGTTGTGCAGAGGAAGACGAGGCGAAGGAATCTTCGGTCCACTGGCGATTTCCAGCAGAAGGGTTCTTCGGGGGGTTGTCCTTAACGAAGGGAAAGGACTGTCTTCGAAGAGTGACAGCGAAGTGGGCCTCGTAAGTACGAGCGATCTTTGTGACAGCAAATCAGAGATGTTCTAGATGAACAATGGAGGTTATTGTTGAAACCAAGCGTTCTCTTGAAGAACGTTAAAAAGGGGGGAATTAAATTATCCGGACGTGATGTCTTGGGAAGGAGAACCGTTTCTTGACGATCGGGCTTGAAGAACAATGGCTGTTTTAACGTTGTTCTCTTTCTGAACAACAGGGGGGCCTTGTTGACTTGGCGTCTCGAAGGCACGAACCTTGGCACTCAAGGGATATTGTCCTCTTCTGGACAATAAGGGGGTTCTCGAGGTAGAGAGTTCCTAGGTGCACAAGGGAGACCGGATCGGCGTGATGCCTCGCGAAGATAATCGGGATCTGCTTTAATTGGGAAAATCTATTGTATAAATACCCGGAGCCATCTATATGGCGTAGGGGATAATTGAGTGGGGGACTTCGGGGGAATGCCCCGGTGGCGCCTGGGAAAATACCTTATCTGCCCATAAGCCTAATTCAATCTGGCGAGATCGACGTATGGAGGCGAAATGGGGGAGTGAACCTCCTTCATTAAAAATTGGCTATGATGGGAGATAACGCGCTTCTGCTTCCTCTCGCAGGCAGGATGCACGTGGCTAAGCATGGTTAAAATGTGATAGAGGCTGAATTAAAGCGGCCTCAGACCGTTCTATCACACATAGCCTCACTTAGTTTTGTGTGAGGTAACCTTGTATCCACAGGTGGGCAGGCAGATGCGATACCAGTAGCGCTCCTTTTTTTTAGTGCTAGCGATACCGTCGCTACATTTTCTCCGAATGAGCGATGTAGGTAGCGCCGCTACTATCAATTTTCAAATCTTAAACTAGTTTGAATTTCGCAGTTTTCATTCGCAATTAATAATTTGATTGCAAGATTAAATACAGCAGTGAATAATAAAAGTGAAAACTACATATACCATAAATTTATTTTTAACTTAAAAAAGTAAAAGAATCATTGTGCTGCTAAATTTTGAATAGCGCACGTAAACAAATTTGAATATTCCAAATAAGTTTGAAATTCAGTACACAGATAAAATATCCGCTTTCGTCATTTATTTAATGTCGCCAACTGTATACAGGTACAAATACAGTTTTTAGTGTTTTAAACAAATTTTGTACTTTAGTTGAAAATGACCTGTTTGAGAGGGTTATATTTGGCTGGCAATATCTAAAAAAAAACTATTGATATGCGACTAAAATAATTATAAAATTTGATTAAAATACACTAATAATCATCAGTAAAACATAAATTCCACTTGTACTTTGATAGGGCCACTAAATATCAAAAATATCAAATTGTGCAATGTACATACTCTGTATTATTGTTGTGCAAATGTAGATCACAGTGTGTAGTTACACAGAGGTTCGTTTCGACATATATTTAGTGTTTTCATTATTATGATGTTTTTTTAATCATATTAAGTGACAAATGTTTGGTATTTTAATTTAATGGAACTATTTCACTTGTTTTGGTACACAGACTGAGCTTAAAAAGAATTTTGAAAAGGATAGTTTGGTCAATTTTGAAACACCAAAGGTTGTTTAGTGACATGGAGAGAAATAGGCCACTGAAATAAAGTCTCTAACATTGTCAAATGATTACCCCTTGGCTAATCCATTTTTTTTTACTTTTTAATGTACTCCGGGGAATGGCTTGGTGTTGAAATGTGTCACGTGTGGTCCTAGGCACAAGCTGCTATCTGTAAACAAGAAGAGACTGTACAGTCTCAAGATCCATATAAATTGCATGTACCCTTGTCTTTTCAACAATTTCAACAAAGTTGTTACACTTGCCATCAAAGATCGAAACGATACTGGAAATGTCCGATAGTCTGAAGAAACTGAAACAACAGACCATCGAACAGACACTAGCAAACACCAGTTCCTGTGTGAAGTCAGACAAGTCACATCAGACATCCTCCAATGACAGGAGAAAGCCTGTATGGGTATTCTGTTGTCAACTATCGCATTTTGCAGGGAAAAACTGGAGACCGCCAAAGAGAAGGATCTCACTGTTTGATAACCCTTAATAAAAGCTGTAATTAATGACATAAAACAAGATAATAAGTTGGCTTATCACTGAGGGTTTCTATTCCCAGTTTAGTTGCCATGGCTGTCTTCACAATAAATGAGATTCAAAAGGACAATGGGCAAAGTGTTATCTTGTTGACTAGCAATTAATGGAGAAAATCACGAGCAGCGCCAATAGCAGTAGTACCGTGAAAGAAAATGTGGACAGTTTCTTCATAGATCTCCATACATCTACAAAGAGTGAAAACAAGGGCCTGAAGATTTTTAAAAAACTACCTAGAGCTTTTGGTATCAAAGCACTGTCATATCCGACTGTTTTCCCATGCAAAACTTTCGAATATTCCAGCGCTGCGGTAGAAAGGCATTTTTCTCTTGCCAAAGATGTTCTAGAACCTAAACATGTTGAGATCTTAGATAGTCATTTTGAAAGGTCGGCATTTCTGAAAGAAATTTCCTGAGTGGGGAATCTCCAAACCCATGCCCATCCACTGTGTGAAAATTTTGTAAACCTCGATTCGTCAGAAAAGAAAAATATTCTGTGCCAAAATTACAAAGACTCGTCGTTCATTTCTTCAGCCCTCTCACTCCTCTTCTTAATATTGGTCATAGTTAAAAGAGGCTTCCTCCTGGCTGCACGTCCATAATATTCAAGAGAGTGCAGGCAATTTGCCGATGTTACCGATATTCTTTGGCTGATTTGTAATCTTTCTGGTACTTCAAAAGCTTTAGAATGACGTTTAATCTCAATGGATCTTCCAACAGCACGAAGACATCGTTCAAAAGGACCAGCACTAGGGGGCTACCCCCCCCCCCCCAAATTTTAGATTCGTTTATGTTTATATTTTTTTCTAGCTATACTTGTATCTTTTATTCGTAAAGAGTTATGTAATAATATAGAATATACCAGGCAATGGCTTCGCAACTCCCCCTTATTGGGGGGGAGCTTGCGCTTCACTACTAAGATTAAAATTTAAACTTAAAAAAAAACAGCTAAGGTTAAATTTTTATCAATTTTCTGAACTTTGCCAATTATAATAATTTTAAAAAGGAACTCTAAACTAAATTTCCCCCCTTTCAAAATATCACGTTGCTAAAATTTAGTTATAGAAGGTATATAAAAATAATTTTTCTGAACTTCACCATTTGTAATTCTTTTGGTTTTAAAAAATTCACAAAATTTCGATACTTATATTTATTTCTGAACTTCACCATTTTGTTTTTTGATATTATAAAAGAATTATTAGAAATAACTTAAAAAAACAAACATAAGTCATAACAAAACTAAGATGAAATTATTATTCAAATACTCAAAAAAATCCCCTTTTTAATTTATAGTTAGTGATGATGGTGATTATTCTTATCACGTAAATTTTAAAAACGAATGAAAAAAATATATATTAGTCTCGAAACTTGAGGGCATGACTATATATATATATATATATATATATATATATATATATATATATATATATATATATATATATATATATATATATATATATATATATCATCACTAACTCTATAATTTAAGAACAGGAGTTTTTTGAGTATTTGAATAATAATTACATCTTAGTTTGGTTATGACTTATGTTTTTTTTTATCAAAGTTCAGAAATAAATATAAGTATCGAAATTTTGTGAATTTTTTAAAACCAAAAGAATTACAAATGGTGAAGTTCAGAAAATTTATTTTATATATCTTCTATAACTAAATTTTAGCAACGTGATATTTTGAAAGGGAAGAAATTTAGTTTAGAGTTCCTTTTTAAAATTATTATAATTGGCAAAGTTCAGAAAATTTCTAAAAATTTAACCTTAGCTGTTTTTTTTTAAGTTTAAATTTTAATCTTAGTAGTGAAGTGCAAGCTCCTCCCGTAGGGGTAAGTGGCGAAGCCATTGCCTGGTATATATATTATATGAAGAGAGCGATCTTCTGTGTGAGCCGAAAATTTCCTTCCAAAACAACAGTTACGTCAAAGGAAAACATTCCCATTATCTCGAGTTCTGACAACAGATGGTTGCATGTTGAATTGGCATGTGTTGGATGTGTATGTGCGTGTGTGTGTGTGTGTGCGTGCATTAGTTAAGGAGGGATCCGTGAACTCCCTCCTGCATAAAGCAACCTTTGAGGTGGGAGGAAGAAATGGTGCCAATTGTAAATTATCACCGAGACGGAGCAAGCTGACGGACAGCTGACGGCTCTTCCACCGTCTCAGATTTCTCTCACTATGACCCTATTTGGGGGCTAGCAGAAAAGAAAGACACCCTTTTGAGGTCAAATGGGGAAAATTTCGGTGATATGTACTCCTCTCTATAACCCTTAGACAATGGGTAAAGGGGCATTCAATGGAGACCCCAAAAAATCGTGAATCGACTAGCCATGTAACGAGGCAAGGAAGAGAAAGATGGTCCTTTTCACCCTTGTCCTTTTTATAAAGGACAGCAGACATAGGATAGTACTTATGTAATGGTCTTTGGGCAGAAAGAGTGCGCAATTCTCCCCCAAACATACCTGAATTTTGAAACGAAACAACCTGCCTTCGTGCAAACCCATTAACAAGCTATAAAGTACTGATCCCCGGAGGACTACCTGGACATGAAGTTGACAGTCAAATTCCAGGATTCCAGATCTCTTTCCCTCAATAGTGCCCAAATTTAACCTTCTTATCCTGCCTGTCCTGTACTTTCGTAAACCTCCACTTTAGAGATCCAGTTATTAAACCTACATTCCAATGGACACGCACGCGCACGCACACACGTACATAGAGGCTAATTAATGGATACAAGAGCGAAAATTAATGCGTACGTGCACATGCACATTCACACTCTGACCATGACCATTAGAGAGCACTGGAGTGAGACTTTAAAGGCGTTTAGTGGCCGAAGTGACAATCTCAGTGGGGAAAACTGCCGGGAGAGGAAGGGATGATCCTCACGGAGCTGCAATCAAGCCAGCGTGAATAATCCAGTTAGGCACCCACCCATGGCGGACTCGAACTCCATCGCTGTGATCTGCTGCAACTGCGCCAACTGTCGCCCTACCTCGGCCTGCCAAAGATCTAACTCAAATTATTTTTCTCTTTTTTCGTATATTTACCAGGGTTTTTCTGTATTGTTATGTCTCCTGTTTGTCTTTCTCTCACGTTCTATGATATTTTGCTTGTTTGTCTATTTGCCTGTATGTCTTATCGTTTATTTATTTTCCCGTCTTACAGCGTGTCTATCTGCTAATTTCTCTCTCTCTCTCTCTCTCATCTCTCTCTCTCCCTGCTTGTACAGTGTGACCAGAAAAAATGTATCTTGTTTTGCACAGCCATCTATCATCAGTCCTTAAAGCTAGCTGGGCAAAATAAAAATTATTTGAGAAAATTCTAAGGGTACGAGTATATTTAACTAAATTGCCATTTCGAAATGCTCTCCTTTACACTCAAAACACTTCTTGATACGAAGAGTAGGAATTTCAATGACATTTTTCCAAATATCGCGTTGATAGGAGCGCTGGTTTCTCGAACAACATTCTTTGGTTCGACAATAGAAGAATACTAGAGTTAGTATTTTCTAAGAGTTCTTCGCATTGTTGATACGCTCAATTTTCGTCAATTACAGCTTAAAAAGAGCGCATGGTCTTAGGAAAGGATTCATGTTTATTCATTTATTCAGTGATAAGGATTCGTTACTTAACAATTAATTACAACAGTGCAGAAGGGCTGACGCATAGCCAACAATAATTTCAACTGCACAAAAGGTCAGAGGCTAAGATCATTCTAAATTTGTCCCTGACCTAGTTAGGCTCCGTTATAAAACTTCAAAATTTCCTCTTTGGAATAATTTTTAATTTATTATTCTAGCTTTAAGGACTAATGGTAGGTGGCTGTTCAAAACTAGCATTTTTAATGGGCACCTTGTATGTTTATCTGACTGAAAGATTATTGGGATGGAAGTTTTTAATAAGTGGATATTATAGATGTAGGTAGAAATCATCACTTATGCCATCAGTCATAAGCTCTTCAAAAAGAAATAATAACAAATACATGTAGGAAGAAAGAGAATGTCAAATGAATCAAAACAAAATAGAAAGAAAAAGATATCAGCAGGGAAGGAGCAACGAAGAATAGAATTTGGTGACACCAAATTTCCTCAACCTCAATTTTTAGTGCCTCGAGAAATCGCAAACCCTCCAGAAAGAACACATTCACACTAAAAACAAGCATAGGAGCTTAACCCCTTCATTGTTGCAAACATGGGGCATAATTTTAAGTTGCAGATAACACTCCGTTCCAAGTCCTATTGCACAGTCTAACCAAATCACCACAAATGCTCCGACCACGACGAAAAATATGGTTATTTGCTACGTCAGTGTCTAGTCCAAAAAGAAGCGTGCAAGGTGACATCTGTGTTGTTTGTGGCCGAGACATTACCCCAGCGAGCGTAAGAAGAGGCGTGTCACTTTCCTGGGTGGGCGGAGTTTCGTAGCCAATAGTTACAGTGGTGGACGGAGCCGGCACTAAATTGGTAGATGAATAAGAACCCGGCCAGTCGTTCTTCCTCTGTCTCTGTTGTAGGGTTTGAAGGGAGTCGATCTGAGGGTCTCATTGACAGTGCAATTAAGATCTGACCTAAGGCCGACAAAAGGACCGGTTAAGTTGTCTTAGTATCGGTATAGTTCCATCCAAGATTCTAGTCATGGATTCTAAATAAGTGTACGTTGCTAGATTCAAGACTATGTTAGTGCCTACTGGATACTGGCACTCGCCCATGTCCATTCTTCCTGTCCAAGAACTTTTTAGTTTAAACTCAGAGAATGCTTCCAAAGGCCTGTTTTCCAATCTCCCGACTGCATTGAGGAGGGAACCAAAAGACGACCTTTCGATTTTGCGCACCGGTTGCAAAGGTGAAAAAGATCGGAAAAAGATGGGTGATCTGTGGTCTTCTCCCAACTCATGGTATTCAAAGCCGGAAGGAAGAAGTGTGGTGTTTCACTGGGACACGTTGAACGAAAGCCGATCTGAAGGAGGGGGTGGAATCCTTAACAGAAGAGATGATGGAGTGGTCCTATTAGTCGGTCTTTTCAATCTTCTGGCTGTAGTTGTTTTTGTAGGCCACCAACTTATGACGAGGGAACTCTTGAATACGAACAAACGCATCATCTTTTGGCAAATCCAAAAGGTTTTGGATGAATTGGTGCTCAGAGTGCATAGTTCAGAAACAGCTTCTAATTTGTTAGCTAGAGCTCTGAATTCCCCTACAGAGGAAATTTCAGGAAGGAGTTTAAACAATAAGATATCTAGTTTTATTAACCAAATGCTCGATGAAAAGGACCCATACAAACTACAGAAGACGCTGCAGAAAACTGTGAGTCGCCTTCGAGAAGAGATATTCTCACCACCAAATGTAACAGTTGGCCATATCAGTCTCTTTATCTACAAGCCGTTCAAAGTTTTCTATCGGAGATTAACGGAACAGAGCTTACGAGGGAGAGCTTTATCCGTGTCCCTGCTGCAAGAAATGTGTAGAGTGACAAAAATGTTTCAGGGAATGACCCTTTCGGAAATTCAAAGTATTCTCAGAGCCATGGGCAGACTGGGTAGAATCCACCAACGCTATGACCTGCTCTCGATTATTAAAAACACAATACCAACGGAGGTTTGGAAGAGCGACTCTCCAGAGACCCGATCAGAATTGTCTTCAAATGATCCAAGGAGGTCCAGAAGGGGCATATCACAACACGAGGAGCTCTTCCGAGACGACCAAAGACAGCGACGAAATTCAAGATACCTTCGCTTCTCCAAGGCTCAGAAAAAGGACATGGAGGACAAGTCCATCCTGGAAGTAACGAAGACGCCGAAGGATGCAAAGGACAAACCAATCAACAAGAAAGGAGTAGTTGAAGACGTT
Source organism: Ceratothoa steindachneri (assembly GCA_963969495.1). Lineage (NCBI taxonomy): Eukaryota > Metazoa > Arthropoda > Malacostraca > Isopoda > Cymothoidae > Ceratothoa > Ceratothoa steindachneri. The sequence continues at coordinate 154,133,324 of OZ018321.1, read as the reverse complement.
CGCCAGGAAACTCTTGTGACCAACTGGGCAGATGGGTGGTTTACTCTCCTGACTCAGGCGTCACCTGTCGCCCTCGATATCTCCACGTTATACGCCCGCTCAGGGCGCGAGCCTCGATGTCTTCGCTCCTTCTTGTGCAAAGCCAACGGCAACTGGCGTCGCAAAGGTACCTTCCAGGCCAGTCTTTCCCCCTTCCTCAGGTGAGTCATCATCAGTGCTACTTCCTTAACAAGTATGACCTTCCAAAGGGGATATGATTCAATTATACTCCGTTTTAATGGGCCTTATTGCATTTAATTGCAATATATTGACCATTGAAGCTGGAGAGAGGTATTCCCTTCGTGTTCAGAATGCCCCTAGTAGCTTCCCCATTTATCTTTTCGGTCTTTGTAACCTCGTGCACATTTTGACTTCACCTAACTTCATCACTTCTTTTAATAGTCTTTTGAGTAACCTTCTGTCTGGCGTAGATGTAGGAACTGGATTCGGTATTATTTCCAATTAATGAATTGCTCCATAATCGCCTCTGTTGTAGCCCCCAAAACGGATCCTAAGCCCTAATTTTGAGTGTATTTGCTCTTTGTACGTTTATTTTTTTAAATACAGCGAAAACCAACTATGACATCCCGTAAAAGTTTGTAAAGAGAGATCAGTAAAAAGGGGGCGAAGCTGGCAGTGAATATGTGTGGAAGAGAGCCGTAGATCCTCTTACAGGCATTTGGGCCGAGAAGGAACGCATTTCTTTTATGTTGAAAGCACCAAGAACGGACCAAAGTCCAAATGAAGGCCGGGTTCACTTAGAGAGTGAAAAGAAAGACATTGAAGAGTGTTTATGAATTGTCGCGAAAATGAAAGACCTGTTTTGTGAAAAGGGACGAATCATAATTAGTGGGAAAGACGCGAGAATGCAAAGAGTTGCACACGTTTGATGGACAAGGAAAGGAACAGGCATCAAAGCGGCCCACCCTTGAGTTCCCAATGGCCACATAATAAGCAAGCGAATCAGTAGCCTGTCGAGACTTGCGTGGACGAGCTAGTGGTGGGGGCACACAAGGAGCAAACTCACGGGAACATAGACCAAGGTAATACCTGTAGAAGAGGAAAAGGGAACCAACAAGGTGGGGGGGGGGGGGCGGACAAGTTTGTAGGCTAGGAGGTTAATCTAGGAAAGCTTATAAGACGGAGAACCCCCTCAAGTTTGGGAAGAGTAATCCATACAGGGACGCAACAAACCCTTGTATAAATGAGGCAAATGTTCAGCAGAGAGGAAATTCGACATCTGTTTGTTGGGGCTGGAAAGCGGATGCAACCCTCCAGATGTCAGCTGCAGCATGGTTTATATGCTTGAACTGACAAAGCCTATTGCGGGGAATCCTAATAAAAATGGGGGCGGCAGTAGAAGAGAAAAAAAAAGCAGGCTCCAAGAGGAAGGGATGAACTCCCCACCCCCACAATAAAAATAGGCGACAAGGGGCTTGAAAAGAAAGTTGCAAGAAAGCAAAAAGTGAAGGTTGTCCCGAAGACATAAAGCCTAGGCAATTTCAATCTAGTGTGAGATAACCTGCGGCACTAGTACAGGGTATACTAAACCTCCTTCGATTTGAGTATTTACTATTTTCGAGGTTCCAGTTTTTCAGGCCTTCTCGCCCTTAAGGTTCGTCCGTGAGGCAGGCGGAGGGACCTTCGTAGTGGAGGTAGGGCAGGTTGACGAGGGCCACCTCCTCAAGGTTCCGAGGACTCCAACTGCTCTTATCCAAGAAGAATTTTTTTTTTTTTTTAACCAAGGAGACAAGTTTCGGAAGTGAGTAGCTCTCTCCATGTGGCCAAGAACAATGCCATTATTATTCGACTGATGATGGAAACCAGTCACTTCAAAAACCTGTTTCCAAAGCAAAAATAAAATAAAAATATCTTCTGATTTGACAGCTTGGTGGTGAGCGGAAACTATTTACTCTCATCTTTCTTCTAAACCTCCTCCTTTTATCTGAATCTCCCCTCAAATCTCTCATGTAGAGATGGTCCAGTTAATTTTATCTTTTAAAAAAAATAGAATAGTAAAACTACTATTATTAGTTTTGTATTTGAAGGGTCTTGTTCTTTGATCTGATGTCATCAAAAGAGACGAAGGCTGGGATGCCATAAACATATACAGTATATATATATATATATATATATATATATATATATATATATATATATATATATATATATATATATATTTATTGGTATGTTAATTTTTTTTTAGGAAATATCAACCTCTCACCCTCTCATTTATTTCTCTATTGGTAGTAATTAATATATGCAGAATATCAGCCTGATATATTATCATTTAGAGTGTGCTCAATGCAGAAGTGTTTTTTTATGACTTGCCGCGGGTGAAAACAAGGTCTGCTGACCAAAAGGTCGGATGCTCTCACTTATTCTGATTTATTTCCTTACGACTTTCAATAATTCCCTGAGTAACCTTGGAAGGACCATGGCAATTCTACCATTCGAAAGAGAATGTAAACACCTTAAGGGTTTCAAATTTCGTTAGAATCAGCCGAATAATTATAATGTTATTGCTAAAAAAACTAATTCCCTGGCTAACCTTAAGATGACATTAACAATTATATCATTCTAAAGAGAATGTAAAACAACATAAATGCTTCAGATTTCGTTAGAATCAGGCGAATTGTTACAATATTATTAAAAAAAGCAAATGGGGACCGAGCGACATAGTGAGATGTAGCCTGCCATAGTATTATCTCACCTAGCATAATAAAGCTTAGCCTAGATTGCCCAATATAGTAAATCCTGCCTATCCTATCCTAGCATAGTATAGTTTAGCATAATATAACAGAATATATTCTGCCATAGCATAGCCTACTATAGTATAGCCTAGTCTAGCCTAGCTTAGTATAACCAAGTCTAGCCTAGGATTCCCTATACTAGTAGAACTTACCATACCATACTCTAGCGTAGCTAGCATATTATAGCTTAGCATGCCATATTATGACTTTGCCTAGACTAATCTAGCCTAGCCTAGCAGAGAAGGTATAGTAATGCCTATCCTAGCCTAGAAACCATAGTAAGACCTAGTCTAACATAGCCTAGTAGAACCTAGCTTAAATAGGATAGTAAAGCTTACCATAGTATAACATAGTATAGCTTATCATAGTATAGCCTAGCCTAGAATAGTATAGTATAGCATATCCTAAGCTAGTATAGTTTAGAATAGTTTAACATAGTATAGCCTATCCTATCCTCGTATATAGGCTAGCCTAGCCTTGTAAGGCCTAGCATAGTATTGCCTATCTGTCATATCCTACCTTACCCTAATCTAGCTTAGCATAGTATAAGCATAGTATAACCTAGGCTACCATAGTATAAACTAGTCTAGCATAGTATATCCTAGCTTAGCATAATATATCTTATCCTATTCTAGCATGATATATCTTGGCATAGCAGACCCAACCATAGTCTAGCCTAGCCTATGCTAGCTTAGCATGGTACACTATAATCTAGCCTAGTCTAGCGTAGTATAGTCCGGCATAGCCGGATGCAGGGGAGTGAAGACAACAGCCCCGATTGGGGAGGGGGGGGGGGGCAAGATTTTCCGAGAGTGCGATAGGGATTTAAATGGAGAGAATGAATTACTCGTGTCCGGTATTGATATTATTTACTAAGGCTGGGGTTGTCGGAGGATTTAAACAGGAGAACAAAATAATCTTTTAATCTTATACAAACACCAATAGATATTTACAGAATAATATTCACGCGATTTCGTTAAAACCGTTATTAATTGGATGAAATTGAAATAACAAATAGGACTCGTCTCAGCCGTACTAGGCTAAATAATTACCCGAGGGACAACGGGAGGTGACTACTAGGTGAGTCTTAGTCGTACGAGGCTCGATAATTACATTAATTACCCGAGGGAAAACGGGGGCGACTACGAGGTAAGTCTTGGCTGTACGAGGCTCAATAATTATTACAATAATTACCCGAGAGGGACTGGGAGGCGATCGCGGGATGAGTCACTTCGTCAGAGAGCGTCACGCCTCTTTGACGATGAAGGAAAATGTAAGTCTTAGGAGTTTCTGGAGAAGACCACGAGTATGGGTACTCGGGGGGGGGGGAAGATATTCTTCGAGGAGGAAGGTTTAGCACAATATTCCAGACTTAGCCTTGTCGTTCCGAATATGGATTCCTGCTGCGAGACCGAATAGCATCGGTGTTTGTCGCTCGAGGATTGCGCGTTGCCAATGAATGATTCCAAGGACCTCTTATGATGCCGCATGAATACCTTCCATATTGCGTGGGCTTGCTTGGTGGGAAGCAGCGGGGAGACAGCTCACGGCCCGAAAGCTCAAAGAATACTTCTATTATTCTCTATTATTCTCTATCTCTCTCTTTTCTCCAACTCCTAGGTTTTTTTGTATATATAATATAATAGGGAAACAAGCATTTTCTCGGCATGGATCGAAAGGTCTTTTAAAGTGCTTACTTTCATTGTAACTCATTGTAACACACACACACACACACACACAAACTCTCTCTCTCTCTCTCTCTCTCACTGATCTAAAGACGAAAAAGTCCCCTTGCCCGGACGGGTTTCTATCTAAAGTGTTGAAAGAAGTGCGTGATGAAGTGTCACAACATCTGAGCACAATCTTCAACATGTCAATCCGGACTGGATGCGTTCCTCGAGAGTGGCGTGACGCGGAGGACACTCATATCTTCAAGAAAGGAGACCCTAACCAGCCGTCGAACTACCAACCTATTAGCTTAACGTCAATAGTCGGTAAACTCATGGAAAGCATCATGGTGGACAAAATGACGTCATATTTACAGTCCAACCTGCGATTGAGGAGTTCCCAGCATGGGTTCCAAAGGCAACGGTCATGCCTAACGAATCTTGTGGAATTTTTGCACTTCGTTTTCGGTGAGCACGACCGGGACAAGGCGGTGGATGTTATCTACTTAGACTTTCAAAAAGACTTCGATAAGTTACCACTCCACCGCCTCCTCCGGAAAGTGCGTGCGCTGGGCATAGATGGAAATGTAGCAAGTTGGATAGAGAACTGGCTAAGTGGCAGACTGCAACGGGTGGTGTTGAATGGACAGGCTTCTGAGTGGGTGCCCGTTACTAGCGGTGTTCCTCAAGGTTCTGTCCTGGAAAAACTACTGTTCATCATCTACGTCAACGACATGGGCGGTGACATGGATGCGAAGATTTCTAAATTTGCCGATGACACCAATCTTGGTATGAACGTCGCAAAGGAAGGAAATACTGCCCGCCTTCAAGATGATCTTCGGAAGATTGGGGAGTGGTCGGACACGTGGCAAATGCCTTTTAACGTGAACAAATGCAAAGTGATGCATATCGGCCACCGAACCCCCCAATCACCCTATATCCTGAATCCACAGGCACTGAGAAGGACTTGAGTGTAACTATAACTAGTGATCTCAAGTTCTCGAAGCAGTGTATTGAGGAGGAGAAGAAAGCCCAAAGAATGCTAAGTTATATGTGGAGGAATCCCTTTGAATAATATTATTTCCCCACCTACCAAGACAGTATTTCGAGGTAGAAAACGAGACGTTACTCCCCCATCCCCCACCTTCGGACCTCTCCCTCGTTCGACCCGCCTCCAGGTCCCCGTGAAATTCACACCAAAGCTTCTTCCCAGTCGTCTCAACCCCCCTTCCCCCTCCCTCGGGTCGGGAGACTGCTTTGTAGCCTCGCCGTGAACCGCGTTTATGGCCCTGCCGCTTTCGCCCGTCTGGATACTGATCCCAGCCGTTGACACTTCCTCGTAAGGAGGCACTCGTTTCATCACGCCCGATAACGAAGATTAAGAAGGTCTCACTCTCTCTCTCTCTCTCTCTCTCTCTCTCTCTCTCTCTCTCTATTTTGAATAGCTTCTGGTATATATGCCCCCGCTCCAGGCTGACGGTTAGATTTGGCTAGACGAGACTTGCCCGAATGGAGTTCAAATCGACGAGCTCTCTCTCCCAAGAAGTGTGAGTGACGGTCCCAAGCCACGGAAGAGCTGGACATCCCTTCCGTGTCTTCAGGTCGAGGAGAAGAGTCTCGTGCGCCAACGTCAGCCTTTCTCACCTGCCTTCGGATCAAGGATTGGGAGAAGCCGTCCTCCGAAGTTCGTCTGGTGACTTCTTACAAAGGGAGGCCCATTAGCTCGCTCAAGCCGAGTGTGGAGAAGTCATCTCCCCCCATCCCCCTTCGAAGTTCGTTCGGTTACCCCCTGAGGACAGGAGGCACACATCTCGCAAACGCAAGTTCGAGAAGATACCCTCAGTGAGTAATCAAGGTCGCCAAGATCTCTCACTATTTGTCCCACCTTACCCTCGTGTTCACAGGAAGTAAATCATTCATTACCCTCAATCTCTCATAATAACCATTCCCTAACTACGGTTATCTAATTAGTATTCGGAACTTAAGTCCGTCTCATTTTATGTACCATTTATATATATATTTATTGTCCCCCTTTAGTCGCGTGTATTAAAAGTCTATTTTTGTCAATGTGTTTGTTATATTCCAGTGTTCCGCAGCTGCCGATATCTATTAAATCGCACTCTTAGAAACAATAACAGTTGTCACCTATCTTGGCCTACCTAAGTGCCTCTGTGTGCATATTCACGTACACTTGGCCATTCCTCGAGATTATATAAAGCGACAGTTTGGATATTGGAACAAGGAGATAGTATGTACTGTGTTTGTATAACTCCCTGGTCCGACCACACCTGGAGTATGCCGTAGAATTTTGGAGTTTTTCGCTTCGAAAGGATATCGCAAGATTAGAACGTGTGCAAGCCAGAGCAACCAAACTGATTCCCTATATCAGACACAAGAGTTATGAAGATAGATTACGGGAAATAGACTTGTTCTCGCTGCAGACCCGGAGACTGCGTGGTCGGCTTATCGAAGTGTTCAAAATACTTCGAGGTTTTGATATTGTAGACTACAGAGATATTTTCTAGCTTAGCCAGAGCAGAACAATAAATCACGGCAACAAACTTGAACTGAAGCGTTACCAGCGTGATCTGTGTGGAAAATCTTTCACATCTGCGGTCATTGGAATGCACTTCCAGTGGAAATTGTCAACAGCAACTCTGTTGAACAGTTCAATTCGAGAGTAGACAAAGTCTTGAAAAATAGCCGTTTGGAGACTTGATGCGTGGCGTAAGTGCTCTTCTATAGCGCCAATCTGACCTTTTAGAGGACTGCGCCTGCTCAAGTGTTTACTTAAAGGTACCCTCTTTGAATGGATTGTAAGATCTACTAGGGTACCACTTTTCCTTGTTACTCTTTGTTACTCTCTCTCTCTTTGTCTCTGTTTGGAGACTTGGAGCGTGGCGTAAGTGCTCTTCTAGGGCGTCAATCTGACCCTTTAGGGAACTGCGCCTGTTCAAGTGTTCACTTAAAGGTACCCTCTTTGAATGGATCGTAAGGTCTACTAGGGTACCTCTTTTCCTTGTTACTCCTTGTAACTCTCTCTTTCTCTCCAGCAGAAGGGCGGCAAAACGTGCCGAGGAGCTCCGAGTGGCGAGACTTGCAAGGAGAATCCCAAGGAGTTCTTTGGTTATGTAATTGCCGCGAACCAATCCCTCGCATGATTGACCCTTTAGTGAATGAGGAGGGGGTATTAAAGCACTCAGATGAAGAAAATGCTAACCTCCTCAACTACTTCTCTTCAGTGTTTACTGAAGAGTGTGGTCCCATCCCCCAGCCCACGGATACTTACTTGGGGGAGAAACTTGAGGAAATGGACCGCACCCAAGGAGAAATAGAAAAAAAAGATCACTGATCTAAAGGCAAATAAGTCCCCTTGCCCGGACGGGTTTCTACTTAAAGTGTTGAAAGAAGTGAGTGATGAAGTGTCACAACATCTGAGCACAATCTTTAACATCTCAATCCGGACCGGATGCGTTTCTAGAGAGTGGCGTGAAGTGGAGGTAACTCCTATCTTCAAGAAAGGCAACCCTAGCTAGCCGTCGATCTACAAACCTATTAGCTTAACGTCAATAGTCAATAAACTCATGGAAAGCATCATGATGGACAAAATGACGTCATATTTACAGTCCAACTTGCGATTGAGGAGTTCCCAGCACGGGTTCCGAAGGTAATGGTCATGCCTAGCGAATCTTGTGGAATTCTTCCACTTCGTTTTCAGTGAGCACAACCGGGATAAGGTGGTAGATGTTATCTACTTAGACCTTCAAAAAGCCTTCGATAAGGCACCACACCGCCGCCTCCTCAGGAATGTGCGTGCGCTGGGCATAAATGGAAATGTAGCAAGTTGGAAAGAGAACTGGCTAAGTGGCAGACGGCAACGGGTGGTGTTGAATGGACAGGCTTCTGAGTGGGTGCCCGTTACTAGCGGTGTTCCTCAAGGTTCTGTCATAGGACCACTACCGTTCATTATCTACGTCAACTAAATGGACGGCGGTGACATGGATGCGAAGATTTCTAAATTTTCCGATGACACCAATCTTGGTATGAACGTCGCAAAGGAAGGAAATACTGCTCGCCTTCAAGATGATCTTCGGAAGATTTGGGAGTGGTTGGACACGTGGCAAATGCCTTTTAACGTGAACAAATGCAAAGTGATGCATATCGGCCACCGAAACCCCCGAACAGTATATCCTTAAGGGTATTGCTCTTGGATCCACCGACACTGAGAAGGACTTGGGTGTAACTATCATAGTGATCTCAAGTTCTCGAAACAGTGCATAGATGCGGAGACAAAGGCCCAAAGGATGTTAAGTTATATAAAGCGACAGTTTGGATATTGAAACAAGGAATTAGTACTGTGTTAGTATAACTCCCTTGTCCGACCACACGTGGAGTATGCCGTACAATTTTGGAGTCATTTGCTTCGAAAAGATATGTGCAAACCAGAGCAACCAAACTGATTCCCTCTATCAGACAGAAGAGTTATGAAGATAGATTACGAGAATTAGACTTATTCTCGCTGGAGACGCGGAGAGTGCGGGGTCAGCTTATCGAAATGTGCAAAATACTTCGAGGCTTTGACATTGTAGACTACAGTGATATTTTCCAGCTTAGCCAGAGAAGAACAAGAAATCACGGCTACAAACTTGAACTGAAGCGTTACCAGCGTGATCTGTGTCGGAAATCTTTCACATATAGCATCTGCGGCACTTGGAACGCACTTCCAGTGCAAGTTGTCAACAGCAATTCTGTTGAACAGTTCAAGTTGACACTAGACAAAGTCTTGAAAAATAGCCGTTTGGAGACTTGAAGCGTGGCGTGAGTGATCGTGAGTCCTTTAGAGGACTGCGCCTGCTCAAGTGTTCACTTAAAGGTACCCTCTTTGAATAGATCGTAAGATCTACTAGGGTACCTCTTTTCCTTGTTACTCTCTCTCTCTCTCTCTCTCTCTCTCTCTCTCTCTTTCCGATGATACCAAGCTTTGTATGAACGTCGCAAAGGAAGGAAATACTGCCCGCTTTCAAGATGATCTTCGGAAGATTGGAGAGTTGTCGGATACGTGGCAAATGCATTTTAACAGAAACAAATGCAAAGTGATGCATATCGACCACCGAACCCCACAATCTCAGTATATCTTTAAGGGTACTGCTCTTAAATCCACCGACACTGAGAAGGACTTGGGTGTAACTATCACTAGTGATCTCAAATTCTCGAAACAGTGCATAGATGCTGAGAAAAAGGCTCATAGGATGTTAGGCTATATAAAGCGACAGTTTGGGTATCGAAACAAATAGATAGTACTGTGTTTTTATAACTCCCTTGTCTGACCGCACCTGGAGTATGCCGTACAATTTTGGAGTCTTTCGTTTCGAAAGGATATTGCGAGATTGGAACGTGTGCAAGCCAGAGCAACCAAACTGATTCCTTCTATCAAACACAAAAGTTACCACGATAGATTAAGGGAATTAGATCTGTTCTCGTTGGAGACCCGGAGACTGCGTGATCAGCTTATCGAAGTGTTTAAAATACTTCGAGCCTTCGACAATGTAGACTACACTGATGTTTTCCAACTTAGTGAGGGCAGAACTAGAAATCACAGCTACAAACTTGAACTGAAGCGTTACTACCGCGATCTGTGTGGAAAATCTTTCACATACAGCATTTGTGGTAGCTGGAACGCACTTCCAGTGGAAGTTGTCAACAACAATTCTGTTGATCAGTTCACGCCAAGACTGGACAAAGTCTTGAAAAGTGGCCGTTTGGGAACGTAAGCCGCTGAGCAGAACTGTGCCTGTTTGATTGCTAGTCCAAAGGTACCCTCTCTGAATGGACCGCAAGGTCTTCTAGGGTGATTCTTATCCTTGTAGCTCCTTGTAACACACTCTCTCTCATTTCCTGACACCTTGTATAGCCCAGCCTAGTGTATCATAGCATAGAATAGCATAGAATACCCTAGAGTACCCTAGTATACCCTAGCCTAGCCTACTATAGACTTGATATAGAGCCTAGCATAGATATATAGCCTAAGCTAGTTTAACTAAGCCTAGTGTAGTATAACTCAGTCTAGCTTAGTATAGTATACCTGAGCCTATCACAGTGTATCCTAGCCTAGACTAGCTTATCAAAGTATAGCCTAACCAGTCATAGTATAATTTAGCTTTGCTTGCCTTGCAGAATATAACCTTACCTAGCTTGGCACAGCCTAAAATTGCATATTAAAATTTAGTCTAGTTTAGCTTAGTTTACCCTAATCTAGTATAGCCTATCTTAGCCTAGTTCACTGGAGTCTAACCTAGTATATTATATCTTATCCTAGCTAGTATATTATAGTATATCATCTAGTGCCTAGCCTAGGCTTGCATAGCATGCATAAAATAGCCTAGCCTACCCTAGCGAAGCCTCTCTTATCCTAACCTGGTGTAGCGAAGCCTGTCCTATTGTAGCATAGCTTAGTATATCATAGGCTAACCTAGCATACCATAGCGTTGCCTAGCCTAGTATAACCTAGCATAGCATTAACTATCCTAGACAAGTATAGCCTATACAATCCTATCATACCTTAGTCAAGCATAGCTTATTATTGTCTAGCCTAACATACTATATACTATCCTAGCATAGCATATTATAGCTTAAATTAGCATAGTGTATCTTACCTTTGTACATTATATCTTAGCATAGCTTAGCATAGTATAGACTAGCCTAGAATAGCCAATTCTAGGCTTGCCTAGCAGAGTATTGCATAATATAGCCTAGTCTAGTCTTGCAGAGTTGGCTGAAAAGTTATGATGTCATTGCTAAAACAAAATAATTCCCAGGCTAATATTGTGAGGACTTTTGCAATTATATCATTCAAAAGAGAATGTAAAATAACATAATGGTTTTAAATTTCGTTAGAATCGGACGAATAGTTATGATGTTATTGCCAAAACAAAATAATATCCGGGCTAACTTGGGAGGACTTTGACAATTATATAATTCGAAAGAAAATTTAAACAACATAAGGGTATTCTTTGAATTATTAAAAGTTTTGAAGGTCGTAAGGTCATAAATCAGAATAAATGAGAGCCCGTAACTTGTGGGTGAGCAGACCTTGTTCAAATATTTGGCAACCCTGAGCTACAGAGAAGCGATTTGAAAGTTATAACGTAAGGCTTTTACGCACCTTTACACATTAAACTACTCATACAGTTGTAAAAAAATATCTTATTTATGACATTACTGCAGATGGCCAATTTGGCACATTAGTGCGACATTTTCTAGCATTTAGACATAAGAAAATATCCACTAATCCAACATGCTTCAAAATTCAGCTGTAACTTTTGATATAATTAAGTAATATTTTTATGGATTTATGATATATAAAACATTTAACATGGCTCACATTTGCTCACAATGTCCTTCTAGATATAACCAGAAACATTTTTTAACTCATTCCAAAGCTGTATCACACAAGCAATTTGGACAAATTATGCTGTTTTAATAGACTTTTTAATTATGAGAGTGGATCAAAATAGGTCGTCCCTATCAGGGACACCGTATATTTGCTGGGAAACAAGAAGGAGTCTCTGTCGGGCTGCAAATTTCCATTCAAAGGCGACGTACTCTGAGTATATCTGCATCGCATGGGCGAAAAGGAAATGGTAAAGCATGAAGCAGCAGTGCAAACTATGAAGGAGGTCGAAAGCATTTTGGGAAAGGCCCGCATTTTCATTCGGTCTTTTCACCGTGCTGTGAAGAAGCTCGAAGACCTTGTATCTGAATGGGAAGCTTTGAAGAAGAAGATGGGGCGAAGTAGTAAAACACAGAAAAAGAACGAAGAAAAATTTTGCGACACTTGAATGATCTTTTCGTCATAGCCCACCAAGATGCACTAAAGATGATAAAGATCACAGAGGATAAAGCATTTATGAAGGCACAGCGAGAGAAGGGGAGGCGAGGAAGCATGGCCGTAGTTGACATTAAGCTGGCAATGAAAGAAAAGGAGAAATCAAAACAAGAAAGGAGGCAGCAGCAGGACGAAGCTTGTCAGTATGGGAGAAGTGACACCCTATAGGTCTCACTTTCTCAGGCGGAGAAAGTGAGACAGAAGGAGCCAATGCAGAAGCAGGGCAAATCACAGCGGGGAAGCGTAAAATAGGAAAGAAGAGCATTCTGAGTCCAGATATCCTTTCAGCCCTGGATCGAACCAAGACCAGTGATCGTCACTCGGTACACACTCTCTCAGCTGTGCTCCATGCTCCTGGTCAACTGATTGACGAGTTCAAAGTCAGCCGATCTTCCATCCTCCGTGATCGTCAGCAACACCGTAAGGATCGCTCTGCAGATCTCAAGCAAGGGTTTTCTTGCGAACAACACTTAACACTTCACTTGGAAATAAAACTGATAGCTGAACTGACGTAAGACGAGAAAGTAGATAGGCTCCCCATCATTGTGTCGGGAAAAGGCGTTGGGCAGTTGCTTTGCGTACCCAAGTTTCCAGCTGGAACTGGTTAAGGAATGGCGGAGGCAAAATCTGAAGCGCTGGCAGATTGGGGTTCGGAGAACTGGATTCGTTCTATTTGCTTCAACACAACTTCGGGCAACACAGGCAGAAAGAATGGCGCCTGCATTTTTTTTCAGCAGATGATGGGGAAGAACCTGCTGCACTTAGCAGGTCGCCATCATATTCACGAGATACTGCTGGAAGAGGTTTTTCTCGCACCATGGGACAATCGTCCGGTCCAGATATTGGTATCTTCAAGAGATTCAAGAGTCACTGGCACCAAATTTCCTTGGTTAAATACAAACTAGGAATCGATGACGCTGATGTTGCCAGTGCTTTGACGAATATGACAGGCAACATCATTGAGTTCTGGTTTACAACAAATGGAGGAAGTTCATCCTAGGGAGGATTACCGGGAGCTGTTGGAACTGCCCATCATTTTTCTTGGGGCAATTCCAACTAGAGTTCACTTTGCCAAATCAGGGGCAATGCATCGCGCCCTTTTTTTTTGGCGCGACTAATTTATGCATTGAAGACTTTTGTCTTCCGAGATGTTTTCAGTTTAACTTATCGCGAACTGAAAGGCATGAAGGAACTCTGTGTCTTTGGAGTGAAGCATTATGTGAAGTCTTGGTTCAACTGCCGTCTCCCAACAGCTGCGCCAAATATCGATCTGGAAATCCTGAAGTCGTTGGCTGCTGCTGATGACAGCTGACAAATGTGCCCGTAAGAAGCCGTACAACCAGCTCTGGTACTTGTGTGAAGAGCAGGTGGCACTAGCCTTCTTTAATACCACTGTCAGTGTGACTGAGAAGAAAGTTATAGTCGCTGTCATGGACAACGGAGGAGACCAGGAGCCACTGAAGTGAATGTGGATCTGCTAACCATTAAAATGAAGAATTTGAGCGATTTTGTCACAAAGAACACTCGGAAGTTCTTCGATATTCTAGATCTCAGTCAGGAGTTCTTAACTGAAGATCCCAGTACTTGGGCCCACAACAGAACATACATTGCCGCAGAGGAGATTACGAAGAGCCTGACTGTGACTAATGACGCCGCAGAGAGAGGGGCATAGCGCTTATCCAGTAGTATAATGTACTCCTGTCAAAGATTGAAGAAATAACATATACAGCTCATTATGAAAGTCATCCGAAAGCACCAAAAGCTGTTTCCGGAAAGCCGCAAGAGTAATGTTGTTGAAGGGCTCGTCGGACTGTAGTGAAGATCTGCCACATCGGACCTTATTTCGTTGTTACAATTTCACATTTGAACGGCAGTGTCCTAGTTTTGCTTTAATCAGGATTATAACTGTTTAGAGTTTTTATGTTCTGCTATTAACCAGTGTCCACTGTCCAGTACTGATATTGGTGAAATGTAATGTGGATAATATTGTGAGTTTAAGTTATCATGAATCAGCACTGTACTTTATCGCATTATGGCAGTTAGGAACAAAATTCAGTTTTATTGAGAACACCCTAAGCGTAATCCAATATAAATCTTTCATGAGCGCGAAAGAATGATGAAAATGAATCAGACAAACCGCAAGAAACAGAAAGCAGGAATATTTTTCTTCGGAAATATTATTTCCTAATTCGCAAAAATTCCGTACAGGAGTGGGATTCGAACCCTGCATACTGAGGCAGCGAGCATCCGCTTTGATCTCAATTAAATCATCTCTTAGGCCACTTGGCTACGTGGAAGACCAAAAAATCTTCCGAATAAACAAGCTTTTAAGCTACGATTAATGGGGAATTCAAAGGACAAAGGACAATTGAGGTAAACACGCGGCGAATATACAATGTATAAATCTTTCATGAGCGCGAAAGAATAATGTAAATGAATCCAACAAATCGCAAGAAAGAGAAAAAGGGAAAAGTTTTCTTCGGAAATATTATTTCCTAATTCTCAAAAATTCCGTAGAGGGGTGGGATTCGAACTGTGCACACGGATTTTTGTGACTTAGGAAATAATGTTTCCGAAGAAAAATTTTCCCATTTTCTGTTTCTTGCGGTTTGTTGGATATATATATATATATATATATATATATATATATATATATATATATATATATGGGTAATAAATCACGAGAGGTAACACGTGAATAAGTATAAATATTTGGTTGTACCACGTAAGGAATAAGAAAGATTGATTGGAGCTAGTACTTTCGTTATTTTAATAACATTTTTAAACTAGCTCCAATCAATATTTCTTTTTTCCTACGTGGTATGGCCAAATATATATATATATATATATATATATATATATATATATATATATATATATATATATATATATATATATATATATATATAAATTTGACGATGAATGTAAGTGTCTATCCCTCCTTTTTTCTCCCCTCCTTAGAGGAGTGAACAAAGTTATTTCCCCAGGCCTAACCACATTTAAATACCCTTTTTCTATCCTTAAATCTTTCCCTTCGACCAAGCCCGTGGATCAGCCAAATGAAGCAGGTTTATATTTAATCTCGTGTGGCTCTACAAACTGTCCCTCACTTTACATAGGAGAGACCGGAAGAACCTTAACAAAACGAATTTATGAACATAAAGGTGATGTCAGACGAGGCAGTACCACATCCAGTATTTTTAAGCATATTAGCAATTTCAACCACCAAATTGACTATTCAAAGGCACAAATCATATATAATTGTAAAGATTTCCGTAAAAGGAAAATAGTAGAATCTATATTAATAGATTTTAATTTGTCAGATGGGCAAATGAAATGCAGCCCCCATTCCCGTAACCTCATCGTAAACAGCTTAGTCAACGATCATAGACTCGCACCCCCTGATTAATGACCCTTCCCCCCCGTTTTGTGTTTTATTTTCTGATATGTACGTTATTTATAGACTTTTGTAACAATTGCATTCTCAGCATACGACTGAAGAGGGTATGATAAACTACATACTGAAACTAGTCTCGTAAATTAAACTTTTTGTTTCTATACAGTGGTTTCACTATCATATATATATATAGATATATATATATATATATATATATATATATATATATATATATATATATATATATATATATATATATATATATATATATATATCACATGAGCGCGAGAGAATGATGAAATAAATCCAACTTCACCGCAGGTAAGAGAAAATGGAATAATTTTTCTTCGGAAATATTTTTTATTTCTTACTTCGAAAAAATCCGAGCTGGGGTGGGATTCGAACCGTGCACATTGACGCAGCGAACAACCGCTTTGATCTCAATTTAACCGAGTGGTCTAAAGGGCAGTTTAATTGAGATCAAAGCGGTTGCTCGCTGCCTCAAAATGTGCACGGTTCGAATCCCACCCCAGCTCGGATTTTTTCGAAGTAAGAAATAAAAAATATTTCCGAAGAAAAATTATTCCGTTTTCTTTTTTCTGCGGTGAAATTGGATATATATATATATATATATATATATATATATATATATATATATATATATATATATATATATATATATATATATATATATATATTTATATATATATTTATATATATATATATATATATATATATATATATATATATATATATATATATATATATATATTTAGCAATTGGAGGTTCCCAATAGCAAAGTAACAGTAGAAAGGAACAAGAGAGTGTTAATTCTTTGCTCAAGTGTGTATGTCTCCTGTTGCTGCAGGAAGCCACGGAAGGTAATCTGAAAAGGAGAGGTCTGGTATTAAGATCGGGCTGAGGAATGTGCAATGAGTTGCTGGATTTTATACGCTCCCCTTCTTCCCTCTAAAGGGGCGTCCAAGCGCATAAAAGAACGAGATACCCAATCTAATTATTATAATTATTTATTATTATTATTATTTATTTTTATTATTCTTATTTTATTATCATTATTTATTTTATTTTTTTATTTGATTATTTTTTATTAGTAGTATTTTATTATTTTATTTTATTAGTAGTATTTTATAATTTTTTATTAGTATTATTTATTATCATTATTTATTTTATTATTAGTATTATTATGGATTTTTAATATTAATACAGGGGGACGCCACGGTTTTGGTGAGCCGGGTAGATGTCGAGATTATCTTCTGTTCGGTTCCTGGACATACAGGGTGATCCCCCCAAAACGGGCCCCAAGTTTCGATAGGCCTCATTTCTTAATTTTCTGCAAGGATTGAAAGAAACTTTGATGATAACTAGTTTATTGTGATTAAAAACATCACATTAAAACATGAGAGTCTTTGGAATTTTCTTCTTTATTCTAGAGCACGTGTTCGAGATGACCTCCATTTAGCTCTGTGCATTTCTTGAGGCGCAGCACAAAATAGTCCATGACATTCTTACAAACCGACCGACTAATGGCACTGATCTCCTCCCTAATGTCTCTCTTGAGTTCAGTGATGGTCCTGGGTCTCCCTGCGTACAATCTCTGTTTAAGATAGCTACAGAGAAAGAAATCTTGGGAGTTAAGGCCTGTGCTGTGAGGTGCCCACTCAAAATCATTCTTTCTGCCAATCTCGGGAGAGGTTTGCGGTGTGAGAGCTTTCTCCATCTTGCTGGAACCAGAACTTTCCCATAAGCGACCGTAACAGGGTCTGCAGCTTCCTCTTGAAGGTTTTGAGGACCTTTCAATACCGCTCCTTGGTGACTGTCAATGTCGCGCCAGATTCCTCGAAGAAGAATGGCCCGATGATGCCTCTGGCTGAGATTGCAGTCCATACCGTGCACTTAGGGGAGTTTAGGGGCTTGGTGGCTACCTCACTTGATCTGGAGGTTCCCCAGAAGATATTTGCCTTCGAGTTTACATTTCCTTCAAGATGGAGGTGAGTTTCATCTGAGGTACAAAGGAGGTTAAGGAAAGTTGGGGTCTCCTGAATCTTCTCCAGTATCTTGACTGCCATAGATTTTCTCTGTTCCTTGTCTGAGGGTGTAAGGGTATGCTTCGTCTGCATTCTTTATGGGTAGGCCTTTACATTAATTACTAGCATTCTCCTGCAAGTTTCACGGGATATACCGATGGGCTGACTTCGCTTGCGCACAGAGCGTTTTGGACTCTGCTAAACTGACTCTCTCACGCTCTCGACCAGCTCAGATGTACGCTTCCTGGGGCGTCCTGAATGGCTTGGACGGTTGTCAGTGGCCGCATTGAGGTTATCCACTGTCCCATAGTTCTCGAAGTGGTCCACCAACCTAGTCCTGAATTCTGTTCTTGGAGGTTTTTTTTCACATTCGAACTGATGCACGAAAGTGTCCTGCACTTTCTTGAACGAGCCTGTCTTGTAGTAATGTTTGACGCAGTATATTCTTTGTTGGAGCTCCCATTGAGATCTAGTTGTGTTCACAGGCGTTGTTTCTGTCATGTCCTGCAAAGTAAGGGTGATTAGTGAATGAATGAAGGATATATCACAAAAAGTGTGTCCAGGCCCGTTTTGGGGGGTCACCCTGTATTATAATCATCATTATTAAGAAGACAAAGTTCAAAGGGAGACGAGAAAATAAAAGGAAATGAACAGATAAAAGCCTAGCAATGACGCAGATTGGCAACGAGCCTTAGCAAAAAGGCAACAAGTAAATTTAATCATTTAATTCCGGTAATAAAGGAAGTGAGTGGAACCAACGAGGGAATTTTTACTTAGAGGCGAAAATATGAAATGAAGGACAAACAGATCACGAAAAAGGAATAGACAAAGGGACATTATTATGGGTGGAAACCAACGAGGTCATCTTCCAGATTTTGTCTTTAGAAAACGACAAAAAGTGAGGAAAAGTATATAGGCGAGAAGTAAAAAGAGGGGACTACTTGGGGCGCTAGAGAAGGAAATAGCCTGCATCCGCAGAGTAGGATAAAACAGGATCGATCGGAGAGCTTCTTACGGGCCTATTGGGATTAAACCGCCAGGTTCGCTGCCGGATATTAATCATCCCTTTCATTTTTAATCGAAAAAAGAAAATTGGAATGACCAACGAGGGAATTTCCAGTCAGTCGAGAATGAGGTGGGATGCAGCATAAAGGGAAAGCTGGATAAACATAAAGAAACGGAATGGGGGAAAGGGTTAAGGGTGGCAAAGACTGCAATGGCAAACCTCATCGACTCCAATATTGGAGGAGGGAAGGGGGTATTATTGGGGCAGTGAGGGGGTAGGGGGGGTTATTATGTATTAAAAGCGGCCAGAAACACGTTTGGGGCAAAAAGGACGGGTACTCGAAAGCGGTAGGTCGAGTGACCTTGTGGGGGTGGCTACACCCCTTTACCAGGCCTGGAGAGAGCGTGAGTTGGCCGTTGGGATGGTCAGGGAACTTTATTCCTTCAGGATCTCTCCATTTTATCCCCTTTTTCGTCTATTTTCTTGACCGGTGGGTGATTTCGTAGGCTAGTCTCCGACCAGCTTTCGTCCATTCATCTGTGGTCAGGACTGGAGGAGGGAGAGTTCACCCACTTCCTCTCGGTTCATGTTGGGTTGCGGCTATTTAACATGTTTGGTTTTGCCTCCCACCCCTCGTTTTCTTTCTACTGACTCCCTCTTTCTTTTTCTATTACACCCCACGCAAAGGGGGAGTCAGGTGCAGCATGGAAACCATGATGCAGCTATATATGTGTCTTCCTCACATTTTCACTTCCTCCATCTTCCTCACTTCCTTACGAACTTTATGCGCGTCTTCGCATTGCACAAAATGTCCTTTGTTTTCCTAAAATGTGCGGATATGTTTGGTGCTCTTAATGGCTAGTGAGACCCTTGGATCTCTGATAATATTAATAGCTATCAAGACACTTATTTCTTTGGTGTTATTAACGGCTATTGAGACCTTTGGATCTCTGATGATATTAATAGCTATCAAGATATTTGCTTCTTTCGTGTTGTTATTGGCTATTGAGACCCTTGCTTCTCTGATATCAATAGCCACCAACGAACTTGCTTCTTTGGTGCTATCAATGGCTATTAATTATATTACCTCTTGATCCCAAGACCTCCATTGGGGAATACCTGGGGAAGTCAGAGTGGATTCGTAACCTGATGAGGCTCGCGAATGAGGAGGACTCCACGCTAACCTTACTTAACCTAGTTCTTAGGTCGACCATTTCAAAACTTAGATTACATTCAAGTGGCATGTTGTAAAGCTCCGAGTCCCCCCACACTCCCACCTTGCCATCCCATCCCGCTAAATGGCAACTTCATACTTTTAAACCCCTGTTCTTACTTATGAATTTAGTGAGTCACCTATCCCCATTTGACCTTTTGTTTTATTTCCCTCCCCTCAACTCTCATCTTCCCATCGCTCTTTCCCTTCTCCCTCCACCACACTCTAGCTTCGGGCATTGTCATTACGGGTCTTTAAATGCAAGTCATGGTTATGCAATACTGGGCAAAAAAAGGTCTGTCAAAGAGGTAGGAGAGCATCCAGACCCGGATAGATGGTGAAATAAAAGAGGGGCATTGATCCTTACACCATCCATTACATATTCGCGCGAAACCTTCAAAACCCACGCTGAGGAATAACGAAAATCAGGGGTTTTCACGTTAATTCGTGAACGCACTAAATGAAGAAGATTGATAACAAAATAGATATATGCGCTACGGGACTGGATGCGGTAAAAGTTTTTACCCCTTTTTTTTTGCTTCATTTGTCTCTCTTATTTGGTTTGACATTATCCCTTATTTGGTTCGGTTTTGTCCCTTATGTGGTTCAGTTTTCTCCCTTATTTGGTTCGGTTCTATCCTTTATATGTTTTATCCCCTTATTTTGTTCTGTTTTCACCCTTCTTTGGTTCAGCTTTCATCCTTATTTGGTTAAGTTTTCATCCTTTTTAATTCAATTTTCATTTTTCTTTTGTTCAGTTTTATCCCTTATTTGTGTTCAAGCCTTTATTATGTTCTGTTTTCCCCCTTCTTTGGCTCATCCAAGGAGAAATACCGGATCGCGCTGAAGAATTTTTTTAAGTGATTAATTTCACCTTTCATTGCAGTGTGCTGGTGAGCTGGGCATTGGAAGGAGTGACCCCACATTCTTTAGGCGACTCCTTAATAGCAGTGAGGGCGGGCTGGATGGGCAAAGCCTGTCAAAAAATCTTTCCCGAGTGCCAACATGAAGGCATTCCCCACTCGATCGTAAAGCAAGCACTCAAGATTTTTGACAACGAGTAAGTACAAGAACCTTGTTTACTAGCAAAGTAGTATATACATACAAATCAGAAGAACGTTAGAGTTCCAGATAAAGATCATTGGGTATTATAACTTTGGTTTGCTTAGGGCAATACTAGATGGAAGCTTGGTATCATATAGAGCATAATAGTGAAGAATTATCAATATATGGTGCTTGGTAGGAAGTATTGATAGTCACTAGGTTTAACAATTTGGATTTTGGGGAGTATGGAATTCGCTGTCAATTCGTTTAGTTCCAAGGTAGGAAACACGTCAAATGAATGGGCCTACCTCTAGCCATTGCATTTGGAACGTCTCCCCTCGGAAAGTAACACGTTCAGCTAGTGCTTCATTTTTAGCCCATTTTGGCCCCGTGTAAGGCCTAAGATTCTCATGCAAAAGGTTGGACGGGTGAGAGCAAAGGAACTCAATCCTGGATTTTCTTAATGCTGTACAAATTGAGCCAACCTTAGTTGGCCCTCCCCTTGGGATAGAGTGAAAGTCTATAATTGAAAGTCTTTTAAGTACGAACGGAAATTATATTTATCGGGGGAATATATACTCACACTATCTTGCTTTTTTTGTGATATTTCAGCCTATGAATAGGTCAGTTACCTGCCATCCAACTGATTTATTAGATCGATAGCAATCAATAAGAATTACATTAAACGCGAATTTCTTATTGCTTTTTCTCCAGGGAAAACGATACAAAACTGAAAGATCCCTCTTCATCATTCCTCTCAAAGAGCGGGGAATATTATCACACTGATGAACCAACGCAACATAACGAGAAGCCAGCATACACCAAAATGAGAGATCCACCATCTACAACTACCACAACCCAACCACTATCCCCGCAACGATCTTCCACCCATCAACCCCCTCATGTTATGCTCCCGCAACAAAATCACTCTCATAATCAAGAAATCCATCACTTTAAACCCTACAACCGCTATGACCAGCCATCTTCACAAGAAGGTACCTTCCTACCCTCGGGCAGTATCGCAGGAATGGCCCTTCAAGATCGTCCTTTGGAGAGGATGGACATCGGGGTTGAAGGCGAAGAAGAGGAGGAGCATTCATTTGAATATCTTGCTTCCAAGAACCACAGATTCTCAGCATCGAAAACAGAAACAAATATTCGAGGATCACAGGTGAATTTGTAGGACGGTGAACAAAATCTACAAGGGGTCTTGGGGGGTTAATACAGTCACCGGTTTAGGGGTGTCGGACGAAGGCGTTTGAGGTCTCACCGTCGAGTTTGCTCTGACTCCCAAATTTGTTACGGGGAATCCGTTTGTAAGCGGGTTCGAAAGGTAACTTGGTTATCACTGGATTAAAGAAAGGACTCGAAAGGAAAATGGTGTTTTGCAGGCTTTGTTCTGGGCTTAGGTCTACCTTATTTGGGGCAAGCGAGATAGGGGAGTCTTACGTGGCTTTTTTGTAAGTTTCCCTCTACGTTAGATAATTGGGGTTAAGGACGGCTAGATTTAAGGACAAGGAACGGAATCGTGACGCCAATAAGATTAATGTGAATCCGGAATCAAGAGAGATGAATGTATCTTACTAATAATAGTGATGTTACTCTGTTTTCTTTTACCGTCTTCGAATTCTCTGCCTGTCTTATTTATAAGAAGCTCCATTAAGGGAGCTTGATTTAGCTATCCTTGAGACTTGTT
Organism: Ceratothoa steindachneri; assembly: GCA_963969495.1. Lineage (NCBI taxonomy): Eukaryota > Metazoa > Arthropoda > Malacostraca > Isopoda > Cymothoidae > Ceratothoa > Ceratothoa steindachneri. Next base: position 154,110,579 of record OZ018321.1, on the reverse strand, counting down.
GATATGTTGTGATGCTGTTCACCTTGAATGACCCGACTACCAATGCAACAAGTAGCTTTACTATATAATTGATTGAAGCTTGCAAAAACAGAGTGAGAGAGAGTTTGGGATTGAGAAAGAGTTTGATTTAAACGGCTTCACATAACACGATGGAGCCATCCGTGAGGTAAACGGACATTTCTCGGCACTTTGAGTTACCGTTTAACGATTTTGTCGACTTATTTCTTCTATTCCGGTTGGATTAATTTTACTAAAGCTACTGATAAAAGGCATTAATCAGTGGCGGCTCGTAGCTAAAATTCGTTGGGGTACTGCATCAGAATTTTTTAGCATTGTTTTAATATTGTGTAAAAGTAAAAAAAAATATAAAATTTTTTTTTCCAGATAAACTAGATAAAATCCTAAACAGAGCAAAATCAAACATTTTTTACTTATTAATAACCCAAATTGTTACAGTTCAAGGTTTGATCCATTCATTTAAAAACGATATCCATTTTTTTTGTTTTAATTTGTGCAAAAATATTAATTATTTTCTCCTTGATCTCTGGATGAATACGGAGGAATTTTTTCTACATTGAAAGCACTGCAAATGCATTTTGTCTTTTAGAATTCATAGTAGTCTTTAGAAAAGTTTTTATTATTTTCAGAGTTGAAAAGCAGCGTTCTGCCTCTGATGTAGTCATGGGAATTGTCAAAAGGATTTTTAGCAGTTTCCTAATTTTACTAAGATCATCTAGATTATTTTCCAAGATAAATTTCAGCAGCTCAATTAATAAATCAATTAATTAATTAAAAAACGAAAATAATATGAGTTAAATTCTACACTTTATCACATTCAAGAATATAATCACGTTTTTAAGCTCAACACACGCGGCGTTTTAAAAAGCACTACCTTCCACCAGCACACCAGGGTCGGCAATGCGTGAGGTACAGTACTCTCTCTCCCTAGCGGGCAGCTTCCTATCTTGGGCATGTGAGCATGTGCCCAACAGCCAAACACCGCGTCGCTGGAACTGTGAAGCGCACAGATCTATACAAGGATTTTTTAAATTTTTTTTCATGAACTAGGGGATGGCTACTGACATTAAGCTTAAGGATTATATAATGTACAAGTATAAAGAAAGAATTCAAGAAAAAAGGACTCATTATATTGAATGTTATCGATAATATCAATTGGAAATAGGGGGTGCTGCACTTCTGCAGTGCCTATACACGAGCAGCCACTGGCTTTAATTATTTTATTAATCTATCATCCCCTGTCTCATAGAGTAAATGTTTCTCTAAATAGTTTCAAATGGGAAATAGACTTCCTTTTATTTCATATTTTGCCATTTCTTGCTATTACTCCATTATAATTTATCATTATAATCACATTTAGGTAGAAATTTAATCCTAATTATGAAACAAGCCAATATTATATATTATTAATTTTCCTTTTGGAGTTAAAATATTAATACACAAACTCTTTCATATTGCTTCTTCATTCTTTTCAGGCAAATCCATTCTTCAATGAAATGACTTTGCAGCCTATGGCAGAATCATCAGATTATATAACGGGATACATCCCCAGAACAATTCCCCTAATAAAAGGTGAAAGGCACAATGGTCCATCCATTCTGCATCAACCAGACTACTCCTCCTACATGGCACTCCAGCAGCCTCTATCTACCAGGCAGAGCCATCGCAACATAATTCACCAGTTGAATATCTCACCCTTGCAGTCGCTCTCAGATCATGATAGATCATCCGGCCATAAGAGTAAGAAACCTCTTAAGTATAAATACGGACTCCGCAGAGGCTTGCCATCGAGGAACGTTGATGGTCTCAAACCCCTGGTTGAAACAAGGAAGAAGGTTCCCAAACCTTTCAAAATTAACACGAAGAAAAAGAACGATAAAGGAAAAGAAACAGACAATCTCATTAATCACCAGACACATAATATGAAGGCTGTTATTAACTTGAGACCCAAGTCAGCTACTAAGAACAGGAAATCGAGAATAAAACATCACTTGGATAGAAAGCTCATTACTCAATTCACATACAAAGATGCAATCACTGACCCACTCAAAACAGAACTTCTCTACCAATACATTAGAGACAGACGATTAGAGAGTGACAGATAAGCCTTGTCGTTAAGTCTACAAGGAGGATAAACTCTTACATCATTTGCGTCAATAACGATTCCAAATGCACATACAATTCTTAAATCTCTATTCAATTCATGCTTAAATATAACAAAATAAACATTATTTACCCTAATGGTACTTTTGTACGTTATGTATCAATGGCTGTTCATTGAGTTAGGGAGAGCGTTTTCAATGGTCTGTAAAAGCCTTTCTCATTAGCTCAGGAAGGAAGCCTACCTTCGTTGACGAAATGAGGCAAATAATATTAGAGTACTAATTGGAGTATATGCATCCTACACACACTATCACTTCCCCTAGCTTACGAATTTCTTTTCAAAGAGCCTCCTATATTCAAGTAAGCTGCCACCCCTTGATTTAAAATAGGCTATACTTCTTGTATTTCCACTCCAACTATTTATTCTTTAATTTAAACTATATTAAATTGTATATATTATTTGTAAAATAATTTGAAATATTCATTCAAATGCGCTTTTATTTGATTAAAGCAGAAAAAAATAAATAAATGCTACTACTGGGAGCTTAATTGACGAATTAAATATCGGAATAATTTAAGTTCTGTCCTACAAAAATATAAAGACTTGGGTATATCCATAAACCTTGACAAAGCTTTAATTTGGATGTCACACGCTTCCTCATTGGTTATTCTGCTTCAGACGACAGAAGGATCCAACCAATGAAAGAAGTTCTCGCGTCTCTTTTGCGAAATCCAACATTAGAAGTTAGACTTAAAGTGGCTACACACGTAACTGCATGATTGACAAGCATGCATGTTCAATCTTTTTATATAAGCATGCGCAATTTCTTCCGCCACTAGCCAGCACAAGTATAGTTGAACAGCCCCAGGTCGGACAACAACGATGCGCTCTCCTTTGTTGCTTTTGTTATGGTTTTAAAATGGTCAACACTTGAGAAGAATCGTGACGTATGGTGTAGAGACTGGTTAATGAAAAGAAAAACTTATCTTCATATTAACATACTGACTTAATTGAAAATATATCCTCGTGATTGACATAATTATCTCCGAAAAGCAGGATACAATCATTAGAGAAGCTATAACACAAACACAAAAGATTAACAGCAACATTGCGATTTCTTGCGGCCGGAGATATAAAGATCCCAAATATTCAACTATGGCTTCATTACAAGTCGCTGAAATCCTCCAATGCAATTTACAAATTTACGAGGTGCTGAAAACAAATTATTTGAAGGTATGGACATATATGAATAAAACGCTTAAAATGAATAATGATCTTACACTTTTATTAATTAGATACATTAAACGACTTTTAATGAAAGTCAAATTTCGGAAAATGTAGACAGTTTTTTCTTGTGCAAATTCCAAAAAAGGGGCTTTTGTTTTTTGAGGGGTTAGGCTATTGCAATCGCAACATATTGTATTATCTATAAATTTTAAGATAATTTCAAAATAAACGGAAGGCTTCGCTCCCCATATAAGTATCAAAATTATGTGATTTTTTTTAAAACCAAAAGAATTACAAATGGTGAAGTTCAGAAAATTTATTTTTATATATCTTCTTCTATAACTATTTTAGCAACGTGATATTTTGAAAGGGGGGAAATTTAGTTTAGAGTTTCTTTTTAAAATTATTATAATTGGCAAAGTTCAGAAAATTTATAAAAATTTAACCATGGCTGCTCTTTTTAAAAAAAATTAATATTAGTAGCGAAGCTTCTATGAATCTTTTGATCTTCCAAAAGGTTAAATAAGTGATAGCACCAAAGTGTGGGTTCATATATTTCATCTGTACCAGTGCCAGAGCGAGGAGATTTTATATATTTTTTGCTCTTCTATAATTAGTTCTGAAATTATTTATCTTCTTTACACCGTATCTCGGTCGGCGTCCGGGTCAATTAATTTATATTTTTCTAATAATATATTATATGCTGCGTTCTTCTTCGCCTTATCATGATACTCTTTAGATTGAATACACCAGAGACATGACTGACTTTGGTACGTTCGAATGAACTCTTCGATTATTTCTCGTTTTATAAGTACATTCAGACGTTCAGTTTTGCTTGTCCAAGCACAGCTTGTTCAAGCATTCAAATTCAATCAATTTTCAAGTTGCTTGTATAATTAATATGCTCGCACGAAATTATCCTGCAGACGCTCAAGCGTGTTTGTACAAAAAAAAATGATCGTGCATACTTGTCAAGCATACAGTTACGTGTGTAGCTACCTTGAAACAACCTAACCATATGTCATGTAATAACATATAAATTTTAATTTATTTCAAAAGTTCTGAATTTGCTCGGCTCAAATGTATTAGCATGAAACTGGTTTTGGACAAATATTTTAAAGTTTTTTTTGGCTGTCGTGAAAGTTTGGAAAATTTAACGTAAACTTCAGTAAAAACATCGCTAGCGAAACTTAGTCAAAATGGCACTTATAGCTAACTTACTCAGCAAATAGTAAACACCCAATTATGCAATATAAACTTTAATAATTAATAGGGCATTCTCGAATCTACAAACTTAAAATTATATAATATTGAGGGCATTAAACTAATAAACTTAGCAAATAACCCTATATTTCAGCAAAGTATTTACTAAAGAGTCATACAAAACTAGTATTTGAGGATGTAGGTAAAGTTTTCTATACAAAAATAAAATAAAATGACGTAAAATTTTTGACCTTTGAAAACCATTCATCTAGACGAGTAACGATAAAAACTATATTTGATATCAAAAGCGAAAAATTAAGGTTAACCGGATTTACAAAAGCTGTTTTTTTTTTACTATATTTGGAAGTCATCATTAATAGCTTGGACGCTTGGAACGATAACTTAAGCAATGATCGTCTCAAAAGCAACACCCGGATATCCCCGGTTAGCCAGGATTGATGGATATGTTATTCAAAATGGCCTGCTTTTTATTTAAAATAAAGGCGAAAACTAACGAACGCATGTCAACAGGTTCCTTAAGTAGTGAAGTTTGGAGAAGTGAAAATGTATGAGATACTTAGTTAGAAATCTATTAGCAAACCGTCCAGTCTCAAAGTACTTTAGCTGGCGGCAGTCCAAACCCCAAAATATGATGCATCTACCTCAACCTCCTAAATAAAAAAATTTCGAACCAGGAAAAAAGCATTCGGAGCAAAATAACAAAAAAGAAAGCATTCCAGACTGAGACAAAAAGAAAACAACAACAAACAGACAAAACGCAAGGAGAATCGTCCAAATATGTGCCGTCAAAATAGAAGCCACCCGAGACAAAAAAAAACCCTTAAGGACCCACAAGAGTACAGCACTCTACTGTTCACCCTAGAGCCATCAGTGTATATGGGGCAGATGGTGGCGTGAGAGGCAAAATGTTTAGGAAATTAACACTTCACCAACCACTCATCTATGTAATTATAAAGGTGCCACATACTAGTACAAATATTTAGAGGGGGCGAGCCCCAACTTATTGGTCTTATGAAAGGAATGGCAAAACCTTTGTTACCGAGGATAGAAAAATGGTCAGCTATCTTAAGCCCCAATGTCCTGTCATAGATGACATTCTATGAAAGGGTGATATCGAGGAAGTAGTGAAATACACTTGAATTCGAAAGATGGCGTCTGTTGAATACAGATGCCATAGACTACAGACCTGTAGTTTATGATATGACAGAGGCAGAAAGGCACTTTTAGTGGATAGACTATTTAGAGGAAAGGTACAAAAGGAGACATAGACAGTCTAACTCCCATATTACGAATCAGTTCTACTAATATTACAGCTATTGCTGATGCGGAAGAGTAAACCTGGCCTCAATAATCCAGTTTGGATTGAACAAGCGTGGTATATATGTAGCTTCCATAATGTACCTCTATCCCTACCGGTACCATGAGGTATGAAACAAGCCGTACAAAATATTTTTTGTCTTCAAATAGTCTGCCTTAAGGCGAGTAAATGGTCTAACCATGTCAATTTAGACTCGAGAGTCATACCTAGAATATTAACTTCGCCAACTATTTCTACTGTATATCAATATTCTGCAGAAGAATTACCGTGGAGAATTCTGCACTTATTCCGTTGTAAAATGCATAGCTGTGTTCTTAGTTACGAGGAAGAGGAAGCTTTGGAAAAGCCACGTTGCGACATCATGGCGAACGCAAACTGGAGGCGGCGAACAGCCGAAGAGACGTGAGGTAACACGCATTTTTTAATACTCATCTGACGACTGCCAGCATGGGCATAGCCCCAATATTATCTAACCTATTAAAATTACAAATTTAAACACCCAATTAAGGTCTGGTTGATCAGGGACCTGAAAAACCCAATATCCCAATAATTATGTCAAAAGCCCCTTTTGGGCAATTTGACCAAGAAAAAACTGTCTACAATTTCCGAAATTTGACTTTCATTAAAAGTCGTTTAATGTATCTAATTAATAAAAGTGTAAGATCATTATTCATTTTAAGCGTTTTATTCATATATGTCCATACCTTCAAATAATTTGTTTTCAGCACCTCGTAAATTTGTAAATTGCATGGAGGATTTCAGCGACTTGTAATGAAGCCATAGTTGAATATTTGAGATCTTTTCATTAGCCAGTCTCTACACCATACGTCACGTTTCTTCTCAAGTGTTGACAATTTTAAAACCAATATTCCAATATCAGATCGCCCACTTGAGCATAAGTCGCCGACAACACAACAGCCTAGTTCTAGGCTACTTAAAAATAAAAATTTAAAAAGAAAACAATGATAAAAAGAGATGACAATGATGAAGCAAGCTCCGGCGTCGGGGGGAGGTCCCCTCCAACCGGCGTAGGAGCGTGCGACCTAGAAAGAAAACAATAACAAAAAACAATAACAACAAAACCTAGTTGAATAAAAGGGAGAAGGCCGGCCTTGCCCCAAAAGTCTATCAGTTCACCAGTCATGGTGCACGCACTCGTCCCGAGTACAAGGGACAGGCGGTAGCGACCCCGCCCACCCCGGTACCGGGACAGGTGTTGTGCGCGAAGATCACCCAGACTGGGACATTCAACAAGAATGTCCCGAACAGTCTGGGCGACGACGCAGTCATCACAATAGGGCGCAGGCGAGCGCTCCATCAAATAGCGATGCGTCACCCGATTCGGAGACGACAGAAAGCGACCTGAAGCCGTCTCGGCATTGGGGGATAGGTCCATGGGAACAGTCGCGGCGCAATGACACGCAACTTTAAGTTCCCTTCGACCGTCTCCCATTTTCTTTGCCAAGGGGTCCAAAGAGCTGCCCGTATTCCTGACATGTAGTCGGTGTGAGGAAGAGCCAAACGCTGGTCCGGTAGCAGAGTCCTCGCGGACTCTTTGGCGCCCTCATCGGTGCGCTAATTCCCCGCAATTCCTACATGTCCAGGAACCCAGCAGAAGATAATCTCGACATCCGCCCGGCTCGCCAAAACCGTGGCGTCACGGATATGGTGAACCGGAGGATCAAGAGATTCCACTGCCCCGAGAGCACTCAGGGCGCTTTGTGAGTCGCTATAGATCACAATCCGGTCTCCGAACCGGCCACGTCGCGTAATCTCCCGTACCGAGCTCGGCCGTGAAGACAGACGCAGCGCCTGGCAGAGCCCCGCTGACTTCAAACAGAGGGGATGCGGCGTGGAAGCCGACACCCTCTTGGGACTTGGAACCATCCGTATACACTGGCACGGTTAAAGCGGCACACGAGGTGTGCTCCAAAAAGGTTGAACTCAATACTCCCGGCGCCGTACAAGCTTTGGGAGCAGAAGCGTAGCGAAAAATAGCCAAATGTGGTACCCTCTAGGGTGGCGTACTGGGCAGAACCAGGGGCACCACCGGCCGGAGAGCTATATCTACCTCTCGAAGGAGTTTCCTGGCCCTAATCCCAAAGGGCTTAGGGTATGACTGGCGTAACTCGGCGGCATAGGCACCATCGAGATCAGCTGCGGATGCAGTGAGAGCTGTTGGCGACTGAGTGAGGCGCCGGGCTCGTGCGTACAGGCGAGTGATGCACTGCACACGGTGCAGAGCGAGTGGCATCTCCCCAGCATCGATCAACAGACTCTCAATGGGGGAAGTGTGGAAGGCACCAGGCACAAGGCGAAGGCTGGTGTGGGGGATCGAATCCACCTTCTGAAATAAACGCTCGGCTGTGGATGCATAAAACTCGCATCCGTAGTCGAGCTTTGAACGAACAAAGGATCGATAAAAAAGTAAGGCAGTAGCCCTATCAGCGCCCCAAGCGCTGAACATAGGGAAAAGAAGAATATCCATGGCGCGGGTACAAGAGACCCTAGCGCTGCGAATATGAGCTCCCCAGGTGAGGCGTCAGTCGAATACAAGACGGTGCGATTCTATCACATCTAGGCGCACCACATTAAGAAACAAATATGGGTCGGGGTGAAGCCGTGGATGGCGGCAGAAGTGCACCAACTTAGTCTTGGCCAAAGAATACCGAAACCTGTGCGCTTCGGCATAGCGAGAGACGCGGTTCAATGCCTGTTGGAGTTGACGCTCCAGAGTTGGCATCTGGGCCGCGCCAAAAGAGATCGAAAGGTCGTCCACGTAGAGCGTAGCGAGAACATCTTCTGGCAACACCAAGGTGATGCCGTTGATGCTTATGGCAAAGAGTGTGACGCTGAGGACACTTCCCTGCGGGACACCATCTTCCTGCTCCTTTGGGCCGGAGAGAGCTCCCCCCACCCGTCGCGGAAACGACGATCTCGCAAAAATTCAGATATAAAGACTGGGAGGCGTCTTCTCGCCCCCATTGTGTGGAAAGTCTCCATGATATCGTATCGATATGCGGTATCTTAGGCCTACTCCAGATTGAAAAGGACCGTGGCGTAGTTCTGTCTACGAAGGAAAGCCTCACAGACGGCGTTTTCCAGTCGGAGCAGAGCATCCGACGTGGAGTGGAACTTGCGCAAGCCGCACTGTTCAGAAGACAGATGGCCTCCGCTGTCCAGGAAAAAAGCTAATCCTACATTTACAAATTTCTCCATCAACTTGCACACGTAAGAAGTTGAAGAGATTGGGCGAAAACCGGTTGAGGCAGAGGGATCTCTCCCTGGTTTGCGAAAGGCGAGCACAGTAGCGATTTGCCAGGAATCTGGGAGAAGAGCCTCCACCCACATCCTGTTGAACAAATCTAAGAGAAATTCCATGCCTCGCTCACCCAGGTGTCGAAGCATGGCGTACGGGACATCGTCTGGACCATGGAAGGTGTCCGCGCACGAAGCAAGAGAGGAGCGTAACTCACTCACAGTAAACCTGTCGTTGAAGGGTTCTCCGCCTCTGGAGGTAAAGTCCAGCCGGCGGCCTTCAGCGACATCACGACGTGCATTGAATCCTGTTGGAGCAGCATCCTGGCTAGAGAACGCGTAGAAAGCAGTCTGAAGGATTTCGCCACGGACGCGTGGTCCGAGATTGCGGTCCCATTCTCCTGGAGAACGGGAGGGAGGTGCTGCGAGAACTTGCTCCGAATCCTTTTGACTCGCTTCCACACCTCTGCTAGAAAGGTCTTCTCGTTAAGTGAAGACACGTATGCGCGCCAAGAAGAGCGGCGGGCGTGCTTCGAAATATACCTGAACCTAGCCCTAGCCCGACGAAATTCAGCGACAGTGAAATCGTTCGGGCGGCGCTTATAGCGCATGTAGGCATAACCCTTCTGTTTGAGGGCCGTCTCACACTCGGCCGACCACCATGGGAGTGTTCGGCGTGCAAAACGGCCAGATGTTCTAGGAATAGTTGTCAGGCCCGCGGCGATGAGGTTGCTGGAGAAGAACTTAACGGCCTCATCTCCTGACCTAAACTCCTCGACTGAGATAGAGAATTCAGTCATTTCCTAAAATGCAGGCCACCGTGCCCGCGCCAAGCACCACCGAGGTGGGCTCTCAGGTGGCAGTTGCCCTAAAAATGATATTTGAATGGAAAAGTGTGCACTACCATGGAGGCAATCCACCAACCCCCAATCAAAATCAGGCTGTGCATCCGAAGAGCACAAAGATAGGTCAAGGCAAGAAAATAAGGCGGTTCTCGGACAGTAATGCGTAAACTCATCCCCTTTTAGGACACCTATCTCAAGCTCTTCGCTCAGATCGGCAAGGACTTGTCCCCTGGGATTTAGTGAGTAATCTCCACAGAGAGGATGCCTGCCGTTCAGATCTCCAAGCAAGAGAAAGGACCTCAGCAACCGTGCCACGACGAGGCGGAAGTCCCCCGCGTTAAAGTCAGCTGACGGTGGAATGTACGCAGAAATGACAGTATACCTCCTATCCAGGTGAAGCTGCACAACCACTGCCCATAAGGAGGTATCTAAAGTCAAAAAGAGAACGGAGACATCATGTCGGGTGTAAACCGCACATCCCCCAGCCCTCTCATCCCGCGGTGGTGGGGTCGCAAGAACCTTGTACCCTGGGAGGGCGGGCAGGGGGCCCGCGCCTAGCATGGTCTCCTGCAGAAAAATAGCTAACGCGGAACGGAAGGAGACAAGACGAGCCTCCGCAGCTCGTCCCAGTTGGCCCGGAGTCCACGGCAATTCCATTGGAAGAATATGCTCGCCAGGCCTAGCTCGGCGGAGACGCGGGGTCCTCTTCGAACAAAAGACCCTCACGGGAATGGCCGTACGCTTCCCGGAGGCAGAACCCCGGGCGCTGTTGGCCGGACAAAGCGCTGAAGGCGCTGTCCCTTTCGAGGACTTATTGGGGGAGGTTTGGTTCGCCATGCGAGTATTTTCCTTCCTCCGCCTCGAAACTTTATGCGGGCGTTGCGGCTTCGGAGGCGGGGGGCCCTCTTTTCGAGGAACCACCATCTCCGAGCCACTCGCTCCACTACTAGGCTTAGGCGAAGGAGTCAAAGCTCCTTTGTTGCTATTCTACTTTCGGGGGACAGCTTTAGGAACACCGGAAGATGGCCTGGAGACCAACTTCAGGGGTGTTGCCTCCTGTGAGTCTAACGAGTCGGTGGAGGCGCGTGGCCGTTTCGCCTTACGCGAAACGGTCACGATGCGGAAAGAAGGGGAGCCCTGGTTTTAGCCGGGTCTGGGTATGAACCCTTTTTGCCGCGGAAATAACCGTGCTCGTTGGCCTGGTTGGGCCAGGAGCAGAGGGTGCCTCTCTAACTATTAAGGCATATGACGTCCCAGGCAGAGCCGGGCTCGCCAGGACCAAGTCCTTAGCCTCGCGGAATGAGAGTCGATCCTGGGCCTGAACGGCCAGGATTTCTTTCTCAAAGAGATATGCCCCACCATGCTTCGAAGAATAAGGGGCCGGCTCTCCGCCATTGACACACTTGGCCACACACGATTTGGACTTATCGTGTGCGGCCTTGGAACAATTTACACAGACTTTGGGTGACCCCGGCTTTGCAAGTCTACAGGAACGATTCGTATGGCCGAAGCGGTGACAGTAATATTACCGCCGCGGAAGTGTCACGAATGCTTTCACGCGGTAGCGGTACCAACCGGCACGCACCGAATCAGGGAGCTTGTCACAGTCGAACGTGACGAAGAGTGTAGGGGTGGGTCTCGAAGCCCCTCCCTGTTTTCTCATCACACGTTCGACCTTGATTGCCCCATGGTCGGCCAGCTCTAAGGTGATTGTCCTCAATGGAGTAGTCAACGAGTTCCCTCGCATAAACTACTCCTTTCACAAAGTTCATGGTAGAGTGCGGCGTCTTACTCACCGGGGTGCCATGAAGTGTCCGAAGAGCACTTATCTTGGCCGCCTCGGCGGGATTCGCTTGAAGGCTCCCATCCGAGAAACGGGTCACCTTCGGCTCTCTACCAATTGCACTAGCTAATCCTCTCCTCCGATGGATCATGTCGCCCTTGGCCAACATGCTGCCATCAGTGGAGCGAATAACGAGGAAGCGTTTGAAGCAAGCGGGCTCGAAAACGCCAGGTAACCTCTGAATGAGGAGCCCCGATGTCATCCAAGCTCCGCCGTTTGCACTTTTCGTCTTAGTCAGGGGTTCCGGACCCGGGGGGCAGAGGGGCCGGATGTGCCGATCTTGGCTTTTTCGTCTACCAAAGTAGCGGCAGACTCATCCGTCCCCGCAGCTCCCGCGGATGAAGAGGAGCCCGGAATCTTCTTTGTCTTTTTGGTCTTTGTCTTTTTCCATTTTTGGAGAGGAGGGCGGGGAATGAACCCGCTTCTCACCTCCGCTGGCAGAATCCCCTAGGCCAGATGCACCGGCCTCAGCCAGGTCCTTCTCTGAAATGGAGAAGGTCCTGGTGGTCGCAGGGGCACCTGTTGGAGGAGATCCCTCCCCTCCTTGTACTGCCTCGGAAACCCAAGCCGTTTGATGAGGACCTTGCATAGGGGTGGATTCGGGTTCGGTGCTTGGCACCGAGCCCGGATTCCTCCTCATGGAAGGCCCTACCGTCTGAGGCTGGGTTTCCTCAAGGACCATGTCTATCAGAGGAGGGGCCTCCAGTTGCCCATCCCCTCGCACGACATCGCAGGTACCCTTGGCAGCGTCAGCAGTTTTGTGTGGGGAGGCACAGGCCTTGACCCCGGCAAGGTTTAATATTATTGTCAGCAGGTCTTTTGAGGAAAGCGACCGAAGGGGCCTGGCTTCCCTCTCCCCCCTAAGGGGGTTTGCCCTACCGAGCCGCTTACACGAGGGGCGGTCGGCAATGGGCTGCCTGCTGGCTTTCTTGGCAGTCCCCTTAGAAAGAAAATGAGGGACTGCCGCTGGAAATAGGGAGGTGCCCGAAAGCACCTCCAGAGAAGGGGGTGAGGAAAAGTCCCCTTCACCCGTAGGCGTAGGAGAGGAGTAAGCCTCCTCTCTGGTTAAAGAAATATGGAAGGTCCCCTGCGCAAGCACAGGGGGGGGAGGGGGACCTCCATTTTTTCGGTGGAGCTGCCCGAAGGCAGCTCCGTCGATGGAACAGGGGAAGTTGAGGGTTGTTTTTTTTTGGGGGGGGGTTTCATCTATGGGCATGGTGACCCTATTTGTTTTACGGGATGCAATCGCTCATCACCTCTCTCAGTTGCTCGCACTGCAAGAGGTGCTTTCAGGCCTGGGACCACCACACCCGCCTGGTGGCCTGGCAGTCCATCTGCATGGCGGCTCCACCTTAGACGCGGCGTAAAAAGATAGATTTTGAAGAGGAGAGGAAAAGGGATGTGAGAAAGGTATGGGTGGGGATGAAGCAGGTTGCTAAAAAAAAAACATCCCAAACTGGAGCTCAGGGGTTAGGGAAAGTCGTCCCCTCCCCCACTCAGCCCCGATCCGGGATGGTTGGCTGAGAAGAAGGTCAGCATCTACCCTGTGAAATTAGAGGCTGACCAGAAAAAGTTGTGGGAGAGGTTGTATGAAAAGCGAGGAAACAAGTGTTTTGAAGGAAAGGGAAGAGGATAAGCTGGGGTCGGACGGGTTGCTGAGTCCCGTCAGCAGGGCGGCCAGGATGGCAAATCCCCGCGCCCCTTATGGGGCAAAAAGCAACGAAAGGAAGCAAGTACACTGGGCAGGTCTTGTCAGCTGCGCTCTGACAACGACAGCAATTGACGTAGCTTAGGGATTTGTTACTCGCAGGTTCTTTGTAGGCGCAAATACAATTGAAATATGAACGTGCATACAGCCACGCATGACTCAGATGCCAGAACAGATTACAAATGAAACAGCCTCTCAGCAATTCAAAATAACGGTTTATTAGGATTGGCACTAGTATAGCCAGATAGATAGTTTAGTCACTCTAAAGGCATTAGTAACACCATCACAATGTCTCCATCACCATCACCCATGCATGACGTGGCTTACCACAACGAAATACGAAAGCATCATTTATATCGAAAAAAAAAACCTACTGAAATCTAATTATGAAACTTTACTTTCTAAGAAACGAAGGTAGTTAAACCCTGGGCCTACTTCGTTAGCACAGGGATAAAACGGCAGGCTATAAGTAGACAACTGGTCTAGAACCCTCTCAACGAAAAAAAACCTTGAAAGGGAGACTACCCGCGAATAAGCAGCCAGGTAAAGGGATTGGGGAAACAATTTGTACACCATTGAGCCGTAAATAAATTCGTGCTCTCCTTCGTAACTCCCCAACCCCAAAGCCTACTAGGGCCCTGTACGACTTCAACTCAATTGAGGCCGCCATGTGCTCTCGGGGACAGATAATAATCAACCGTCTTCCTGTTTCTAACCAGCAAGGAGAATGCTCCTCGTACGTTTTTTTTTTTTTTTTTAAGAGCTAATCTGGCGACTACCTACTTGGGCATTAGTCGCCGTATTCAACATTGCCAAATATTAGGCATCTTTACCCCCTCCCTCTCTGGGATCTTTTCTTCAGGGGTTGTTCCCAGAGGAGAAACCCATCGTTGGCCCCTTTTTTCCGTGCGTAGGAGAACTCGGGCAACCTCTTAAGGTTATAAAGATGGTGTGGTGGATCCGTATCCATTCTCCAAGAGGACATACCGGACGTAACTGATTGTATAGTTGCAGTAGTGCCGGGCCCTTGTAGGCCTTCATGGTGGGGAGCCCAGAGGGAGAATGCGAAGTTTTTTTTCTTTTTGCAATGGCGAGCCATAAACCAAAAACCTCCCCTTCTCGTAAGGGTTCTCGTGCCAAACGTTCCTTAGCTCCCTTTTCAGCCTTCCCTCGCTCGTTGTACCCCTATTCCAACGAAGTAGACCCAGATCTTGATTATCCTCGCTTTCTTGTCATGAATTCATGATCTGACATCCCACTTGCAAAAGTCGATGTGTTTGACGTCAATGAATCTTTTGAGTCCCGCTGTCGTGAACCCCGCTTTGGTGAACCCCACTGGATGTGGTCAAGAGGAAGTGGTGATGTCGTAGTCGAGGTGTCATCCCACCCTCAACACAACCTTGCGCGAAATCTGTCTTCGATAGATGAAATTCCAATAACTGTCTCGCCCCATCCGCGTCTGAATTTCGTCAAAGGTGTCGTCCGTTCAAACGAACTAAAGGACTACGACCCCACCCGCCTTCAGAGTAAGCTCAGTACCCAACGTGTCACACACGTACACAGGATAAATAAAACATTAGCTTCACTAAAGTCCCAACCGCAACACTGATTTTAACATTTGAACGACAAGAACTGCCGCAGTATATTAAAGCTGGGTACCTTCGTGTCCCGGTAAGTCCCTACATCGAACTACCCAGACGCTGCTTCAATTGCAATCAATTTGGACATGTTGGCCGAGCCTGTCGGCACCCCTACTCCTTCGTTAATTGTAGCTCTGACTACCATGGCCCCGAATGCACCAAAACACCCCACTGTGCCAACTGCGTAGGTACCCACAGTGCTGCGTCGAAATTCTGCTATATATTTTTATATGAAAAGGAAGTTCTTGCTTTGCGCGACTCCCTACGTCAAGATATAAGAGAGGCCCGCCAGCGTGCCCGAGCACAAACCTCGCCACTCGGCCGGCTCTTCTCTGACGTTTTAAGTGACGCTGGACAAAACCGACCATCACGCGTGAGTTCCGACCAGCCTGAAGCACTTCACCCTAGATCTACTCGCAGCGTCGAAAACATTCAGAATATGCAGTCGAAACATCGCTCTCACACCGAGATAACCAATGTATGCCCCCTCTCTCCAGCAGAAGAACTCAAAATTCTTTTGACGACTATCCACCCCGCTGTTATTTGTCTCCAGGAGAATAAACTGGGTATACGGCCCTTTCCGCCGGTACCCGGCTTTCTCACTTTCAACTCTATTGCTCCTGCTGGAAGCCCCTCTCATGGAGTGGTGTCAATCATGGTATCTTCATCGCACCATGTTTCTCTCATTTCCCTACATACTACCCTCCAAGCTGTTGCTGTGAGGGGTTTTCTTACTAAGATTTTTACCGTTTGCTATATTTACCTACCCCCTTGTTTATCATTGTCAAGATCCGACCTTTTAGAACTTATAGACCAGTTGCCCTCCCCATTCTTATTACTAGGAGATTTTAACGCCCGTCACCCAAACTGGGTTGACATCAGTAGAAATGTCAAAGGCAGTGTTTTAGAGTCTCTCTTATTATCTGACTTTCTAGGTGTCTTAAATACTGGCGATTTTACCTCTTATCATGTCCAGACAGACTCTTTTAGCTGTGTTGACCTGTTTGTTTGTTCCCCTGATTGCTTCACGGAATTTCGATAGTCAATTCTTGACGATCTCCATAGGATGTGACCACTTCCCTATTGTCTTGTCGGCCCTTCAAGTTAGCCTTCATACAACCATGCCCCTTAAGTGGGACTTAGGTCATGCATATTAGGAAGGTTTCCAAGAGGCGTCCTTCATAAATGCATCTTTGGGGACTTTCAATGGAGTGGACGCGGCAGTAGAATACTTTACATTGACTATCTACAATGCAGCAACACAGACCATCCCATGGAGGCGACCTGTCACGGGCCACTCAACCGTGCCCTGGTGGACCTCGACGTGTGCAACAGCTATCAAAAATTACAAGTTAGCCCATGCCCGATTTTGAAAGAACCCAACTTTGTGCAACAAGGTCGACCGAAACCGAGCTCGTGCGCTTCGCCAAAGAACCCTTCGTCAGGCTCGCCGAAATTGATGGCGCAGATACGTTTCATCGATTTCCTCTATGACACCTACTGCTAAGATCTGGAAGAGGATTAATAAGATCAGGGGCCGTTATGCTAATCATCATATCCCCACACTCAACTTAGACGGTTCCTTGGAGAATGACGGCCTGGCCGTCAGCAATGCTTTTGCTGACCATTTCAGCGCCGTCAGCAGTGTCAGCCGTTACGATAAGGCTTTTCGATACTACAAATCAAAGGAAGAATCTCATTCTCTCAACTTCACAACAAAATCTAACCTTCCGTATAACGCTCTATTCAGCATCCATGAGCTGCAAAGCGCTTTGTCCCTTTGCAGATCTACTTCTCCTGGCCTTGATGAGATCCATTTCGATATGATTCGGCACCTACATCCACACTCTACTCTCTTCCTGCTTGATTTGTACAACCTTATATGGGTAAGGGTTTTTACCTGTCATCATGGCGCATTGGGATCATCCTTACCTTTGTCAAACCGGGCAGGGATGGGTTGGATGCAGATCACTACCGCCCTATAGCTCTCACCAGCTGTTTGAGTAAGTTGCTGGAAAAAATGATATTGGAGCGCCTAAACTGGTTCCTAGAAGCCAATCACCTTCTCTCTCTATTTCAATGTGGCTTCCGCAAAGGTCATAGTACCCTTGACCTACTAGTACGTTTCGAGGGATAGGTCCGGAAAGCTTTCTCATTAAAGCACCGAGTACTGGCTATATTTTTCGATATTGAGAAAGCCTACGACACAACATGGAGATACGGCATCTTGAAGCAGTAATACGTCGGGGTATGAAAGGCCTTTTACCTTCATTTATTCAGAGTTTTTTAGCATCTCGATCCTTCAAGGATCGTGTTGGAGACGCATACTCTGACCTGCAACCCCAAGAGGAGGGATTTCCTCAGGGCAGTGTTTTAAGTGTCTTATGTTTTATAATTGCCATCAATGATATTATTTCGTCTCTCCCAGAAGGTGTATCGGCAACTTTGTTTGTCGATGATTTAGCACTATACTGTTCCTCACCTCGCCTTCCATCAGCAGCGCGTCTCCTACAACTGGCGATCGATGCTGTATCCAAAAGAGCAGAACTTAAGGGATTCTGCTTTTCCACGACCAAAACCAAAGCAATGTATTTCCACCGAGGCAGAGGGGTTCTTGTTCCGCCATTTATCTTCCTACAAGGCGAAAATATAGAGTTTGTCTCCGAGTTTCGGTTCCTTGGCGTAACTTTCGATCCAAAGTGATCCTGGTTACCACACCTACGCCGACTTCGAACAGGCTGTCTGCGAGCTCTAGACATTTTGAAAGTCCTCTCACACACTTTGTGAGGCAGTGACCGACAAACATTGTGGGCATTATACACAGCCCTCGTCTAATCCAAATTGAATTATGGCTGTCAAATTTACTCATCAGCTTCCCCTTCAGCCCTTAAAACGCTGAACCCCATTTGAAACCTTGGAGTTCGCCTTTCTAGTGGAGCCTTCCGTACTTCTCCTGTCAACAGCCTTTACTGCGAGAGTGAGGTACTCCCTTTGCCCTACCATAGACTTCAAATCTGCATGTGATACCTCTGCCGAGTACAGCAAGCCCCTGTATCAGAGCTCTACAGATGCCTGTATGCTGCCGAATCAACGGCGGCATATGATAAGTTGCCATCTTTACCCCGCCCTTTGAACCTTCGCATAGGAGATCATCTCTCTAACATGGGTGCTCCAAGGGTCCTTACCCTTCCATCCTTACTGACCCCTAGGTGGCATGCTCCTCTCCCCACAGTATATACCAACATGTGGAGACTGGAGAAGTCCTACATGGACCCTCGCATCATTAAAAGCCTGTTCTTAGAGCATTCGATCTCCCACAAACAATGCTGCCCATTATACACGGATGGCTCTAAGTCGGACGGTGGCGTGAGCACCGTAGTCATCTACCCAGTAGGAGAATTCCTAACTCTATCTTTGCCACCAGCAGCATCCATTTTTACCGCTGAACTTTCAGCAATCCTTTTAGCCTTTAGACTCATCCCAATTTTACCTTTTAGTGATTTTGTCATTTTTTCCTACTCAAGGAGTGTCTTACAGTTAGTTACATCTTTTAATGCGTCCCATCCCCTGGTCACAGAAATTTGCAACTAGCTGATCCAAAATGCATCCTGATATAGAATTATTTTTTGCTGGGTCCCTGGGCATGTGCGGGTCCTGGGCAACGAGAAGGCTGATCGGCTGGCCCGCTCAGCACATTCTGTGTCCCCTGAGAACTCGGCTCTGCCTTTTATGGACTACTTTCCTTCAATAAGAAAGTATATTTTTCAATTGTGGCAGAATCAATGGGATGACTGTTCATCATCCAAACTATACAAAATAAAAAATTCTATTCGCTCTTGGCCCTCGAGTCGTCATAGAATGCGGTCGTTGGAGGTGGCCCTTTGCCGAGTTCGCATTGGCCACACGAGACTTACTCATGGCCATCTTGTTTCGGGTGATGCTCATATCAGCCCTTGCTGTCTTTTTTTGCGGTGGGGACCAATCGGTTGCCCACCTTTTATTGGATTCTAGTCATTTTACCATTCTCCGGTTGTCCTGTTTCCCGACCCTTTTAAATATTCCTTAACACACCCATCTTCGATTCATATTGGCGGACGAATCTTTTAACCCATCGTTTTTTAATTTTTTGTCACAAAGTAGTCTCCTCCACCTTTTATAGATGATATTTCTCGTTTCATCCTAGTGGCCATATAGAATCCACTTGGATTGGGCAGCAACCCACTTGTAACTTATCTTAAATCTTAGGCATCTTTATAAGAGGATGCTAAAAAAAAAACAAATAAAAAAACATCAATAAAAATAAAACAAAGAAAAAAGGCAATAAGCAGGAAGCAAGCTCCGGCGTCAGGGGAAGGTCCGCCTCCCGACGCCTTGAACCCCACTAGGTTTAATATTCTAGCCAGCACGTCTTTTAAGGGAAGCAACCGATGTAGCCTGGTTTCCCTCTCCCTCCTAAGAGGGTTTGCCCTACCAAGCCGCTTCAATGGGTCGGGGTCGG
Source organism: Ceratothoa steindachneri (assembly GCA_963969495.1). Lineage (NCBI taxonomy): Eukaryota > Metazoa > Arthropoda > Malacostraca > Isopoda > Cymothoidae > Ceratothoa > Ceratothoa steindachneri. The sequence continues at coordinate 154,090,896 of OZ018321.1, read as the reverse complement.
CTATGGGCTGCCTGCTGGCTTTCTTGGCAGTCCCTTTGAAAAGTAAAGGGGGAACTGCTGCTGGAAAGAGGGAGGTGCCCAAAGGCACCTCCAGACAAGGGGGTGAGGGCGAGTCCCCTACACCTGTAGGCGAAGGAGAAGAGTAAGCCTCTTCTCCGTCTAAAGAGATTTGGAGGGTCCCCTGCGAGAGCACAGGGGTGGGGGGGAGGAACCTCTATTTTTTCTGTGGTGCTGCCGGAAGGCAGCTCCGTTGCTCGTGAGGGAGAAAGGGGAAGAGTTTTGTTTTGGGGTTTTACATCATTGGGCATGGTGACCCTAAATATTTTTTTAGGGTATGCAGGCACTCATCACCCCTCGCAGTCACCCGCCCTGCAAGGGGTGCATATGGGGCTGGTAAAGCCAGGTGCCGCCATTCAAGGCCACTCATCCCGCCTGGTAACCTAGCAGCCCTTCGGCATGGCAGATCCACCTTAGGCACGATGTAAAAAAAATAGTGAAGAGAGAAGTAAAAGGGATGTGAGGAAGGTTAGGGTGGGGATGAAGCAAGTTGTTAAAAACCCACGATCCCAAACAGGAGCTCAGGGGTTAGGAAACATTGTCCCGTCCCCCCTCAGCCCCGATCCGGGATAGTTGGCTGTGAAGGTCAGCATCTACCTTATGAAAATAGAGGCCGACCAGAGAAAGTTGTGGAAAGAGGTTGTAGGGAGAAATATAGGCTGTTTGAAAGAAGGAGAAGAGGCTAAGCGCCGGACGGGACGCTGAGTCCCGTCAGCATGGTGGCCAGGAAGTCAAATCGCCGCGCTCCTTATGGGGGCTCTTTGTACAGGCTGTCCGATAGCCTTTCACTTGGGCATGGCAAACGAAGGATCATGGAAGAGCACATACCCAACATTCAGAAAGTTGGGGTTTTGGGGGTCAAAGGAATAGAAAAAACGGTAAATATGTAGATTATCGGCGCGAACGATGGGACGTACTATTTCGGGTGTGTTCTAAAATGTTTCACGTTTTTTGGAGTACATTTAAGTTGACCGCCCTTTGTGGGGGTAAACACAATGGGGAGAATACACTACGATGATCCTGAGTTTCATTAAATTGGGGGAGCTATGGATGGCACAGCCCCCCAGTATATAAACCTAATTGTTTATAGAATAATAATTCGAAAAGGACTCAAACGCGCATGAATATTCCGACACGAGTGAACGATAATATTTACACACAAATTTTTTTTCCAGCCGGGCCGCTAATCTACATATTTACCGAAAAAACTAGGGTGATGAGAGTGAAGTCATAGGTAAATGAAGGCTATAATATAAATACCAAAAGTCAACTTCGCCCTGGAGGCTCTCAAACCCGAGAAGACAGCTAACATCCCAACCTTCCGATGCTTAAATGGTAACAATAAAATCCTATGATCAATTATGGAGAATTTATTATCTTACAGACAAACATTGTTAATTTGATAATGGAAGAATATATACCAATGTTTCCTTAACATTAAAGCTAAAAATATTTAACAAAATTTTAACACAACAGATGGCTTGATATAAATAATACTGAACCTTTAAATACTGGTGTGTGTTTGTGATTGATAAAAATTAGACATCGTAAAATATAATCTAAGAGAAGTTAGTGATATTTACAGGAAATCACCTAGAAAAATACGCGTTACTATACAAACCCTCAGAATGGTAAGTTAAATTTTATTCAATTATCTGTTAGTCATCAAGTCTGTCCTAAAAAATTAACATAAACTTCCATTGACGGTTAAGGTTGAATTCAGGCTCTATATTTCGTAGCCATGGGCGAGTTTGAATTCAGATTTTAAATCGCGGGTCAATTTACCACAAACAAATCAAATAATTCATTTTTTTTTTCTCGACGAGAACAATGTGCCCTATTTCATTAATTATCTCTGTCGCTTTCGCCTAAATAGCAGCTTTTCAAATTTGAGGTTCGTTTCAAATATGCGTTCATTCTAAATGTGTCTAGTCACAGCTACTACCACGTTTAACAGAGTGAAAACCCCTCTCCAGAATAGAGCAGGTCTAGTTAGTCGCCAGATAAAGTCACGATTCGGGTGGCCTTCATGGCAGCTACCATACGCTGTAAATATCATTGACTTGGATTCCGAGCTAAAGAACAGGTCACCACTGATGAATAAAAGACCCCTGAACGAGAACATATTGGAGGTAAACGTCCTACACAAAACCAAACTACTCTCAGATCGCGAACGAATATAAGATAATCAAAAACTTTGCTCACTTTGAAATGTCTGTTCAAATGTATTCAATGCTGTCTAAGACAAGCATACAAGATTGCCAAAGAATATCTATCCAAATAGAGTGGACCAGTCGGTCTACTCAATTAGAGTGATTTATATATTTGTAAGAGCTAAAAAATTAAGTAAATAATCTTTAAAAGACCGAATTAGCAATAAAGAGTGAAAGATTCCAAAGAATTATTTCGCCAATATAAACACACCAGTTGATATATATATATATATATATATATATATATATATATATATATATATATATATATATATATATATATATATATATATATATATATATATATATATATATATATATATATACATATATATACATACATATACATATACATACATATACATACACATACATATACATACATATATACATACATATATACATACATATATACATACATATATACATACATATATACATACATATATAAATATATATACATATATATATACATATATATATATATATATATATATATATATATATATATATATATATATATATATATACACACACACACACACACACGAGTATGGGAAATATCATGAAAGTTAGCGTGTGAAAACTATAAATATGAATATGTACCACGGAAGGAAACTGACGGATTGGTATTAGTACTTTCATCTATTCGACATTTTCAAACTCACAATGGTAAGAAAAAAAAAGACGCACAGTATTTATACTAAGCACGTTTTCCTATGAGGTCAACTTTTTAATGCTATCAGATAAGTCGGATTTTAGAAAAAGTGATAAAATTGGATCTAGCGAAAACAGCCCTGGGCTAATGTTGAGATTACTCTCCTTTGTGTGGGAGATTAAAATGATTCCAGGATATTTCTCTCTATAAAATCATTACTATGTATTATTGTATCAGTTTTTGACCAGTTAATTTCGTGTCCCATCTTGTAATTGTGGACAGCTAAGACATTATTCAGATATCCCTTAATTACTGCTTTTTTGTGTTGTTGGGTCCTTATAAAAACATTTTTGGAAGTTTAACCTACATAGAATAAATTACAATCAAACATGGAATTCAGTAAATTACATTATTATCATTATTGAGGCTATGCTTTATTAAGAGATTTTTTTTAGGTATGATTGTATTTAAAGGCTACCTTAATATTAAGTTGTTTTAGAATGGGCACTACAGACGTTAAATTATCATGATAGAGTAAAATTAATAGGTTTTTACGAGGTTCTATTGTCTCTAATTTACAATTATAAAATGTTTTTTTGGCTATATTCATACATTTTTCTAGAAAGTACTTTGGGTAGCATAAATTGGTAGCAATATCTTCAATTTTTGTGTATTCTTTATCTATATATTCGGGACTACATATTCGAAGAGCCTTAAGATATATGGTGGGGGAGGGCATTCCTTATTTTTCTGTTTTATGTATTTATCTAGAATTTTATCTTTATCGAATCTATTTACTTTCTGAATTTCCTTTATCTTTAAGTTGGCCCTTCAAACATTGTCTTCCATTTATCTTGACTTAATTATTCTTGTTAGCTGGGTTAGTTCTTAATCTTCGATTTCTTTCCTGATGTATCTTCATTTTCTTCCGTTTTTCTTTCTTGAGGCGATCCATTTATCTTAAGTCTTCTTGATTCTAGTTGAGTTAGTCCTTCAGCGTTTTCCTTGATTTACGTTTTCTTCTGGAGATTTCTTCATAAAAGGTTGTGGACTTTTGAGTTTCGAACGCGGTACCTCTTGATATAAACGCCAGTCACTCTAGAGATTACGCCACAGCTTAGTCCGTAGTGAGTTGGTAATTTAATGGGCTATTTCTATTATCGATTTGGAAGGAATTTTTCTTTGATACATCTTCACACCCCTACAGATACATGGAGGAGAAACAGCAGATTTTATATTTTTGGCATGACTAGAATAAAAATGGACATAAGATAAATTATTTGTAGGTTTCCTATAAACAGTAAATTTAAATCTATGTGGTTCTCTAATTATTAGGACATCCAAAAATGGAAGGCTCTTATTTACTTCCTTTTCTACGGTGAATTTAATTGACGGAACCGATGAGTTGATAATTAAAAGAAAACTATCGATGTCAAAAGTGTTGTTTAAAATTACCAGGATGTCGTCAACATACCGGAACCAAACAATTTGAAAAATTCCATATATAAATTTGACAATAAGGTAGATAAGGGATTACCCATAGCCATACCAAACACTT